>BSBN01000402.1:6097500-6697500 GCA_027924645.1 Cunninghamia lanceolata
AGAATAAGAAATATATTTAATGGGATGCCAGTAATTTATAAAAAATAAAAAAAGAAATTGGAAGATACCTCCCCTGTAGATATATATTTTTAAATATAAATATACTAGTTTAAATATTTTATGATTTTTGTTTACAGAATCTAAATGTTTATGGGAATCTGAATCTTTCAACCCTTGCTGTGAGTGTAGAACGCCTCTCAGCGTAATTAATAAATAATAACTAATATATTTATATTTAAAAATATAAATCTAAGTACACCTAGAGATATCTTCCAAGTTTTTTTGGTTTTTATTTTTTTTATTTTTTATAAATTCCTGCAGTTAGAATGCAAGCGTTTCATTTCCCATTAAATATATTTTTTATTCTTGGCATTTATAAATTACTTGGAGCTAGAATATTTGCATTTTGATTTAAAATAGCAAAAGTATCTTTGAGAGTGGTGTATTTATTGTGGCGTGTCATTATGATCCTCTATCTTAATAATCTCATCCATATCAATCTTTTTTTAATATTTGAATCTTATAAAATTACATGGAATCTTCGGATCTTTGAGCTCTTCAACTCCACCATGTTGTGATTGTAGAATGCCTCATGCATATCAATCTTTTTTTAAAGATTTGAATCTTATAAAATTACATGGAATCTTGGAATCTTTGAGCTCTTCAACTCCACCATACTTGATTGTAGAACGCCTCTCAACGTAATAAGAAAAACCTTAATTTTTTTTAATTCACTAGAAAAGTTATTATTATTTATTATTTAGTAGAAAAGTTTTTTTTTTTTTTTTTTTCTTTTCTGCCTATCGAAGTCAATGAAAGGAAAAGTTTTTTTTTTTTTTCTTTACAAATTTAAAACTCCTCTGACTACCAAAATTAAAAAACAATACGTTAATTTCAATTCGGACCTTTCTAGGATATATCTTGGGATTCTGCCTAGGTATAGTTTAATAATAGAGTGTCCTTCGTCCTAGGGATTGATTTTTTTAAAAAGCCCCTTAGGTGACATAGAATGCACAGGCAAGATTGACCAGTACGATTCATGGGTACGAGTAATATCTGCAAGAGTAGCAGTAACACTAGCAACATGAACAACATAGAGTGCCTATGGCAGACAGCTACAGAGCTAGAAAGAAGCCTATATTTCAACAATAATGATAGTATTGGTTTGGAAGATCCAGCAAATACAACCATAGAAATGAAGTCTATATGCCAACCTATGCATACTTTAAGACCTTCAATTGAAAAAATAAGTGTCTATGAATTTAATTCATGTGGGTCTGGATCAGGGATGCCAGAAGAACAATACCCATCTCCTTTAAGAGGGTCAGCTCCTGCTAGTTACAAAGATAATATAGCTGCTGTGCAGGTCAAGGTTGATGCATATGCAAATGTGAGGGCTGTTCGTAAGATGAGGAGGAAAATGGCAAAGTTTAGACGAATTGGTGCCACAGGTCTGCTTGAAACTACACCAAGGCAAGGTCATGAGACTACAACATCTCAAATTTCAACGTCTTGTGTTCCTAATAGTGGCTCTCCTCCAATTAAATCCCTCAAGTTGCAGGGAGGTCTTAATTCTGTAAATAATAACCCTGATTGCGAGGAAATGGTTAGCAGCTCTTTCAATATTCGCTCAAGATTTTCATTTATAATTTTCTATTTGAAATGATTTGGGCCATATAGGAAAATTGTATTAGATCTTTATCATGCATATTTATTTTGTCTCTGGGCAGGGTACAACATGCACCCCATTTTCATATACTCCATAACTTCAGTAAACAGTACTCACAACCTCATTTATCCATATTTAGGTACACAGCTCACTCCATTATCAGTAATTCACCAACAGACTCACCCACACACTCCATTTTCAATATTTCACAATATAGTACATCCATTTTTCCATGTACCACTCACCTGTCTAAAATACTTCGCAATCTCACTTCTAATTTTCAACAAAAACTCACCTCATTTTTCAATACTCCACCACTCTACTTAATATACCACACAGCCTATTTCCATTACTCTGCAGTCTCACTTACCCATATTTCATGCATCACATAACCCAATTTCAATATTCCACAACCTCACCTGTGCATATTTCAATGCACTATCTACCTCAATTTCAGTACTCTACGACCTTATTCATCTATTAGCCTCATCCAATTTTCAATTGACCACCACACACCCCATTTTTAATACTTCACAGCCTCACTTGCCCACAAATTCCTTTCTGAATTCTTCAGAACCTCATTCACCCATACTTGAAAATACCACATGCCCCATTTTGAGTACTCCTCAATCTTACTCGCTCCTATTTCAATACACCATGCACCTTGCTTTGAATACACCTAACCTCACTGATCCTTATTTCAATACATCATACAACCCATTTTCAAAACATAACGTACCCATCTCAACAATCAACAACCTTACTTGTTCATATCTCTAGATGCCATATTACCCCATTTTCAATATTTGAAAACCTGACTAGCCCATATTTTGATATGCTAAACACACCACCTGCAATAGTTAACCTCACTTGCTCTACCTCACTTGCCCATATTTCCATATGCCATGCACTCCATCTTTGGTACTCTATGACTTATCTTACAATACAGCACATTCTACAATGCTCCATGGCCTCACTAGCCCATATTTCAATACACCGTACACACCATCTTCAATACTTTCAAGCTCATATTTGAATACACTTTGCACCCCTTTTTCAATGCTTCATATGTTCACTCATCGCCCATCGGTATTCCTATACACCAGGCACCCCATCTTTAGTGCTCCATAACCTAATTTTCCTATATTTCAATAAAATACCCTTGCTTAACTATATTTCAATACAACATCCTCACTTGCCCATGTTTCAATATGCCATGTAACCCATCTTCAATCCCCTACAACATCACTCTCCCATATTTTAATACAACTTGAACCCCGTCTTCAGTACTCTACAACTTTGCTCATTTTGCAATATGCCTTGCTCCCCATCTTCAGTCTCTACATCCTCACTTGTCCATATTTTAATACGCCTTGCACCACTTTTTCAGTAATCCACAAACTTACTTTCCCATATTCTACCATTTAGCCTTTCTTCAATACTTGCATATATTTCAGTACACAAGTCACATCCCTTTTTAAATACTCCGCAGGCTGGCTCACCCATATTTGAGTACCTCACACATCCAGCTTTGATCTTTATGTCCCTGGTTCTGAATTCTCCACCTCAACCACTCATATTTCTATACACCACCCACCTTGTTTAATACATCACAAACTCACTAACCCATATTTCAACACACCACACACCCCTTACCTAAATTCTCTACAGCCTCATCCACCCCTCACTCACCCATATACCCATATTTGGGCTGAAAATCTTACATTGCCATTTAATGTTTCTCGCTGTCTATCTAGTTTTAATCCATTGCTATCTGTACCCTTTACAATTGTTTCAGCTGTTCACCTATTTTTAGTTCATTATTATCTACTCTTTACATGTGTTCTACCTGTCCATCCACTTGAAATTCATTTGTGTCTAACCTTTAGATTTGTTTCAGCTGCCCACCTACTTTTTATTTTATTTCTATCTGCCCACTTGTTTATGAATGATTGATAAACAACTATTGCTAAATTACTAACTAAATTAGTTATTCATATCATTTCCTTCTATTTTGGGATGTTTTCATTGCTGCATTCTATTTCCCAGCCTCATTTGACTATGATGTGCTTATTGAGGGAGATCCTCACCTTGATCTCTATCCAGAGATTTCCTACTACTCCTTGACTGATGATATTCTTCTTAGTGACTTTAATGCTCACGCCAAGGCCCACTAGATATGCCCATACATGATCTTGCCAATGATGAGCATTATCTTTGAGAGTTAGATGTGGATGAGTTTGACTTGTTGAGGACTTTGGCTGACAGGAACAAACCTGCCACTGCTTATTGGAGATACCTTCTTCAGCTGGGAGAGTCTCAGAGTCTCTACATTCATAATGGACACTCTTGTTTCATGGATTCTTATGGATTTACTTAGTTCCCTCATAGTGGTGATGCTGGCATTGTTGATTATGATTTGAGTTGCATATCTTTCATTTCTCATATTCGAGACCTCTTTGTCTCGTATCTACCCCCTTGCTGACCATGTTGTTTTAACCTTCACCCTCCATGCTTCTCTCCATGCTCCTTCCCCCTCCCCTTCTCCCCCTTCAAATCACCAATACTTGTTGCACTGTGTTCCATTTTGATGATGAGTACTCCACTGACTATGCTTCTCGGCATTCCTGGCTTATGTACAACTTCTACTCCCTTCCACTTTCCACTGTTGCTGCCTTGTATGAGTTTCTTTCTAATGCTCTTTGGGAGGAGACCCTTGATTCCTTTCCCCACATGGCCTGTCACTCAATTGCACCCCGTCATCATGGTTTGTGCCCTATGAATCATTGTTTGATGATAAGTGTAAAGCCATCCATTGAGACTTTGTTTTATCCTTGCTCACAACCCTCCCTCCATTTTCACCACCCATAGAAACTATCATCGTCTCCTTCAATATAAGAAACACGAGTTTCTTGCATCAAGGCAAAATGATCTCCTTGCTGCCCTCCATCACTCCCCTAAGATCTTTTGGTGTACCTTCCTCCCAAGGAACACCCCCCTATTTATATCACACTGTTTGCTTGGTCTCCCATGCTAATTCTCTTTATGATATCCTTGATCAGCCTAGCACTAGAGTCCTCTCATCTCTCTCTTGTCACTTGTTTTCGACAGGTCATGTCTGGAGAGCTAGTTGAAGCTTTGCTCCAACAAAGCGCTTGATTGTGAAGGGCTCCAAGTGAAGTTTGCCAAGCATTGTGTGGGTTCATTTGCCTGCCCCATTTCACAACTTTTCAATGAGGTTGTTCTTTCTAGGTTCACCTCTACTTGGTCACAACATATTATCCACCCCATTCTCAAATCTAGGAATTGCTCCAATCTAAGTAATTATAGGGCTATCATGATTGGACATACTTTTGTGAAACCATATGCCACGGTACTTGATAGGATGCTTTCTAAGATGTTGGAGGTTAGGAATTGTAGGGCTAGAGGGTAGGCTGGTTTCAAGAGGGATTTTCAGACAATTGACCACATTTTCACTCTTAGGGCTATCATTGAAGAGGCTTACCATCAGTCTTAAAAAGTCTTTTTTTTTTGTTTTGTGGACTTTAAGAAGGCCTTTGTCTCCATTCCAAGGCATTTGTTTTTCTAATAATTGTGGGATATTGGTATTTTTGATAGTTTTATTATTGCCATCATGTGGCTCTACAAGACAGTTGCAGTACAATTCTAGACCTCTCATTGCCTCCCCGACTTTGTAAAGAAGGGTTGCCTTCTTTCTCCAACCCTTTTTGGTGTCTACATTGATGAGCTTGATGATTTTCTTAGATAACATATTCTTGGAGTAGGGTTGCCTACTTCACCATGTTGTGATTGCTATATTTCACTTTGTAGATGGTGTGGTCCTCTCTCATTTTCCAATGGCCTGTAGAGACAACTTGATGCCCTTTCTATATGTTTTGTGATCTTTGCCAATTTGTGGTCAACCTTAGTAAAACTAAGATCATAGTCGTCAACAGCACTAGGGATGCTCTTTCTAGGTTCTGTTTCTTCTACAAAGGGGGTCGAATGGAGATCGACACTTTTACCTATGTAGGAGTTTAGTTTACTAATCCTTCTCTTTCTTTACAACTTACCTCCCAATCTTGGCTCTGCAAGGGATACCCCTCAGTCTCTATCCTTGAGTGGTAATGCTTCCAAGTGCTTTTTAGGATATCCTTTCAAAGATGCACCTCTTCAATGCAATGATTAAGTCCACAATGACATATGGTTAAGAGGTTTGAGGCCCTAGCTTGGGATCTTGTGATTGGGTTCAAGTTGAGAGGGTTCAAACTTTTATGCTTTAGCATATGATCTGGTGCAAATGGATAGTTCCTTAGTGCATTGTCTAGGCCAATTTGTCGCCCAATCGCTTCATCGCAAGAGTATCTTCAAACTCACTTGGTTTATACATAGGGTTAGATCCATGGGTGGTTCTGCTTTGTCTTATGGAAGATATCCATTTTTTGCACCTTGTTCCTTGGAGGAGATTGCCTCTTTGGGCCCTGTTATATGTTGGCATTGTTGGTTTGCCGAGGTCTATTTGCTCTTCCAGTCTATTTGTATTTCTTTGGACATGCTTCCTCCTTTTAGGTACTTGTTGTGACCTAATCACACATCGCCCCATTGCAAATGGGGACCCCCTTTTGAGCTCTAGTACTTTGCCTTGAGTCTTGGATGATGTCTTAGGAGTATTTCATGAAGTCGGTAGTGTGTGAATGACAACCTCATGTTCTGGACTTGAATAAAATCTCAACAAGTGGTAAGCTTAAACCAAAGCGCCTTGCTAGAAATTGATGTTTTGACCCTCAAAGTGCCTTAAACGTTGAAAATTTTGTAAGAAAATGATTAAGTATGCTAGGCGCAAATTTGCTCTTGTAGAATCACCAAAGTGCGCTTAGGATTGTTGGAGGACAAGACATCATCCAGAGTTATCTTCTTGCGCCTAAGGATGAAGCATGAAGTGTTTAACTTAGAAGATTTTGAAAATCACCAAGAGAATCAAGGCGCATTTCTGCTTCTGTACATGTCAAAATATGAGCCTAGGGTATGAGCTTGTGAAATCATCATTAATAACAAGTTTGCGCTTGAAGACTTATTGAAGGTCCAAACTTAGTCAAAATTGCTTCAAGGAAAGCTAGGCACATTTTATTACCTGTTGAGCCACAAATGTGCGCCTTGAGAGAAGATGTTAGGAGTTGTCAAAGGAAGTGGCGCCTTGAAGAGTTAATCCTCCCAAAGACACCTATTGCTCAAGTCCAAAAGTTCACTTACCCAACCTAAGGCGCCAGTATGCATCAGTAGGATCATCTTTTTGCGCCTAAGAAGAAGTATGCCTAACTCTATAAGTTTTGAGGAACTTTCAGTGTCAAGACTCCTCCTTGAGCTTATGCAATGATAAAACTTGAAGTATGAAGCCTCCCAAGTCTAGGCGCAATTCCACACCTGGAGAATCACTAAAGTGCGCCTTGCAAAAAAGAGACTCGGAACCCTGAAATTTGATCACCTTAAGGCAAGAAGTGTTCTAGGCACTTATGCATTAGATTGAAATCATTGATTGAAACATGTTTATCACCTAGGAAATCTTGGCACATTTTATCATCTGTAGAAGTCAAAATGTGCGCCTTGCAAAAAGGGGGGTTGAAACCATGAAATTGGATGTTAACTTGAAGCAATAAGCCCTCTGGACACCGATACATTGAGTTGAAATCACAGAATACCAAGAAATAGCCTAAGTTACCTAGGCGCACTTTCTCACTTCTTCAATCCCAAAATTGCGCCTCAAGTGCAAAGAGCAGGAGATAGTGATGAGGAGTCTTTGTTTTGTCAAAATGAACATCATTAAGCATCAATAAGGGTTTAAGATCACAAGTTTGGACCAAAAAGCTAGGCGCATATTCCCACCTCTAAAGACCAATTTTGGCACCTTAGAAGTAAAGTGCATGTAATCATGAGAGTTGGCGCCTAGGGATGAAGTAAACAAGTGTTTAAAACTATAAAATTGCAAAATCTAGACTAAGTGGTTGAAGGCACACTTTTCCATCTCTACAAACCTAAATTTGCGCCTCAAGAATAGAACATGAATTCACATCAGGAAGTGAGCGCCTTGAGGAAAAGAAACATTCTAAGACATTTTCAATTGTTTGAAATCATAGCAATGGCAAAAATAAGACTAAGTATGAAGGCGCACTTTTGCATCTCCATAGGCCTAAATGTGCGCCTTGGTTTGGAAAGGTTATTGAATGTTTCAAAATGATTTCTTTGTGTTATGAAGTCAAAATGCCTATCAATGGATTGATATGTTTCTTTGTTTATGTTGCAGGAGAATTGATGGGGCTGGGGAGTCATACAAGGAGCCAGGCGCTTGGAACCACCTTCAAGCAAGGAGTGAAGTCAAGAGGCAGTCACTGCAAGGGAAACATCATGTCACCACTCCAAGAGATCACTTTAAGTTCATCATGCCGGTACACTTCATCATTTGCATCATAGAAGACATCCATCAAACTTCAAGCTCTTCCTGAATTTTCAAGTCCCTAAAAGAAGTTTCCTACTCCATGTTATGAAGGGAGCACCATCATCTACACTACTCTCTATGAAGGAACATTCAAAGAAGATCAATGTACATCTTGCAAGGAGAAGAAGTATCACAGAGTTAGACAAATGAGCAACATGTATCATACACATCCGATGTATAAAAGACACAAGGCAAAATCAACAAGGATACATTCCCAAACATTCAAGTTCATCAAAGCAATCACATTCGAAGACATCACACAGATGATGCAATTTGGGAATATGCCCAAAAGCATATTGAATTAACTGTTCGAATCCATAAGAGTTGCTGAGGTGGCACCTACGTGGCATGCGCGTCATCCTCACCAATCAAATGTTGCCACGTCATCCTTGTCTAAGTACATTGCACCTGCATGCACAAACAAGAGGATAAGGGCGCTCCAAGGGAGAGGTCTTCCAACTCATCATCCTTATCACCTTGGGAAGCATGCCGTCATTCCTTCTTTTCTATGTACAAAATACTAAAAATAGGCATAATTGCCTTGTTGTAAAGATCTGGGCCATCCATTCACAAATCAATCTCGGCCGTCAGTTGTACTCTAGAAAACTATATAAAGGCCTTGTTGCTTCATATGTAGGGGTTAGCAGTTAGTTAGTTGGTAGTAGAGTAGAGTAGGAGGAGACTCTTGAAATTCTCTGAGAGTACCTGAAAATTGTTGTAAATATTTCTCAAGATTAATGCAAAGACATTGGAGTTCGCTTGGTGCTAAGTGTTGTCTTGTGGAATAACATGGTTTCTTGTATCTTGATGAAATGGAGAGATGTTTCTAAGTAGATTAGAAGTAGAGTAGTAGCTCATTGATGTAATGCATGTACATATTGAATATTTGATCAACTCCTAGCTCATGCTTTTGACATCCATCGCTGGTGGAGTGTTGTGTAAAGCTAGTCTGAGCTTCATCATAATTTGCTTAAGTTCGATTGTAGATGCTTGTTTGAGCTGCGCCGTTCAATGGGTGCTTATATGATCTTTCATGATTTGAAAACCATTCGCTAACCTTAGGAGATTGCACCTACTCCATGTAGTTGTAGGCATTCTTGGTGAAGTGGAGTTAGGTTTATTTGAGGAGTTTGTCTATTCATGCATCATCATTGCCTCATTGACCTTAGATTAGTTTCTCTAAACTCTTATCTTTTTTCCTTTTTTTATTATTGAGGCATCGTGCATACATCATCCACATTGAAAGGAGAAATAAGCTGAGTGAAGCAAGAAGAAGTCTACGTAAGTCCCTTTGAGGAAACAACAATATCACATCATACTAACTGAGGCTATCCTATGAGCAAGTTGAGAACCAACGTACAAGAACCTTGGAAATAACCCACTGGATCACATTGTTTAGCTTTTGGGTATCTTTGTTCAAGAGAGGATAGATTACCTTAGTAATTTATTCTGAGTTTGCATGTGCAAGAAAAACACATCAACAGTACTCTCTATGTGCTCCTTGTCACGTTTTAGGGATGGAGGTGTTTAATCAATCCATTATATTACATTTAACACTAGCATATACAAGATACTTGGATCTCATCTTTGAACTTTTCCAACCCCAAACTAGTTTTCTACATTGAGCACTTTTTTCAGATGGTTGATGGGACCATTGTTCGACCCAACTTTCTTCAGATGGTTTATGGGATCATTGGTCTCATGGTTTGAGGATTCCCCTTGGCCAGTTGTGAGTGTGCTCCCATATACTTTGTGCTAAGATGGACCACTATATTTTATAGAGTAAAAGGGTTTGCCATCTTTGTTTTCTCCAAGACATTTAGTTTGAGGAGCATTTTATTTTCCTATGTCTTGTCTACTATGAAACTTGTGGCAGATACCATTGTCTATATACAAATTCTGGTGGTTCTCTATCCACTTTCTTCTTCTACCCTGATTAGAGATGCTTGGCTCTTTTCTTTGTGAGGTCATCACTTTTAGGCATAGATCTTCATGGTGGTCCAAGATCTACTAGATTGATTACTTCCTTCTTTCGACCCATCATAAAGGTTGGAGGCGTTAAGTGCCCTTTGGATACTATTGATTCACATACATATGGAGATAGATTGGTAAAACATTTCTCATCCTTGCGAACTACTAGTAATTTAGGTTTTTGGTTCCCTGCCTAGGCAGTCTTTGTGTGCTTCCACTACTTTGTGGGGTCTTCCTCTCACACTTCTATTTATACTTGTACTTGTTTGTGGGTTATGTTTTTGGTTTAACCCTCATTTGTCAATTACTTTGTTTTTCTTGCTTTCTTGCTTTATTGTATTTGCTTCAAGTCTAGGGCTCCTATTGCTCCATTTCTTTGCTATTGTACTTGATGTATGTTCTAGTCCATTTGACCTTTCTTGGTCATTTGTGGATATTAATAAAATTTCTTTCTTTCTTTTTATCTTCTTGGTTAGAGGAGATTGTCCCCAATATCTGCATGAGATTTGGGAACTTCACTAGAAAAGTTGTCTTAGAAAACCATTTGGCCCACATTACTTGAGTTCCTTTTTGGCCAACAAGGGTATGTAGCAGTTTCCATATTGTGATTGGTGTGAGTCCAAACATCAAGCAAAGTGTCTTTGGCCAATGGTTGTTGAAATTCGGGAGTGGCTGCCTAAGGATGAGTGATGGAAACCTCCTACAAGCGTGATGGTTTGCACAACTTGAGCTTCCTTACATTGACAACATCATTAATGCCAAGTTGAGTTGGAAGATTGAGTTGAAAGCTATGTTCCACAGCGTTTTGCGGATGGGGATGGATGGAGGGACGGTGGGACATGTTTCAGGGACAACAGTGTTAGAGAGAGAGAGAGAGAGAGAGAGAGAGAGAGAGAGAGAGAGAGAGAGAGAGAGAGAGAGAGAGATTAACTAATATCGAGTAACATGACATCAAAGTTAAGACGTGACCGCAGTATAGCAGCAATAAATATATCATGGGAGCAGTATAACATCAGTGTAACAGCAATAAACTTAATCATGACAGCAGTGACAACAGCAACAGTAGTATAACAGCAATAAATATTGAATCTATGAACACAACATGGACAATGTAGTGCTAAATTCACCTCCAAAGTTCAGTGTCACGGCGATTGAGAACTTGATCAGGGTTCTTAGTGACTCCTCAACACTCAAACCAACCTGCTCTGAAACAACAGGGACATTGTTTTGGAAGTTTTTGCCATATTTGATACAGTTCACTTGGGTGTATTATTATCTTGCCATGGAAGCTACCATGGATTTGAAGAATGTCACAATAGGGTTTACCAGCCTCCATGCTTAATTGCAGAAGTGTAATTTGAAGCTCATTATTGATTGAGCTATAGACAAAATCAAAGTTTTATCGAGTCCTAGTTGATGCTATTTTTTTTTGGCATCTGATCTATTAAACCTGCATTAGATGCTGCTGCAGAGTTATGAAACTCAGTTGCAAAAGAAGATGTGCATTTGCATATTGAAACATTTGGGAGCAAAACTGTGTTAGTACCTGTTACTTTTTAATGCAATATTGTTTGGCATCAGTATATAATTATGGAAACTGTTTGCCACTGTCATATTAGCAGGGTGACTTATATGACTTACCATATGCGGGAAGTATACATACCCCATGGTCTTTGGCAGGTGGACAGATGAGCGATTTAATATATTAATTTTCTTGCTGGATATATTCAAGGTGTACGCTTCCATTCTAAACAATTCCCAGAAGTGTAACATAAGCTTTGAGTACTCTTATAAGTGTACTTGTAAGATCTTGACATTATGCACTTACACATTTCACTTGCTCTAAGGTCAAGTCTAATTTTAGATATCTGGGATCTTATGAACTGCAACAAATGGCAATTCTGTATGGCAAGATTTCATTTTCTGACTATAATACACACACATATCTTATAGAGTTTAAAATTGGAAAGGATCACAAGTTCAGATAAGAACATCCATATTTTATGTCTTGCCTATCTTCATTGGAGTGAATATCATGGTGGATTTTTTAAAAAAAAAAACATAATAAAAAATATGACTGCCATTGGGGATGTCTGGCCGTCCTCAGGACATCTCAAACGTCCCCAACCACCTTGGGGACGGCCAAACATCCCCATGGTGTTTCCTATGCATATACTGCATTTCTGAAATGTTTCGCCATTTTCAATTTTTTTGGGCACAGCCAGGGGATGTCCCTGCCATCCTGCCGTACCCAAAACATGGTTGGGGACGGGGATGAGGGTTTGAGGGCAGGGGATGCGTTCCCGTGGAACATAGGTCAAAAGACATTATTTCCTATGGCTTGGAAAATGGTGGAAGGTTTGTATCTGATGAGTTTCAACCTGTGATCCTTTTTGTTGCGAACTGTTGTTTATCCAAGTGAAGCCAAACACAAGAACTAACTTGAAAAAAATGATAAACTGGATGCTTGTTATGAAGTGCCTTGAGTTTGGCTAGAGTTTTATGAATAATATCCTGGATTTTTATGTGAAGCTTGGGAAAATTTTGTACAAAGGTAGAAACTTTGGCTTGCTCCTTTTGGTGTTGAGACATATCTAGAGTTGGAAGAGAAACCAATATCATAAAAGACGCCAAAGGTTGGAGGCCTAATAGACTTTGAAAAGAAAGTGCCCAGTAGGAATATTAATATCTTGGTTGTAGCTATCTTGAATGACATGCAAATGGGTGTTACTTTGCCTATTATTCTGAAGAGAAATGCAGAGAACATGGACTAAAGTGTGATTCCATCAATCTACAGTTGAAATTAAGTGAAGTGTGATCAAATTGACAACCTAGAAGCTTCCACTAGAATTGCCAAAAGTGACTTAAGAAACTTGAGTCACAAACTAAAATGCTAGTGTGTAATTCCAAAATTGGTCCAAACATGCTTGACTTAAGAAATTGGTCTTGGAGTAGCATAAAGATTGCCATTTTTAAAAATCAGCAGACAACCACAAAAATACAACCGTGTTGAGCAGACCTCTAATATAATTAGTAATTTAACTTAAGTTTTTGTCAGTTAAATCCATCTGCAAGTGGGTGAATATAAATGCATTAAAAAGTAGGTGGAACAGTTGGAAAAGCTGGAAACAATAGATAGAAATGAACCAAAAGTAGGTGAACTGCTAGAACAGCGTAAAAGGGTAATAAAAATAAATTTGTAGTAGGTGGGCAGCTGGAAACATTAATTTTCATTGTAATATTCTTAGCCAATATATACATGATTCTTTAATGTACAGACATTCAAGAATAAAGTCATATCATATTTCATCCACCTCCCCCTCTGTTACATGTACTCGGAATTATGGGCTGCTTCTTATGGTTTAAGGATCTGAACCTATGTCACTCTCATACAAATATACCCTATAACCATTATACCACAACCACAACCAACCTATAATACATAAATACTATACTGTGTAAGATTTAATGAGTTGTAGAGTCTATGGATGCAACTGAGATAGGGGGGATTTACATGCATGCTGCATTTTGTTTTAAAAAAATTCCTCTAAGATTTACCTTGATTATTGAATGATTCTCAACAAATTTTAATTTGTAACTGGGCTAATTTTAGTTGTCTGAGTACAGATAATTGTCATGAATGCTACAAGTATAATGATTTCCTATGCTCCCCCAAGTTTTGGGGACGGGCGGGGACGGGGGGACGAGTTTCGGGGACGGCATTTTGTTTTGGCTATATTTTAGGGGACGATAGGGGACGGCTACTAAAAAATAAGATTTTTTTTTAAATATAGGGAAATTTGAAATATTTATATGATAACATTAATAAGGCATTCATTATAGACATTATAGAACCTTAAAAAATGAATACATAACAATAACATTACACTTGAACTTAGTTTTCAACTTGTCACATGAGAATTGACAAACAAATAAACAAAATTTAATTGTTTTCAATGACAATCTGCATATATATTATATCAAAATTACATCAAAATGCCCAAAGGCTGCAAGTTTCAACAACAAAATGACGAAAAAAATAGAGAATATATGGCTGTCCCCAATCAGTCTCTCCTAAAACTGTTGTTAGTCTCTTCAAACTGCTGTTGCTCCTCTTTCTCCTTTCAAACTGCTATTGTTCACCAATGCAAAATGTGAAAATGAGTTATGTTTTTTTTTTGGTTGATATGATCTCTATTTTAGGTTTAGGGTATGTTTAAAGGGATGTGGGGGTCCTTGTGCCCCCCCCCCCCAATGCCCATCCCTTTTTTTATATAAAAAATGTGTTTTTTTTAAATCCGTTGCAAAAGTATTTGGGGACACAAGGGACGGCTAGCCATCCCCGGGACAGTTAGGGGATGTCCCGGCCGTCCCGGGGATGGCTAGCCGTCCCCTACGTCCCTAAATTTTTAGGGGACGTCCCCGGGGAAGGGGGGACGGGTAGGGGACGTTTCCTACCCGTCCCTGAGTCCCCGAAACGCCCCCGATACGGGTACGAGGATTCTGGGGCAGGGGACGTGTTGTGACCAAATCACACATCGCCCCATTGCAAATGGGGACCCCCTTTTTTTTGAGTTCCGATGCTTTGCATGAAGTTCTGACGATGCCTTAGGTTCGTTTCCTCTGCTAATCCAACAAGAAGTCTCTCCTAGAAGGTTTTTGCTTTATAACTGGAGGTCTTATCTAGAACATGAACTTGCAGTAATGAAGAATCAAATCGCATCCAAATCATGAATCTTGAGACCCATTCTGATGTATGTTTGAGATCCTGAAAATGACTAAGTCTGATAGCCTGAAATCCTGAAAATCCTGAAAAATTGACTAAGTTTGAAATCTGGTGAATCCTCCAAATTCTAGATTTTGCATGTTAAATCCGGTGGATTCGAGACCTATCTCAAACATCCTGAAAGGTATATTGAAAAATATTTAAAGTATAAGAAATTATACTTAAATATATTTTTCAATATACCTTTACCCTCAATGACCCTGGAAAAATGAAATTTTCTGAGAGGGCGCAAATTTCCCATCTAGTGCGACAAAAGCTAGAGGAAATCGAATCCTTGAACCAATGCGCCACAGCAAGAGGAACTCGAAACCTTGAAGTGATGCGCCAAATTTAGAGGAACTCGAAACCTTGAAGTAATGCGCCAAATTTAGAGGATCTCGAAACCTTGAAGTGATGCGCCAAAAGGAAAGAAGAAGTAGAGGATTCCAAACACCCCAACTAATGTGCCTCATTCTAGAGGATTCCACATACTTCAAGCAATGTGCCAAAGGGGGGACATAGGATGAAGATCTCAATATAGGCAACTAATGCGACCTAAGGAAGGAGGGGATAAGGTTTTTTTTAGAAGATTCGAAGACCTCAATCCAATGTGCTTGATGGAAAATAAGTAGAATTTCAGAGGATTTTAACACCTTGAAGTAATGCGCCTAGGTTATATGAGGAGAATTTCAAGTTTTAAGTGCTATTTTGATGAGGAATTCACTTTCTCTATCTAATACGCCACCCTCTTGCAGATGAAAAAAGAGTTGTATCAAAGCAAGTTTCAAGAGGACTTTGAATGGCTCATCCAATGCGAAATTCTAGAGGATTTCGAAAGTGCCAACCAATGCGCCCTTGTGGAGAGATAAGGTAGAGGATTTCAAATCTCTTAACTAGTGCGCAAAACAAGAAGATCTCAAATGTCTTAACTGCCGCGCCAACTTGTAGAAGATTTCAAAAGTGGCATCCAAAGCGCCTAGTAGAGGAAGATATCTTATCCTTTAA
Organism: Cunninghamia lanceolata; assembly: GCA_027924645.1. Classification (NCBI taxonomy): domain Eukaryota; kingdom Viridiplantae; phylum Streptophyta; class Pinopsida; order Cupressales; family Cupressaceae; genus Cunninghamia; species Cunninghamia lanceolata. The sequence continues at coordinate 6,113,401 of BSBN01000402.1, forward strand.
CCAATTCGCCTAAATGAAGGGGAATTTGAACCTTTGATCTAATGTGCCTAAATGAAGGGGAATTTGAACCTTTGATCTAATGCGCCATCTAGGGGAAAGTAAAGGTAAATTCAAGAAGACATTCAAGAGGAAATCAAATCCTTGAACCATTGCGCCACCCCTTAGAGGAAATCAAATGCATGAACTGATCCGTCAAAAGGCAAAATTCAAGAAGAAATCAAATGTGTCAACCATTGCGCCAACCTTATAAGAGTTTTTAGAGGATTTGAAATCCTTATCTAAATGCGAAAATCAAGAAGAATTCACCTCCTTGATCCAATGCGCCACCTTGGGATGATGGTGAAATGTAAATTTTGTGAAGAATCTCCAGAGGATCTAAAATCCTCATCAAATGCGACAATGCCTAGAGGATCTCCAACTGCTGATCCAATGCGCCAAGGGTGATGAAGAATATGAACACTTTTCTAGAGGAAATCAAATGTCTCATCCAATGCGCCACTAGTGGAGGATGACTTAACCCAAGTTTTAAGGCACACTTACCAGAGGATCCCACGCCTTGAAGTAATGCGCCACAATGAGTGAAATCTTAGAGGATCTTAAACTCTCTATCCAATGCGCCTAAGTCAAGAGGATCCCAACATGGGCAACTGACGCGCCAATATTCAGAAGATCTCAATGTATTAATCCACTGCGATCACTTCAAGAGGAATACAAAGTCAAGTCTTAAAGTGAAATTCTAGAGGAAGAGGATTCAAAAGGTGTGAACTAATGCGACTACTTCAAGAAGAATCTAAAATCAAGTTTTAAAGTGAAATTCTAGAGGAAGTCAAAATCTTGATCTCTTGCGCCAAAAGGGGAAAGATGATTTGAAGATGATGTTAAAGGTCTCATCTAGTGCGATGCGCCAAAACCCAATAAGGAAGATCTTTTGCGCTTAATAGAAGGTTGATAAGGGAGAGAGGTTTCAAGGCAGGTATTCAGAGGAAATCAATACCTTGATCCAATGCGCCACTAAAGGAGGGTGGTCTAGTTCAAGTTTTAAGGCAAAGTTCTAGAGGCTTTCAAGGAGAATTTAAGATGTCCATCCATTGCGCCACCTTGTGGAGGGGAGTAAGTCAAGTTTTAAAGAAAAATTCAAGAGGATTCCTAACACTTGAACCACCGCGCCAACATCAAGAAGATTCAACACCCTTCATCCAATGCGCTCAATACAAGGGGATTTCAAAACCCTCAACCAAAGCGACCAAGTTAGAAGTGATTCAAGACTAATTTGCCAGAATATAATATACATTTTCAGGAAGATCTTGAAGTCCCCATCCAATGCGCCTAGAAGGAGGAGAAGAATTCAGGGTTGTAAGAAAAGATCAAGAAGAAATCAAACCTCTCATCCACTGCGCCACATGTGGGAAGGCTTTGATACACTTTGAAGGAGATTTCAAAAATCTTATCTAATGCGCTTGAGGAAGGAAAGGGTTCAATACAAATTTCAAAGACTTTTTCAAGGAGGATCCAAAATCCTTAACCAATGTGCCTAGATAGGGAGGTCTTTATTGATCATTTGAGATGAAATTCTAACCGGAAGATGAAATTGTTAACCAATGCGCTCTCCTTAAGGATTAAAAATAGTGGTTTAGAGTGAAATTTTAAGCAAAGATCTAATTTGGCATCTAATGCGCTTAGCTTGGAAATGCATGAAGTGATTTTTATGTGTTATAAATCAAGTATTATTAAGGAATTGATGCTGTTTCTTTATTTGTGTTGCAGCAATAGTGAATGATGCTAAGGAGTTATCAAAGAAGAAGAAGCTTGAACCACCTTCATGCTAGGAGTGAAGTCAACAAGTTGCAGTGTGTAAAGAAGACATCAAGTAACTGTTCTAAGAAGTTCAAGGATACCCTATTTGATCACTTCAAGTATCAACTGGCTTCTTCATCAATCATAGCTTCAAGTCATCATGAAGCTGCTCCCAAGTATCGTCTTCATCTTCATCAAGACTTCCAGAGGCATCCACTTTACTTCAAGGAAACCTCATATCATTAAGCATTCCAGAGACTTCTATAAAACTTCAAGACTCATCAAGCTTCAAGTCTCTTTGAGAAGTCAGGAAGCACTTCATCCTCAAATCAAGCAAGGGCATTCATCTATTCAACTTCAAGTTCCAGTAAACTTCAAGTTTAAGGGAGTCTTCTACTCCATGTCATTAATGAAGCTTCATCATCTACTTTGAGTTATGAAGGAAACATCATTAGCTTCATTACCTACTCACTCTTCAAGAAGGAGCATCATCAAAGAAGATCATCAACTTACCTACAAGAAGACGAAACATTACAAAGTCAATCAAATGAGCTACAAGTATCATACATCCAGTCTACAAGAAGAATGAACAAGGCAAGATCTACAAGATGTATTCCTAAAACATACAAGTTCAAGCAATCACATTGAATACATCACTACATTGATGATATAATTCTCAAAGTATGCTGAAGTGGCACCTACATAGCAGACACATCATCATCCAATCAGGATCAGTCGCATTATCTTAAATGCATTAAATGTATCATTTAATGAAAGAAGTTAAAGGGATTCCTATGTGGAGGGATATTTTAAATGCTTTTGCCTTACTTTATCACATTGGAAAACGTGCCTTCATTGCCTCTCTCTTTTTTGCTAAAAATAGCAAGTTGTTGTAACTACCTCTGAGGTGGCATGATCTGAGCCCTTGGCTATCAAATTGATCTTAGCCATTCATTGTAAACCTGGACTACTATATAAAGGCCTTGTTGCCTCATTTGTAAATATAATCAGTAGATCAGTAGTTCATAGAGGAGGAGACTAAAGATTAGATTTTAGGAGTAGAATAGGAGAGACTCTCGAAATTTCTGAGAGGACTTGGAATTGTTGTAAATATTTCTCAAGAGTAATGCAAAACATTGGAAGTTTATTGGGTGTTGAGTGTTATCTTGTGGAGTAACTTGGTTTCCTGTACTTCAATGGAATGGAGAGATGTTTCAAGTAGAAAGTAAAGTAGACTAGAAGCTCTTTGATGTAATGTATGTTGTACTGAATATTTGATCAACTCCTAGCTCATGCTTTTAACATTCATCGCCGGTGAAGTGTTGTGTAAAGCTAGTCTAAGCCATATTTGTATAAGTTCGATTGTGGATGCTTGTTTGAGTTGCGCCGTCTTATGGGTGCTCATATGAACCTTCATGATTTGAAAACCATTCGCAAACCTTAGGAGATTGCACCAACTTCATGTAGTTGTAGGCATCCTTGGCGAAGTGAAGTTAGGTTTACTTAGGAGTTTGTCTATTCATACAACATTATTGCTTCATTGACCTTAGATTAACTTTCTGAACTCTTAACCTTTTTCATTTTCTTTATCATTGAGACCCTGAATACATCATCCACACTGAAAGGAGGAATAAGCTAAACAAGTATGAAGAAGAATCTGCATAAGTCCTGTTGTGACCAAATCACACATCGCCCCATTGCAAATGGGGACCCCCTTTTTTTGAGTTCCGATGTTTTGCATGGGATTTTGATGTTGACCTGACTCATCTTCCTCTGCCGATCCGGTAGTGATTTCCCCTTTCTATGATCGTTCGTTCAAGATTAGGAGGCAGATCAACTTGCAGTGATGAAGACTTTTGATCAAACTCCATCCAGGTAATGAATAATGAGACCCTTCCTGAAGTATGTTTGAGATCCTGAAAAGACTGAGCCTGGAACCTGAAATCCTGAAAATCCTGAAAAAATGGCTAAGTCTGAAATCTGGTGAATCCTCCAAATTCTATATTTTGCATCTTAAATCCGGTGGATTCGGGACCTATCTCAAACATCCTGAAAGGTATATTGAAAAATATTTAAAGTATAAGAAATTCAATCTCTCAACTTATACTTAAATATATTTTTCAATATACCTTTACTCGCGCGATCCTGAAAAATCCCTGACGATTCCAGAGGATTCAAAACACTGATCTAGTGCGACTGGACACTTAAGTGGCGCAAAATCTTGGCGCAAAATCACGAAGGAAAAGGCACTTGCAGATGATGATTCCCACTTGCTCAACCAATGCGCCCATCTAAAAACTTGAAGTGATGCGATTTTCAAACCTTGAAGTGATGCGAAAATGCTAAAGGATTTTAAACCTTGAAGTAATGCGATTTTGGATGACAAGAGTCAAAGGATTTGAAAAGTCCAACCAATGCGCTAGGAAGAAGAGTGGAGAGTTGATTCCGAAAATCTAAAATTTTGAAGAAGAGATCAGAGGATTTGAAAACCCTGACTGATGCGCCACCTAGAAGGAAGGAGAAGTCTTGAGTTTTTTGACTTGAAAGGATCTAGTTTGAAGAGGATTTGAAAACTTGAACTAGTGCGCCAAAACTTGAGGATTTTTATCCCTCAACCAATGCGCCCATCTAGTAAACATCACATTCGCAAAAGGAAGTCTCCCAAACATTCAACACAAGCACTTAAAATTTGATCCAAAGCGACCTAAGGAAGAAGGACTCAGTTAAGGTTAATTGCACATTAAAGGTGAGTGCCAGAGGATTTCAAAAGCCTATCTAATGCGCCAATCCAGTCAAGTCTCCAAGATAAAATCTAGAGGATTTCAATTCTTGATCTAATGCGCCTATCTCCAAGGCGAAAACTTGAGGATCTTCAAGGCCTTATCTAATGCGACCTCATGAGGGGAAACTCCAGAGATTCCAAAAAGTCCATCTAGTGCGCCCAAATAGTTTCAATGTGAGGTTTGAAGGATCCTTGTCTAAGAAGAGAGTCAGAGGATTCTCCAACCCTTATCCAATGCGCCATATCATGAGGAGATTGCAAGTGTCCTGGACATCCAACGTTTAGTCTTCAAGGCAAGTTTAAAGGATTCTTCATGCTTGAACCAATGCGCCCTACAAGGAGGAAGGTGAGATCCAAGGTTAAGCCTTCAAGGTTTGAGTTTTGAGGATTTTAAAGTCTTATCTCATGCGCCAACTTCATGAATACTTCTAAGTTTTCAAGCCTACAACAAGATGATCCAATGCGCCTATCACAAGGTCATCTAATGCGCAACATAAGGTAGAGTGAGATGTATTTCTAGAGGATTCTCCAAGGTCATCTAATGCGCCAACACCATGCATGATTCACTTCAAGGTAAAGGCCATCTAATATACCAAGGTTTGAAGATTTTAACATGATGAAGTGATGCGCCACTCCCAAGACCCTTATCAAAACACTCAACAAGAAGAAATCAAAAGTGGCATCTAGTGCGCCATATATGAAGGGAGAATGAAGTTCATTTTTGAAGATCTTAAGTTACCCATCTAGTGCGCCACACATGAGAAGAATCCAAATTGCCTATCTAATGCGCTAGGAACAAGAGGATTTCAATCTTTGAACTAATGCGCCACTCCCTTAAGCAAGTGAAAACTAGTTCATCTAATGCGAAATGTTGAAAGGATCTTCAATACTTCATCTAATGCGAAGTGTTGAGAGGATTTTTATTCCTCATCCAATGCGAAATGTTAAGAGGAATTCAAACTTTGATCTAAAGCGCCATACATAAGGATTTTGAGGGTGTCTAAAGTGAAATGCTTGAGGATTTCAATCCTTCATCCAATGCGACTTCTAGAGGATTAAAAATAATGGTTTAGAATGCAAATTTTAAGAGTTTCAATGAAGATCAAGAACTTGTTATCTAATACGCTTGGCTTGGAAATGCATTCTTGTATGTTATAAATCAAATATTATCATGTTTATCAAGGGGATTGATGCTGTTTCTTTACTGGTGTTGCAGCAAAAAGGAGGAATCATCTAAAGATCAAGTGATAAGAACCTTTGACAAGCAAGGAATGAGAAAAGAGCAAGGCATCATGTAGCTGTTTCAAGGGTATCCTTCATCATCCTTGTGTTAGAATTCTTCATCAAGTGGCATCTAGTTAAGATTGTCTAGAAGACATCCATCCGAAGGACATCATCTTCATCAAGACTTCCAAAGGCATCCACTCTACTTCAAGGAAACCTCATGTGGCTGCTCTAAGGAATCATTCAAGATCATCTTCCAAGAGGCATCATTCCAAGAGATTTACATCAAGCGGAGGCATTCATCCATCTAAACTTCAAGACTTTACAATTTCAAGTCCAAGAGAGTCCTCTACTCTTACATGAAGGAAGCATCATCATCATCATATCTCTACTCTATTCTCTTCAAGAGGATGCATCCAAAGAAGATCATTCATATCTACATCCTACAAGAAGAAGAAGCATTACAAAGTTAAATCAAATGGAGCAACATCTATCATACATCCAGTTTACAAGAAGAATGAACAAGGCAAAGATCAACAAGTTGTATTCCTAAACATACGAGTTCAAGCAATTACATTGAATACATCACACAAAGATGATACAATTTTCAAAGTATGCTGAAGTGGCATCTATGTGGCAAGTACACATCATTCAATTTTGATTAGCCGCATTATTAAATGCATTAAATGTATCATTTAATAAAAGAAGTCAAAGGGATTCCTATGTGAAAGATATTTTAAATGCTTTCGCCTTATCTTATCACATTGGAAAACGTGCCTTCATTGCCTCTCTCTTTTTTGCTAAAAATAGCAAGTTGTTGTAACTACCTGTGAGGTGGCATGATCTGAGCCCTTGGCTATTGAATTAATCTTAGCCCTTCATTGTATTCTGGACACTATATAAAGGCCTTGTTGCCTCATTAGTAGATCATTAGGAGTAGATCATTAGTAGTAGTAGAGAGTAGATTTTAAGAGTAGAATAGAAGAGACTCTCAAAATTCTCTGAGAGAACTTGAAATTGTTGTAAATATTTTCCAAGATTAATGCAAAGACATTGGAGCTACTTGTTTGGTGTTAAGTATTATCTTGTGGAGTAACATGGTTTCCTGAATCTTGATGGAATTAAGAGATGTTTCAAATAGTTCAGAAATAGATTAGAAGTGCATTGATGTAATGAAGATGCGTAAAGATATTTGATGAATTCTTCTGGTTCATACTTTTCGTGTATTGTTGAAGGCAACCCACTTTGCAAAGTTAGACTGAACCTTCATTCTCTTTAGTTCGGTTGTGAATGCTTGTTCAAATTGCGCCAGCTGTGGGTGTTTGGATGGAGATTTACAACATGAAAATCCTTGAGTTTCCTTAGAAGATTGCACCGGCTTCGTGTAGTTGTTGGTTCTCATGGCGAAGCGAAGTCTGGTTTCATGAGGAGTTTGTCTATCTTTACATGTTTCATTATCTCATTGTCCTTAGATTAGCCTACTAAACCCTTAACCCTTTTTCATTTTCTTTATCATAGAAACCTTGTATATACATCATCCACATCAAAGGAGGAATAAGTCGAATGAAAGAAGAGGAGTCTGAGTAAGTCCCTTTGTGTGTAAACAGCAAAATCATACTTAATCGCTGAGCTGTCTCTTACCGAAAACATCATAAGGAACCTTGGAGTTATCTCGTTTGATCACTTAGTTTAGCATCCGAGAGGCTTTGCTCAAGAGAGAGTCAGATACTCAGTATTTTACTCTAATTGTTGACTTGTCGAAAAACAACCATCAACAAGTCCCTTTGTGATTATCAGCAAAATCACATGTAATCACTGAGTTAACCCATCACGAATCAAACAAAAGGAACCTTGGAGTTACTTCATTGGATCGCATAGTTCAGCCTTTGAAGAGCTTAATTCAAGAGAGAGTGGGATACTCTAGTGTTTTACTCTATTATTGACTTGTCTAAAAACAAACATCAACAGGACGCGTCCTCGTGGAGCATAGATGATAAATCTAATTTGCATGTTTGTGCTTGCATGGATTGTTAGCTATAACTTTTCTCAGTAACTTTATTGCACAGCAGTTTGCTGAATTTGTCCTTTGCAGTAGGCTCATTTTCTAGAATTTGTTCTTATTTTTTCTCACATTTTGATTTGAGCTTTTTCAACAAAGTCTGAAAACAGAATTGGACTTTGCCCTTAAACATTGATGAAGGTATCATTACAATTGAAAAAGTACATTTTTCATCCATAAAATTCAGAGGTTGTTTCTTATTCAGTTCAAACTCTTGTATGAAACATAAACTTGTTGTAGCCATGTTGAAGTACCTATAGCTGCATATTTAATATCACCTTTCTCTGAGTTCTTTCAGGAACTTAAATACAAGAATTTAAAATTTCTTCTACAAAAGGAGTTGCGAAACAGTGATATAAGCCCTCTTGGAAGAATGGTGCTGCCTAAGGTTAGCCCAACTCTTAGCTTTGTAGAAGTCTATTGTGTATGTTTGAGAATTTATATAGAAAAAAGAAACAAATTTAATTTTTTTTGTTTTTAGTCTACTCACATGAGAAAAAGATCAACAATGATCATAATATTGCTATAACTAGAAAGACAGTGAACCAGTGAAACCAAAAAAAGTTATATTTGTCTCCTTTCTTGAAATTTCTTAGCATGATATAGGAAAAATTCTCTAGGTCGTTATCTAGTTATTTAAAAGATATGATTTAAACTTTACAGAAAGAAGCAGAGGTGAATCTTCCAATTCTAACTTCAAAAGAGGGAATACAAATATGTATGGAGGAGATACATTCATATCAAACATGGAACTTCAAGTACAGGTTATTAATCAATCACCTAAAACTAATATTAAATATTTTGCTTTAAGTACATCTAAGTAAGATTATAATTTTTGAGGCTATAAATGGGCTTTAGTTTTAGTTAGTTAACGGGTCAATCAATGGTAAATAGGAAAATTTTCTTATAGGCATACTCAGTTCTTGTCAAGTTAGAATTTGTCTGCTTCCTCGTAGCGATAAAGATTTCTTTTTCTATCCAAAAGGATGGTATAGCTTTGTGATTCAAGCAGTCATTTTAACTCCTTGTAATGACAATGTTGTATGTTTTCTTTTGTGTTAAACATGGCATTTTATAGAATATACGAAAGTCAATGTACAAACACTCCGTTTTTCTTGACATGCAGGTATTGGCCAAACAACAAGAGTAGAATGTATATCATGGAAAATACTCGTAAGTGTCTTACTCTAGTTCATTTCTTAGAGGGCTCACAAGTCTCTGCTTATGTATAGATTTGTTTTATATTTAATTATAAGAAATCTTATCTTTTAGGAGAATTTGTCAAAGCACACGGTCTTGGACCGGGAGATTTTGTCATGCTCTACAAAGATGAAATAAATAACAAATATGTGAGTAACTCTCTTATATGCTTTACTGCCTCTAGTAAATTTCATAGTTTATCTATTAAAGAATCATAACTTATAAATAATATTTATTATGATATCAATTTATGCTTGTTTTTTTTTGGATGCAGATAATTAGAACCAAAAAGGTTCGGAGCCAGTTGATAACAAGCAATTCAATTGACAGAATTAACCTTTGCTCATCCTCTCCATTGCTTGAGGATGAGAACATCCATCAATCAGCTAATGATAAAGACAACAAGGTGGGCAGTATATCACCTTATCAAAGTAGAAACAGTCTGTCTCTCACAAGCATATATAAAATTACCCCAGCTAGTTGGCCCCAATTATAGTAGATATAATCTCAAAGGAGTTCTGCATATATTTTTCCACTGACCTTGTCAAATCACGTCAACTGAAACCCATTACCAGTTTTGTGTTGTTTATAGAGTAGTTGGTTGTTGGAGATGGAGATACTGTGTTGTGTCTAGAATAATATGATGTTTTATCTTCATTATTTGAAACTATTTACTATAAAAAGAGGCCGTGTTGTACTATTCTAATATGAATGGAATGGACAAGCCAGTTTACTTTCAATTTATCAAAAGATCTTGTGGGTAAAACTAGTAAAAAGCCTCCAGATTGTATCTTGGAAAAGTCTAGTTGAAACCATTAGATCAAATTATGCATGCTATGAATATTTTATGGCATCATGGTCCAAGAATTGAACTCAAGCCCCTTGATTGTATCTTGGGGAAAAAACTATTTGAAACCTTGAGATTGAATTATATATGTCATGACCATTTTATGGTATCATGGTCCTCAAATAAAACTCAATTGATTAAATTATTACCTTCTATTGCACTTCAACTCAAAAAAAACAAATCTGATTTGTAATCTCATCATATTGTTTTAAGCTTCTCTACATTTGAGTGTTAAATATTTGCCAAGGTTATGTGGAATTAGATGACCAAGTGAAAATGCTTTTATTGTGCAGATGGTTTTATGTTATTATGTGGGCTTAGTTTTGATATTTTATTTGTTGGCTAAGGTGGTGTAAGTTACATGATGGTTGTAAATAGTTACTCCAATAGTTGTCTTAACTGACAACTGTTTGGTCCTTAAAATAGCACATCCATTGCGGGAGTAAGGGTGCTGATTTGATGATAGATCCTCCCTATACTGCCTACATTTTATTAAACACAACTTTTGAATAGAGCATCAATTTTCATATTTTTGTTCAATTATTCTGTGCATGAATTGTAAATATCTATCATTTACTTGTACTACAACTTGCTGTCTAGCAGTGTAGTTAAAGTAGTTAACATTTGGAGTCTTTGCCTTCGTGAAGTCTGGTTAGACTTGAATATAATCAAAGTTGGGCAATACTTACTAAGTTGCTGGTTCAGGTGTGGGTTAGAAGTTTGGGTATGCAATATGGGTGATTTTATTTTTTTGCAGGTTTGGATATGCGTTCGTGTATATATATAATTTTATAATATTATATTTATATTGAAATACATTATATTATATTTAATAATTTATATAATATTAATATATTGTATATATATTTCTATAAATATATTATATTAATAATATATATTTATATAAAATACAATATATAATCTTTTATTTTGGTAGGGAGGAATTGGCACTAACCGAGACCCCATATGTGAGGTCCTAATTATGCAGCCCCTATAACCTCTAGCCATATGAGTTGCCCTTACTCATGCAACGGTTGAAGCTGGGGATTTGAACCTATGACCACTATCCGTGTCTTTCAACGGCTTAACTGTTTGGTCTATGCTTTGTGGGTATTGTAGTCAGTGTATAATGTTGTTTATTATATTTGATAATATAGGTTATCTGATTGTGTATGAATTGTTTGTCAGCTTTCGGGTAGTTATAAGAGTCAGTTAGTTAGAGTCGGTTAGTCGATGGTTGTGTTCCTCTTGGCAACCTCGGGTCTTTTAAATAGTCTTTGTAGCATCAAGGAAGGCATTATGATCTAGTCTGATCGACTCTAATCCTTGGCCGACTATTTATGGTCTATTTCTATAATACTTTCATGTGCAAATAAAGATATACTTTTACTTCTTTGTCTGGTATGTATTGTTAATTCTGTTAATAATTTCAAGTATTCATTTATTAGATAGAAGGGTAAACATTGGTGTTGTTGCCTTAAAAGAAATCAGGTCCAATATAAGAAACTCATGCCCTTAGACCCCAATAAAGGCAGGAAGAGACCATGTGGTTAGAATCAAGAGATTAGATGATCTCTTAGGCTGGTAGAACAAAGAGAACGCAGAAGAAGACTAAGAGAGATCGCCGAATTCCAAAGCCAAAGTACATCCTGAAGTAGAAGTCGGAGTCAGAGCGTGACTCGGAGTCGTAGTCAGGAGAGAGAACACATTTCCACTACAAATAATCACACGAGGGTAGAATGGGAGGAGATAGCTAGGCACCTTCCACTGCTAGACAAAGCATGGTTTGATCTTTCTGATCAAGTTGAAAATTCAAGACAACCTTCTCTGAATGAGGGAAGTTGGGAGGTGGAGTCAGAGTCTTTCATAGAAGCGTACGAGAGCAACCTTTGAGGCATCAAAGGGGGTTGTCAATCAAAGGAGAAAAAGTCGAGCCAAAGGTGTATAAAAGAAAATCTAAGGCAAAACAAGTACGTAGAACGTTGATGCTGTGGGAAGAGTGGAGGATTCTCATGTGGCTGAGAGTGGGAGAGCAACACCGGAACGTCTGAATCAAAATTCCTTAGCAAGCAGGTTCCAGACGCCAGGTTTGCATCAGAACAATACCATGGTAAGCCCCAGGGTAAGGAAATAGAAGTTGCCCAAGTTTAAGGCAATGGATCACAAGATCCCGTCAAGCACTAGAAGACTTGTGAAACCATTTGGACAACAAATGGGCGACATGATAAAGCAATTTGGCTATGGTCTTTTCTAGCCACCTTACAAGGTGTAGCAATTGACTGGTATACCGAACTTGACCAAGTCTCTCGAAACACATGGAAGAGATTAAAGAAGGCATTTGAAGAAGAGAATAAATTGCTTCGAGATGATAATGAAATAGTAGCTGAAATTTACAATACTAGGCAAGGTAAGCATGAGAACGTACGAGCTTACAATCGTAGACTTAAAAAATTGCTTGTAAAGTTAGAAAAATAACCTGTTGACGGTCAAGGTGGTTCATTGAAGGTCTAATTCTGTCATTAAGAAAAAACATGAAGGTAGTACCGACCTCTTCCTATGTAGAGTCCTAAAGAAAAATAGAGGAAGATGGAAGTTTGGATGACGACAGTGAATCAGGAATGGTACAAGCACTTCGGAGGGACATGCTCCAGACGATGAAAGAATTGAAGGTGGAGAAAGAAACCAACAAAGAATCTACTAAACTTTGGTGTACTGAGTGCAAAAGTGAAGGTCACACCAAAGGTAACTGTCCCAAAAAATCGTTTTGTGAGATTTGCCAGGTTATGGGTCATTTGATAAAAGAATGCCTGTATAACTTGAAGACTAGGAGTACTCAAGTACTCTTCACATAGGGAGAGCAATCCACTCCATTGAAGCCACATAACACATCTCTAGGTGGTTATCAAAATCAAAGAGGTCAAAGCCAAATACAGTACAACCCCGAAGGATGTCCGATCATATAGTGCCGACAATGTAATGAATGGGGACACTTTGCGAGAGACTGCCAGAACAAGTAGTACGAAGTGCAATTATTGTGCAAATGGTGTGGACTTGCAGACCATGAAGACACTAGATGTCCAAAGCAAAAGGCTAGCATCAACTTGATTGATGTTGAAAGGCAAAATGAAGTATTGGTCGTTACTTGGGTCCAAGCAAAGAAGGCTATGTACCTGGACCCATGTACATAACAAGAAATATTTCGTGAAGAAAGAGTCAGAGTGAAGCAAGCTATGGATAATGAATGATGCCACTCATATGCAAATGCAAGTACGATAACAAATCAATTACAATCCGAGAAAAATATTGCATGACAAGTACTTCAAGCTACCATACTGATTAAAGTAGTGGATTTATTACAAAGTATTCCTGAACATCGAAATGTTATGACTAAATACTGTATTGGGGAAGAATGAGACGGTGCATGCTACAATCCAATTGGAATCTAGAGAGAATGAAGATCCAATAACCGAACCTTCGCTGTTGGGCAATCAAGTAATTGATCCCATGTTATTAACAGTTAGCACAACAAAGAAACCAACGGTGGTAAATATGGAGATCCTTGGAAGGAATCTCACCAATACAATTGTTGATGGCGGTTCTAGTGTGAACTTACTTCTGGAAGCTACTTGGAGAAGTCTGGGTAAGCTGACTCTCTGGCCCCCAACTGTTGAACTAGTGGGTGCAGACCAATAAGGTATTAAGGTACTTGGTGTTTAATGGGCGAAAAGGTAATTATTAGAACCCAAGCATTTTTGTTGAATTTTGTGGTCATTTCATTACGGCAGAAAGCATATGACACATTATTGGATCGGGGGTGGCTGGTAGTAGCCAAAGCCGACCACAATTGGAAAAAGAACACAATCTTCATTGAAAACAAGTGTCAGAAGTATATAATTGATTTGAAAAACCAAGAAGTCAGCGAGTAAGCAGCTTCTTCCAATTCGTTAGATTTGGACTCCAAAGAAGAATGGACGGAGAAGCATGATCAGGGTCCAATGGAGCCAAATGACGAAGGGATTTTGGAATTACAGTCATGCTTGGAGGATGAAACAAATTCTCTTCGCGGCCTGTTTCATTGGCAAATGGAGGATTATGAGTTATTTCCGTCGACTTGTAATTTTACTGAAGCTATAGCGATCAATAGCATATGAAAAATGATTTTGAAAAGTTGGATAGTTTATGTGTGCGGAACGTGATACACGGTTCGCAAATGACGGTAGTTTCGGTTCCAACAAAGGCACCTGACTTTACAGAAGAATGCAAAATTCATGCTGGTATGTCTCAGGATAATAATATTAAAATATTTAATTTGGAGCATACGTATACTTGTCGTCAAGTTAAATCAACTTCACAGAAAAATTCTAGAAGAGGGAAAAATATCGTATAGGAAAATTATGAAGGGAAAAATTGTAGAATAGGAAATTTTTGCAGTCGGAGCGGCAGATAATAGGTGGACCACGATGGAAAAAAATTGCTTCCATTTACATTGGGTAGCAAAGCCAAAAATTAAAAAAACAAATTCTAAAGTTTCTAATTATAATGTGAAACTGAAGGAAATTAAAAGTACAAAGTGGGGCCCACAAAAGCAAAAGGAAAAAAATAAATAATAAAGAAAATGAAAATTTGAAAAGGAAAAGATTTAAAAAACTAAATAATGAATGTCCTTTTAAAAAAAGTATGACAACCCATTAAAAAGGAAAACTATAAGAAAAGAGAAATTAATATTAAAATTTTTAGTGTTCAACCTTCAACCCTATTGCAACCAAATTTCCAAGGCATAAAATTTTAAAGAAATCTATCATATGGAAAAAAAATCATAATTTTATTTCTTGTTGTATGGCTTGTTCTATCTATTCCTGCCATACCATTAAAAAAATCACCTCTTTTCATTGTACAGATGGCTCTTCCTAGTACCGTATGACTTTTGATTTGCATCGTACAGTTTATTGTACGGCATCTTTAGAGGAGTGCCAAAAATCATTCTGGCCGCATCTTAGATAGTTAAGCCTCCTTCCTAGATGCATCATTGCTGTTTCAAACATGACTTCAGGACATCTGTTACCAAAGAGTGGGCATTGGATTTTCTTTTCAGCTGCTTTTGTGGAGATAGAAATTGTTGGCTATTTATTTTCTATCGACCCAACCTTTGGAAGCCATAGCACATAGAAAACAATTTATAGCAACATAAAGGAAGGTGTTGAAGATGGATGTATCATATGAGAATACATGCCAAGAGATGTTTGATTTTGTTAAAAAATTGCCTTCCAGTTGCTTAAAGTAAAAAGGCAGTTGTGTTGAAATTCAAAAATCCATCAAAGTGGGCCAAATCCCTTGTTTGGTCAGTTCATTGATTTACAAAGGCACATCTAATCCAAATATTTGAATAATATTTGGTATGATAATTTCTTAAGCAACTTTCGTTGGAATATGAAAAGGTTTGGTGCCAGAAATAATTGCAGCCGCACTAATTAATCCTAGTATGAGGTGGTGATTGGAAGGGAGTCAATTAAGTGATATTAATATAATTGTTTGAGCTGCTACTAGAGACAAAGTTGCAATTGTAGCTATTCAAAGATTTCTTATTTTATGCCATATGACTCCCAAATGTTCTCTTCCTTTTACCCATATGGTCTCTACTTTTCCTTTGCTCTGGTGTACACTCCAAGCTCTCTTGTGCGAATAGTTTAAAACAAAGTCATTAGTGGCTCTTCGGTTGCATCTATCCAACCTTCTGCATTTGACATTTTCTCACCTTCTGTTTCTTGCAAAAATTAAGAATTGAGTACATTCCTAAAAAATGGGGATTCTGAGCACTATTTTCATGCTGGTGCAGTGCCTGCACTACTATCTGAGTTCAGTGATCAATTGGGTGCAACCTCTAGTGTGTAGTCATATTGGGTTCCTTGGTGGGTTGGTCCTAAGCATTCTTCGTCTCTTGGTAGGTGTCTGGAATGTATTGGTTCTTCTACTCCGTGTGTACTTCCATACAACTTCATCTCTAGCGTCGTTAGTAGTGTTAAAAACCTTATCTCATGTTACATGATGCTTCATGGTTTTTTGTCGTCTGGAAGACGACTTTTTCTTTCAGGGGGGATGTAGTCAATGTATAATGTTTATTATATTTGACAATATGGGTTATCTGACTGTGTATTAATTGTTTGTCAACTTTTAGGTAGTTATAAGAGTTAGTTAGTCAGAGTTGGTTAGTCAATGGTTGTGTTCCTCTTGGCAACTGTTGCGTCTTTTAAATAGTCTTTGTATTGTTAAGGAAGGCAATATGATCTAGTCTGATCGAATTTGATCCTTGGCCGACCATTTCTGGTCTACTTCTGTAATACTTTCATGTGTGAATAAAGATATACTTTTACTCCTCTGTCTGACATGTATTGTTAATTCTGTTAATTATTTCAAGTATTCATTTATCAGATAGAAGGGTAAACATGTATAGTATATATAATTATTAATATATAATATATAACATAATTTTTTATTAACAAAATATGATAAAAGTTTGACATATATAGTATAACTAGTTGGGACCCCATTTGTAAGGTCCCAATTATGCGACCCGTATAACCTCTGGCCACATTGTAATGTCCCCTTTTGAGCCATTGTTGGAAAGTGACTTAGATATTTTGAAATTTGGAAAACAACTTAAGCTTGGAGAATGGAAAGTCACTTTGCGTAGTTAAATCATAGATTTAACTATTTTTCCTAGGCAAATTGATGTTGGATTATGACTTGGAGTAATTTTGTTGTGATTATGGTGAAGTCAAAATTAATAAAATAATTTGCCTTGGAGTGGAGCGACCCACTTGGAGAGTGGAAAGTGGGAAAAATATAGGGAAAATGAAAAAGGTGAAATGAAATGACAAATAAAAAATAAAAAATAATATTTTATTTGCAAAAGTGACTGCCCAAATTGAGATGATGAAATTAATAAAATATTAATATTTTATTCCTCTATTTTGGCCGCCCAAGTTGAGGAAGGAAAAGAAAAAATAAAATAAAATAATATTTTATAGTGGAGGTGGACTTGAAATGAAAATAAAATATTAAGAAGTTGGGCGCTCCTTTTGGGCTTTATAAAAATGGCTTTGGAGGTCATTTTCCATCATTGTGTATTTGTCATTTGATATTGGAGATTTTCTCTTTGAGCTGCAACTTTGTTTCAGCGATTTCCTGAGGACGAAAACTCTCAGAAAATTGGTGGTTTGGACGAAAACCCAACTCCACTTTGAGAGGTGAATCCATATGGGGTTTACCATTGAGTTTATTGCAGGTTTGACATTTTTGAGGAGCTGCAAAGTGATGTATTTGCAGGTTACAGCTGCTAGGGTTTAATTATGCAAGCAAGAATGGTACGGCTAGCTTGAGGAAGGAGTTTGTGTATGAAATATTGCAGATCAGGGTCTTTTTATGATGCATTTTCATCCTCTCTCCATCTGTAAGAACCCCCGTCTAGCTTCTCGATCAAACACACAAATTTCTGATTTCTAGTGTGTTGACATTTCGTCAAACACTTTGCATAGAGATTGTTTTCAATATTTTTTCAATATGTTTGGAATACAGAATCATTCAAAGTGCAGATTGGAATATAAATCATTCACATTGAAAAGTCAATTCACAAGGATGACATGATTCATTTTGTCAAACAGTTTGTTGACATTCAACCAATTTATGTGCATGTTGACAAAATATCATTAATGAACAAAATAGAATAAATTCCCACCAATGCCATTGTATTTCTGAATAAATTATACATATGCTGATATAAAATTCAGAAGTACATATAAAAACCAAGAGTAAATTCTGACCTCATGTTGTTGTTGAAGAAACCAAAATCAGAAATTTGGAATAATCAGAAATAAATTTCTGATTATTATAATATGCTCCCAAATCACTGCTGCAGATTTTCTTTAATCAGAAATAAGTGCCAAACTCCCTAAAAAGACATGTACGGACTCTTTTGTGGAGTGTACGGACCTCTTCAATAATTTGCTTATAGCTGCGATTCCTTAAAGGAATGGTATGATAGATAATACCAAAGCTTTTTAAGCCTTAAAACACGAAATCATCTTCCTTTCATGAAGCACTCTACTCATGTGGTCTTGTACTGTTAGCTTGTGAGAGGAAGGTAATTTCTGATTTCTCTGAAATCTAATTCACCCCACACACAGCACTACCGTATTCAGATTTGCTTTACAGACTCACACACAACACTATACAAATTTATCAAAAACCTCAATACCATTCTACTTCGAAACCCCAAATTTATATTTACTTGCAAATCAATAAATTTGGAAATGCCCCCACCTGAAACAAATACATCAAATCTGCAAACTTGCAAAACTCCCAAAAACAATACCAAACTCTCCAATGCCAATCTTCATAATGTGTCAATTTGAAGCCCAAAATAAATATGTTGAATCTCAAATGTAAACCCTGGATGGATTTACCTCAAGGATGGAATTGGGTTTTCGTCCAATCCACCAAATTTTAAGGGTTTTCGTCCTTAGAATGTTGCTGAACCAAGTTACAGTAGAAAAAAGAAATTTCCCAAATGTCAAGTAAACTCAATATGATGCCTTCACAATGAAATGACCTTATAAAGAGATTGAGAGACGTTTCTAGGTTATTTGACACTTTTTTCTATTTTTTATTGAATTTACAAGTCCACCTCCATAATAAAATAATATTTTATTTTAATTTTCTTTCTCCAAGTGGGGTATCCAATTGGACAATAAAATATTATTTTATTTTGTCATTTTATTTTTAATTTCTTTTTTTTCCCCTTTTAAAGTGACTTTCATTCTCCAAACTTTAAGTTATACTGTCAACTTTCCATTCTCCAAACTTCAAATTATTTTTATAGCTCCAAAAGTAACTTTATTATTTTATTTTCTTTTATTTTGGCAAAAAGTTACTTTTTAAAATAAAATAATAAAATAATCACCAATTGGCACAAAAGGGACATTACACCATTGTCTAGGGTTTGAAGGATTGGCGTTACCATTTGGAGTGAATTTTAGGGTTTGGCAACATCAAATTACACTCAGATTTGCGGTTCAGCCTTTATCAGATATTTTCAGACTTGCAGATCCAGGTTTTAAGGGCAGAATTAACAACCCTTTGGCATCTTTCTCATCTAGGGTTAATCGCCCTTTGTTGCAAAGGCTAGCGCTTCATTTGGAGGGTTCTTAGGGTTTGCAATTCCTCATTTTTGCAATCAGGATTTGTATCAGACTTCCGCAGTCATTTTCACTTTAGTGGACCAAGTGTTGACAGCATTTGCATCATCTTTTGGTCATCAATTATCATCCAAGTATTGGCGGCTTCCCTTGGAGTTGATCGCTTCACCATTGTAGAAGATTCATAGCATATGGGGAGCTCATTTTCAGTCACTATCAGATCAGAAATTGTAATCAGATTTGTCCAATATCTGATGTGTATCTCAGCTCATATGATTGGCTTCATATCATTCTGAAATCAATCGGGTATGTTGTTGTGATGAACTACTTTTCAAATCTTTAATTTGAAATCAAATACTCTGCTGTTCCAATCTATCAGACATCTGATTTTGTTTTCAGTTCATATATTTGTCATTATTTCATGCATCAAATTGTTCTATATTGATATCATAACATGGCAAATGCATTCACATATTGAAAACTCATAAAACCCATTGAAAACAAACAAGAAACAAAATCAGAAAATTTAGAAAGTTGGATCAGATTAGGACAGGGTTCTTACACACGAGTTGCCCTTACTCATGCAGTTGTTGAATCTGGGGATTCAAACCTATGACCACTATCCATGTCTTTCAATGGCTTAACCGTTCAGTCTATATGCCCCCTAGGAATAATATATATAATTATTAATATATAATATATAATATAATTTTTTATTAATGAAATATAATAAAAGTCGATATGTATAATATAACTATCCATATATAAACATAACGATAATATTATAAAATAATTGTCCATCTGTATAAAGTATAAACATAATATTTCATTAATATAAACATATTGTCATATAACTATCCATACATTTATTTCATTAATATGCCCTTTCGTTTCATAGCTGTAGAGCAGAAATATTCATCTTCATGCCTTCAGTCTACAACAGTTGTATTTTCATCAGCAACTGAAATCCCCCAAGCTAAATTTTTTTTGTGTATTTTTGCAAATGTTTGACAAAATGACAATTTGATTATCAACAAAAATCCGAGTTTATATTTGCTAGCTCAATATGAGTATAACAACATTCCTGATCAGATTTTATAAAACTCAGTTATGCTGATATAATTTAATCCATTACTAGTGCTGGAAATAGATTACCACATAAACATTAACTGAACTCGATACAAGCCAACCTCAATATATGAAGAGTCTATGGTGCTTTTTGAACTCCATTGGATTAAGCTGATATGTAAATCTGAAACAGGAAATACAAGGTCTGCTCTATATCACTGTACGGCTTCTTAGCAGAGCCAAAATCTGATTTTTAAACCCTAACACCTTGAAGTAAGCAGTTCTGTCTGCTGTAGCAGTCTTATTGGCTGATGTTTACAATTGAGGTGGTGCTGAATCCCTGAATACTGCTGAGACTTAATGGCCAGAATCAAAAAATGCCTCCCTGAATAACAGTATGGCCTCCTTGATGGATAGTACGGTTCCCAAAACTGACCACAAACTGCATTTATCCCTGTCCTGGATGGTACGGCAACCTCTTGGAGTGGTATGGCCTGCCAAAACTGCAATTAATGGGTTCCAAACTACTGTGACTCCCTCATATATCAAATCGCCCTATTCCGAGGTGTACAGTTTGTAAAGTATTGGCCAATCTGATATTGTACAGCCAGCTACAAATCACTTCTTCCAACCTTTTTATAAAATTTGCAAAGCAAATAAAAATTGTTATAATCTCAATCTCCACCAAAAACTGAAACTTCAAACACAACCAAAAATCCAAATCGCTAACAACCAAAAATCCAAATCGCACATTCAACACACCAGTGAACGTTGGATGAATTCACTCACAAATTGGCTAGGAGGGTTTCCATCTTCAAAACCAATCTTTTCCGTGGTGTTTTTGTCCTAGGGCAGAATAGATAAACAAGTTCAATCTTCACAATCTGGGGTTTTGAATAAAATGCACGGAATATGAAATTCTCTTCTCAACTCTTCTTTTTATATCCCTTCAAAAAATTATTTTCATAACCTTTTATTTTTCCCCCTCAAAAGTGACTTTTAATTTTAAATTTGCTTTTTGGGCCCCGAAATAAGTCGCTTTTGCAATTTTATCCATCTTTTATTAAACTTATTAATTAAACATAAGTCACCATTAAAATAAACATTTCTAGACCACTTAAGGTAATTAATAAATTATTCCCTTGCAATATCCCAATTAGCCTACAAGAATTAAAATAGGCTAAGGGTCTCCGTAAATTCTTCATGTCGGCGAAGGGAACATTACAATCCTCCCTTCCTGAAATTGTTTGTCCTCAAGCAATTGTAGATTTGGATGTTGAAGAATTTGTTCTTCTTCCCAAGTGGCATCTTCTGGAGGCAAATCCTTCCAACGGACCAAGTATTCTGTGATGCTTCTGCTCCTCAACCTCCTCTTCCATACATCCAAACTAGCCTCAGGGACTAAAATCAATTTACCTTCCTCATCCAACGGTGGAAGTTTTGGAGAAGGTGAAATATGCTGTTCAGGTGCCTTCTTGAGGCACGAAACATGAAATACATTATGAATTCTGCTGTGCTTTGGCAGCTCAAGCTCATAGGCAACTTCTCCTATCCTCCTCATTGCCTTGTAAGGCCCATAAAATATTTCTTCAGCTTCTTTGCCCCACTCTTCTTCAGAGAAGATTGTCTATAGGGCTACAATCGCAATAAAATCAAGTTACCAACCTCAAAAGTTCTCTCCAACCTATGTTTTCTGCATAAATCTTCTGTTGATTTTGAGCCTGTTGGATATTTTTCTTAAGTGGCTTCAAAATGTCTTGACTCTCTTGGACCCAATCTTTGGCCTTCAGAACCTTGCTATCGACAATGACTAAGTCTACAAAAGACGTGACATCATACCCATACAAATCTCTAAATGGAGTCATGCCAATAGACATGTGATATGTGGTGTTGTCGCAGTGCTCACCCAAATAGAACCACCTACTCCAAGCCTTCTACTATCCTGCTATATAGTTCCTCAAATATCCTTCCACTCACTTATTGACAATCTCATTTTGCCCATTTGTCTGTGGGTGATAACTGGTGCTCGTGGTTAACTCAATACTTGTCAATTTGAAAGATCCTGCCAAAACATACTAAGAAATCCGTTGTCCCAATCATTGACAATATTTCTTGGTAGGCCATGTAGCCTAAATACCTCCTTGAAAAAGAATTCTGCAACTTGAGGTGCTTTAAACCTGGAGGATATGGCATAAAAATGAGCATACTTGGTCAATCTGTCTACCAAAATGAAAATGCAATCATTACCCTGAACCTGTGGAAGACCAGTGATGAAATTCATAGATATGCTCTCCCATTTCTGCTCTGGAATAGGTAAGAGCTATAGCAGTCCTGTTGGAAAAGTATGTTCTGACTTATTCTATTGACAAGTCAGACACTCTAATATGTTTTAGGACATCATCCTTGAGTCCCTTCCAAGTGAACCTCTCCCTAATTTGCTTGCAAGTTTTAAAGTAGCTAGGATGCCCTGCAATGGTGTGTCATGGACAGCTCTCAAGATATTCTCCATCTTAGACTCTAGGACAACGTAGATCCTATCCTTGTATAAAATGAGATCATCCATCATCCTGTACTTATCGTCCTGTATTTTTCCTTTCACAACATTACAAGCAAATGCATTTTTGGAATACTCAACCAAGAGATGAGCCTTCCAATATGCGGATATCTTTGCCATTGAACATAAGGTAGGTTTCTTTGATAAAGCATCTACAACTATATTCCTTTTCCCCTAAACGTATTCAATATCAAAATCATAGGCTTGTAGTTTGTTCATCCATTTCTGTTGCCTCTTGTTCAAATCTTTTTGACTGAGGAAGTATTTTAGGCCATTATGATTGGTTCTTACCACAAACCTTCCTCCTACTAGGTACTGCCAGAATTTAACCAACGCATGCATAATGGCTAACATCTCCTTATCATAAATAGAGTATTTTCTTTCTATTTCCTTGAGTTTTCTGCTCTCAAAGGCTATGGGATGTTTATTTTGCATTAAGACAGCTCCAATCCCCTCACCCAAGGCATCACACTCCAAAACAAAGGGCTGCGAGAAATCTGGTAATGCTAAAGTTGGGCATGAACTCATCACTTCTTTAAGCTTGTCAAAAGCTTGTTCTGTTGCACATGTCCATGAGAATATCCCTTTCTTAGTCAAATCTATCAAGGGTGTTGTCTGCTGTGAAAAACCTTTAACAAACCTCTTGTAGTAGCTGCACAACCCAAATAATCTCCTCAAATGATACAATGATTTGGGTGGTGGCCAATCCAAAATAGCTTGAATCTTATCCTGATCCACCTTGACTGATGCACTAATCACATGCCCCAGATACAATACCTCTGTCACGCCGAACTCACATTTCGATGCCTTTGCATATAATGATTGTGCCTCCATGATTCCCAAGACTTCATGAATGTGTCTCAAATGGTCCTCCCATGTTTTACTGTATATTAGTATGTCATCAAAGAATGCCAATATAAATTTTCTCAATTGTTTGTTGAATGCCTAGTTCATACAAGACTGGAATGTGGCCGAAGCATTGATCAACCCAAAAGGCATGACTAGAAACTCGTAGTTTAGTGGCACCTAAAAGCAATCTTGTGTATATCTTCCTCTTTTACTTTGATCTGATGATACCCTGATCTCAAATCAATTTTTGAGAAGTAAATTGCTCCATGCAACTCATCAATCAATTCATTGATCTTGGTGATAGGGTACTTGTTCTTGATTGTTCTTTTGTTGAGAGCTCTGTAGTCTATACACATCCTTGTAGTTTCATCCTTCTTCTTGACCGAAACTACTAAAGAAGCTAAAGGACTGGAACTGGGTCTAATATGCCCCATATCAAGAAGCTCTCTAATCGTCTTCTCAATTTCTTCTTTTTGCCTTTTTGGGTGGCGATAAGGAGTAGTTATAACCATAGTTGAAAAACTCGCTAAGCCCAAAAAACACGACTCGACTACTTAAAAAATTGCTTAATAACGCATTTTTTTTGCAAAATTCAATGATAAGATGCATCCAATGAGTCAATAAATGAGTACATAAAAGAAACAAGCTGAGTCTAGTTGTATTTGATTGATTTGAAAGCACATTGGGTACAAAATTGCATCCTCATGTGGAATGCGCTGATATTGATAGTCTGAAACAAAATAAAAATAGCAAATTGTTTTTGTAAAATTGAAAGTAAATACTACATTAATATATTTTACAAATTTACATCTTCCTCTTCCCATGTTGTAAGATGCTACCCCATTTTTTTCAAATTTTTACAAAGGTAATCAGCGATAGCATCAGATGCATGATCAACTAAAGGCCTCACACTTTTTGGTCACCAAGATCCCACGATGGGCAAGGTGAGAGCATATGGTGATTTTGGCTTACAATATTAAATATGCCAAAAAAGAAATATACTTCTTCCGCTGCGGCGGGCATCCACATAACGTGGGGATTCACCACTTTAACAGTGGGTATGAATTATGCATGAAAGATTACAAAATCATCCACTTATGCAGTGGGAATTCACCACTTGTTTAGTGGGTGGAAAGAAAGAAAAAGTTCTTTATCCTCACTGGCGGTGAGACCATCCAGGGGTTAAAATGTGTTTTATAGTTTTTTCCCTCCACATTGGCGGTAACCATCCAGGGGCTTAAATGTGATTACAATTGAGGAAGATTACAATTATAGCATAAAGATTACTATTGTAGCAAGAACAATGCTGATCCTAATCTTGATTGGGAACTTGATAAGAATCCTTGAAGAAGAAAGCATACCCCTGCATGAAGAAGCCAAGAAGAACTTAACTTGCTGATGAATCATGCATTGAATAACAATTTAATGAGCTCTGATTTAACATTTATTGCTGACTGTCCTTGCAAGTACGGCAGCCCAAGAAGACATCTGGAAGGCAAGAAATTGGTCCAAACCTCTAATGCTCAAATATCTGATGCAAAACTGAAATCTTGATCATAAGAATTAATCCTGAACAATCCAATACTGAAGACCATATCATTCAAAACTCACAGCCAACAATTATCACTGAACAGGGCCGTACTGCCTGGAAGTTGTACAGCAGTCAAGGAAATCATACTCTAACATATAAACTCATGAAATTTCCTTCAAGGGGGATGTCTAGTTACAACAAATGCATTGCCAATGATCAAATTCACAATAACATCAACAATGATAGATTTTGTTCATCAAAGACTTTCAGCAGTGTACAGACATGGCATGGTACGACATTCCCATAAAATTCAATACTTCCTCAAACTCCACCAAATAACTTGCAAAATGATTGTTGGAACAAGACAAAAATTATGCAATCAACCTTTACTTCAAAGATTCCACCATTTATTTTTTTTGATCATTACTTCCATATAGAGGTACGGCCCATGTACAAGTACGGACTCTTCCAGATTTCACAAAACTGCATCAAATTCCTCCAAATAAATTGCAATGAAGTCGTCTATCATGGATAAATGATATGCAATCAATAAAGTCATCAAAAACACCAACATCAAATTTCCATGCTCATCGACTTGTTTCAGCAGAGTATGGTCATTCACATGTACGGATGATCACCATAAACATTCACTATATTAAAAACTCCTCATTTTGGTCTTAAATAAGTTGGTTTAGCCCTACAAAGGCATTAACAAATGCATAAGACACACCAACTTCAATATGAATTGCAATCACCAAAAATGAGCTTCAGCTGGTACGACCATTCAAGAGAGTACGGTAGCACACAATAAATTAAACTTTGTACTTAGACATACAAAATGACCATGAATGATGTTGACTGAGCAATAGGAAGATAATGCAAATTGATTTAGTCACTAAAACTACTTCATTGATTTCCTTTCAACTTTCATCACATCATTCTAGCTTGTACGACACCCATGGTACGGCTGATTCAAACTCATTCAGAGCTATATAAATATTAATCCAAAAACATACTTATCACACCAAGAATTGCTTTCTTACTATATCAAAATAGACCACAAAGCAAAAACACAACAAAAACTATAAATCACTGTTCAACGCCATGTGATCCCTGAAGTAGAAATCACCATTACCAGCTAGGGTAGATATCTCACTACCGAAACTGATCTTCTTCGAGTGGGTTTCCGTCCACCAGAAGGTAGAAAAAAGGAAGAACACGCAGGTTTAATCCAATAGAGTAACAATACAATTTCCAAGCCTCCCTCAAAATGAGCTCTCCATCAGCATATAAAGGCATCCGGGAGTTACAAACTCCACTTTCTTGAAAATATAATCTTTTTTTCTCCTCAACTTATAAAGTTCTCCTATTCCAAAGTGGTGCTCACTTTAATAATAAGTCTAGGAGAAAATATAAATATGTCTTCATCCCACACTTAAGTCACTTTATAAAATATAACACTATAACTTAAGTGCACCAAAATATAATTAACCTGATTAATTATCAATTTTCCTCTCATTATCAAAATTGATAATTAAATATTTACTCCAAAGATTTGAAATGAGGATAAGTGGCTTCATGATGACTAGACTGAAAATGGGAACATTACAGTCCCCTCTCCTTGCAATTGCTTGTCCTCAAGCAATTAGATCGCAATCCAATGCTCCACTCTAATAAACATACCAAATGACTATATAACTTGAAGCAACTCATCGCAATCATTGAGTACCAATGCAACATCTTGTTAGCCCCTGGATCCCAAACCAACCTGTCCATCCGGCTATAAGAGAAGAAATAGATATCTTTCATAACCCAGTCATCACATATCATCCATCTGTATGGGTAAACCATCAAAAAGATTTGAAAATTAACTCCCAAGTACACAGAAATCAAGTTATTTGGCCACCAAATGATATTGTTGTAACTCAGGCCAACAATAAGAATGAAATCATAGATTTCAACATATCCATGCATACTAAAGAATTCCATCAAATACTCAATGTCCATCAAAAAAACATGCCTCCACACACTCCTAAGTCGCTGAATTTCTGATGTGGACCATGAAAAATCTGAAAGTGCAATGGAATTCCAAGGAGGACAACTACTAACCCATGATGAATCAATGAAGATGAAGTCACCAATCAACAAATAAATAGCTGCCATATCATAATCAATTGGTGACATAGCCAAAGATGAATTATGGATGCCTTCAACACCCATCAAAGACAACACCTGAGTGGCTAATCCACTATGGGTGTCATCAACAAAGTCACCAACTAGAAATTCAGAAATCTTTACTGAACCATCCAAATGATATGTCTCATTATTTTCATCACTACAAACACATGAACAAAATGAATTTTCATGATCAACCTCATTAACATCATTCGTTAGAAAAAGAGATCTAAGGTAAGTCTCCCTTTGTTGTCTTGTTTGATCTATGTAGTGAACTTGTTCTTTAACTCGTTGAAGATGCTTTCTTGTATGGGCAGCTACTAGCTTAGCATCCTTGGCCCTTTGCGACCACATATCACACCAATTTTGTGTCCTTTCCACATCATCCCAAGTCTGATATACAAAATCAGAATTCTTATGGATTGAATTCACCACACCAATTTCATTTGAAACACCCAATTTTTTAGAATCATCTAAAGAAAACTCTAAGGTATTATCATCCTCATGTGAAAAGAGTGTTCTCTCATGATGGAGTAAAGAAATCTAACTACTGTCATAAAAATCAGAATATCTGTCAAACTCTTTTGCCATGTCTTCATTCTTCACAAGTGCATCTTTTTTTGAACGTTCATATCCAGCACTTGTACTTTGAATGCCAACACTTGTAAACTCTTATTCCTTCATTTCTCCATGTGTAAAAGTAGTAATTTCATAAGAATGAGGAAGAATGTTGCTGTCCCAAATCGGAACTTTGGAATCCTCTTCAGTGAATTTATCAAACATCATCAAGTCTTGTTTTGTCTCATTCCCAAGTGACTAGGGATGGAAGTGGCTTAAAGAAGTCATCATTACTAAATGTCACAAGGCTGCAAGATTCATTATTTTATGATTCTTCAATCCTTTCCTCATCTTGTTCAACTCCTACACCATTTGTTTTGTCATCTTGGACCATAGGGACAGTGGTTATAAAGGGCTGATTTTCTGAATTATGCAAGGATTGATTATGCCTATTCAAAAGTAGACAAAGATCAGCAATCTCTCTATCTTGATCTTTCACCAATTGGACAGCCCTGTCTCTATCTCCAACCATTTGTAAATAGTCTTCTTTTATCAACTCCAAAGCCTCTTTGAAAGGGAACAAATGAGTATGAGAAACACCATGTCCCATTCCTTTTTGTCTTTCCTCTTTTTGGGCTGACCAAATGAGGTCTTCTAGGTGTTTGTGAGTGCTATTCATTCTTGACAATGCTTGAATTATTCTATCTTCCTTCACCACCATTTGATCTTGCAAGACTTCCCAAACTAAGGGCTTTTGTTTCAACTGTCTTTGGCTGCCATATTCTGATTTTTTATCATGTGTAGGTGTAGAAGCAATATGATCTCCCAAAGAATCCATACCATTGCTACTCTTATCTTTAACATGCTTTGAGTCATCTGAGAAGTAAAACTGTGGTTCTTTTATGGCAATTTCCCATTCAAAAATGGGATTGCCATCACTAGATTGATATTGAAGTTCCATGTTTAGTGCTGTTCCAAAAATTTCAGCAGCTTCAAATTCTTCAACTGCTGCAACTCTACTTTTCTCAAATCCTTCAAAACTCTCAACTGCAACAATCTTAGGTTCACTTGATAATTTTCCTTCTAACATTCCATCAATCATTCTTACTTCTGTTTCTAGAGAATTGGCATCCTCATAGTCATTAAGCTCGTCATCAAATTTAGGACTTGCAAAGTCCATTCTTTCATCTTTCAGGTCTTTATTGACTTCATCAGGGAAACTCCAACACACTTCCACTACACTTGCAATAGGACTTTCAGCTTTTATGAATATCCATTACTCCACATGAAGACTCATCATCCCACTCAGCTGATTTATTTGATAATGACATGCTATCCACTTGTAGAGAATGAGGAACTTGTATACCCAAAGAGATTAACTCTTTTGCAGTCAGCTGATCTTTGAACTTCTCAATCTTCAGCTCCATTAGTTTTGATATGAAATCATATGCTGCAGAGGATACATGTTGTTCTTTTCTCCAAATGACCAACAAATCTAATTGCAACTGTGTGCAAATCTCACCTTCATCTAAAATCAGGGACATGATGTTGAGCATACATGTTTTCACCCTATCTGAATGACGATTCTTGATTCCAGAAATGAAATATCCAAACATCTGGAAGATCAAATCATTGCACCCGAAATCAATCAGTAGATAACATAATTTAATCCTTGCCATAATTTCCAAGATTTTCACCCTTTGACCAAAGGTAGGACTTTTTACATCATGCAGCTCATGGAAACTCTTCACCATCAGCTGAAATATGAATTTCATTGTATCATCATCATAGGGTGCCTTAGGAGCCGTAATCCTTGCAACTTCACTAATGCAAGTGACAGCTGCAAGCCTTATCTCTTCATCATGATGTCTCATCAACTCTGGCTTGACCAACGAGCACACCAAAGGAGCCAAAGCTTGACGCACTGCTTGAGAAGGTGATTGGCCAACCTTACACAGACAACCTTCTACTTCATCCAAGATGCTAAGAAGAACTTCTTTAGCCCAAGGTAAACGTTCAATGTCATGTCCCCGTTTCCGGCTTGATCATCAAGTGAAGAATGGATTAGCCTATTGCTCATTCCCGGAGGCTAATTCAGAATGATAAGGGAATGAATTGGTTTTTGACTAACTCCATTTTATTGTTTTGCAGGAACAAAGTCAGAAACTTGAAATTTGGCTAAGTCTGGAAGCCAAATTAATAGGAAGTTGACTCTTGAAGTCTGGGCGCCAATTTCACATCAAACTTCCTAGATGAGCGCCTAAGGACTTAAGGTTTGCTATCAGGGTTTGGAAGTGCAATATGACAATCACATCATCATCAAAGGCTTTCTCTTTCCTCCAACTTCAAGTGGCGCCTAGCTTAGAAGCAAGTTAGGGAGCACATCCAACAGGGCGCCTTGATGGAAAAGATTGATAAGTCTCCAAACTGAAGTTTTCTAAATGAATTGGATGATGAAGAGGGCCTATTCACTTTAGGCGCTAGTATCATGTTGTATCATCTAGTAGGAGCGCCTAGCACAAGAGGGCGCCAATACCTCATTTCAGGGATTCCCCATTTGAGCGCCTAGTATAAATAGATGTAGATTGGAAGTTTTGCAGTTAAGAAATGTCCTTGGGTGCATGTGTTGGTTGAAGTCCTTTGACTCTGGCGCCAGGGATTGAAAGTATTATGAGGTGCACTTTTTGGTAAAAAACTTCCATTTTGGCGCCTAGGGTGGGAACCCTCTCTATTGGTTTACAATGTTGAAGTTTGTTTTGGCACACTAAACTATCTTACTCATCCTCAAGATTGCGCCTAAGGTGCTATATCACATCTGGACAACTCTTGAATGGCGCTAAGTGTAGTGTTGAGAAGTTGAGGCGCCATTTTACTCTTCCCCAGGTACCTTGTTGCGCCAGAAGGGTCTCATCAAAAAATACGCCTGAGAGGAGTAAGAGGTTTTAATGCATTCATAGTGAAAGGCGCTTGAGAGAAGATAATAATTTTGATCCAGTTGTGACTTGTGTTGAAGCTTTTAGCAAAGCAAAACCATTCTCTTCCTAAGGCGCTATGGAAGACTCAAACAAGATGTAATACTCCAGATGAGGGCGCTAGATTTCAAGTGTTTGAAAGTGTGAATTATGCAGAACATCTTACTTGAAGTGTTAGGCGCTGATACTAGTTGAAACTTCCCCAAATGTGCGCCTAAGATAGTTGCTAGTCCCCAAGACCTGTTTTGAAACAAGGCGCTCCATCAGGAGGTGAGATGTTGATCCTTTAAAGTCAAGTTGCTTTCAAGGTTCTTTGAAAAGATGATAAGTTATAACCAAGGCGCCAAAATCCCTGTGAATCCTCCAAAGCTGGCGCCCAGTCAGAAGGACACCAGTTCTGCGCCTAAGCAAGCTAAGTGACAATCCTCTTCTTTCCAATTCTCAGATAGCGCCTAGGATCCAAAAGATCTTTGCTAAAGTTCTAAGTTTGCATGGAGTCATCAAATTCTTCAAGGCGCATATTTAGGCCTCTGCTACCTCAGTTGGGCGCCTAGGTCACATTGGGCGCCATTCCATGATCATACTACTCCAAATGGGCGCCTAGTCAGAAGATAAGGTAGTTGCATCTACCTGAGCTTTCATTGGTCAACAGGATGTCCTCGGGATCCGTGTCTAGGTCTTTGGATAAGTTTGCCAACTCAGAATGAGTCATCAGATGGAATATTCCCTTGGATATGCTTCTTGGGAAACGTGCCTTGGTTCCTCTTTGTGCATTGAAAAACGTGCCTTCATTACCTTTGGAAGGCCTATAAAAGGAGGAGCTCTCTCATTCATTTGGCATCGATGCATTTGACAAAATTCTCTCTGCAAAGCTGTTGAGCTTGTAATCTTGAGGCCTGCGAGTTTCAAGTGTTGGGGTGATGCTCCCTCAACTGACAAGGTGATGCTCCCTTGTTGTACTGTGAGGTGTTGACATTCAGTTGACATCGTTGAATTTGATTAAGTTGATCTAGTGTGCAAGGCATTGTAATCATCAAGGCTCCAAGGCCTGCTTTTGTAATTCCATTTGAATAAAGTGTAACTTCATGCCATTGAAAGCATTATCCATGTAATAAGACATTGTGAGTTGATTGAATCAAGTAATAAAACAAGTACCCAGCTTAAGGTTGATTCATTCAAATAAGTTTCCCTCAACTGACAAGGTGATGCTCCCTTGTTGTACTGTGAGGTGTTGACATTCAGTTGACATCGTTGAATTTGATTAAGTTGATCTAGTGTGCAAGGCATTGTAATCATCAAGGCTCCAAGGCCTGCTTTTGTAATTCCATTTGAATAAAGTGTAACTTCATGCCATTGAAAGCATTATCCATGTAATAAGACATTGTGAGTTGATTGAATCAAGTAATAAAACAAGTACCCAGCTTAAGGTTGATTCATTCAAATAAGTTATCTTTGATGTATATCTTTGTGTTGTTGAAATAGTTGATGAGTTGATAGCAAGTAAAATTGTTTAAGTAAGGAAAAATTTTGGTAGAATTAGTTGGGTATCTTACATTCAAGCTTCCTACCAACAATCTTCAGCTTCTCTTGTAAATCTTAGATGGCTTCCTGTTCTTTGCACCATCTTTCAAATCCCTCTTCAATGGAAAACTGGTTTTGGTATACTGATTTCAACAAAACTTTTAATGGCTCACAAACAAAAGCCATGTTGCCCAACTGAAAATCTGATCTGGCAGTGACAAACTGCAACAAGATCAGTTACCCAACAGGCTGGCAGGATAACTGAGAGCTTTGATACCACTGTAAGATGCTACCCCAATTTTTTCAAATTTTTACAAAGGTAATCAGCGTTAGCATCAGATGCATGATCAACTAAAGGCCTCACACTTTCTGGTCACCAAGATTCCACGATGGGCAAGGTGAGAGCATACGGTGATTTTGGCTTACAATATTAAATATGCCAAAAAAGAAATATACTTCTTCCGCTGCGGCGGGCATCCACATAACGTGGGGATTCACCACTTTAACAGTGGGTATGAATTATGCATGAAAGATTACAAAATCATCCACTTATGCAGTGGGAATTCACCACTTGTTCAGTGGGTGGAAAGAAAGAAAAAGTTCTTTATCCTCACTGGCGGTGAGACCATCCAGGGGTTAAAATGTGTTTTATAGTTTTTTCCCTCCACATTGGCGGTAAACCATCCAGGGCTTAAATGTGATTACAATTGACAAAGATTACAATTATAGCATAAAGATTACTATTGTAGCAAGAACAATGCTGATCCTAATCTTGATTAGGAACTTGATAAGAGTCCTTGAAGAAGAAAGCATACCCCTACATGAAGAAGCCAAGAAGAACTTAACTTGCTGATGAATCATGCATTGAATAACAATTTAATGAGCTCTGATTTAACATTTATTGCTGACTGCCCTTGCAGGTACGGCAGCCCAAGAAGACATCTGGGAGGCAAGAAATTGGTCCAAACCTCTAATGCTCAAATATCTGATGCAAAACTGAAATCTTGATCATAAGAATTAATCCTGAACAATCCAATACTGAAGACCATATCATTCAAAACTCACAGCCAACAATTATCACTGAACAGGGCCGTATTGCCTGGAAGTTGTGTGGCAGTCAAGGAAATCATACTCTAACATATAAACTCATGAAATCTCCTTCAAGGGGGACGTCTAGTTACAACAAATGCACTGCCAATGATCAAATTCACAATAACATCAACAATGATAGATTTTGTTCATCAAAGACTTTCAGCAGTGTACGGACATGGCATGGTATGACATTCCCAGAAAATTCAATACTTCCTCAAACTTCACCAAATAACTTGCAAAATGATTGTTGGAACAAGACAAAAATTATGCAATCAACCTTTACTTCAAAGATTCCACCATTTATTTTTTTTGATCATTATTTCCATATAGAGGTACGACCCAGGTACAAGTATGAACTCTTCTAGATTTTACAAAACTGCATCAAATTCCTCCAAATAAATTGCAATGAAGTCGTCTATCATGGATAAATGATATGCAATCAATAAAGTCATCAAAAACACCAACATCAAATTTCCATGCTCATCGACTTGTTTCAGTAGAGTACAGTCATTCACATGTACGGATGATCACCATAAACATTCACTATATTATAAACTCCTCATTTTGGTCTTAAATAAGTTGGTTTAGCCATACAAAGGCATTAACAAATGCATAAGACACACCAGCTTCAATATGAATTGCAATCACCAAAAATGAGCTTCAGCTGGTACGGCCATTCAGGAGAGTACGATAGCACACAATAAATTAAACTTTGTACTTAGACATACAAAATGACCATGAATGATGTTGACTGAGCAATAGGAAGATAATGCAAATTGATTTAGTCACTAAAACTACTTCATTGATTTCCTTTCAACTTTCATCACATCATTCTAGCTTGTACGGCATCCATGGTATGGCTGATTCAAACTCATTCAGAGCTATATAAATATTAATCCAAAAACATACTTATCACACTAGCAATTGCTTTCTTACTATATCAAAATAGATCACAAAGCAAAAACACAACAAAAACTATAAATCACTGTTCAGCTCCATGTGATTCCCTGAAGTAGAAATCACCATTACCAACTAGGGTAGATATCTCACTACCGAAACTGATCTTCTTCAAGTGGGTTTCCGTCCACCAGAAGGTAGAAAAAAGGAAGAACACGCAGGTTCAATCCAACAGAGTAACAATACAATTTCCAAGCCTCCCTCCAAATGAGCTCTTCATCAGCATATAAAGGCATCTGGGAGTTACAAACTCCACTTTCTTGAAAATATGATCTTTTTTTCTCCTCAACTTATAAAGTTCTCCTATTCCAAAGTGGTGCTCACTCTAATAATAAGTCTAGGAGAAAATATAAATATGTCCTCATCCCACACTTAAGTCACTTTATAAAATATAACACTATAACTTAAGTGCACCAAAATATAATTAACCTGATTAATTATCAATTTTCCTCCCATTATCAAAATTGATAATTAAATATTTACTCCAAAGATTTGGAATGAGGATAAGTGGCTTTAGGACGACTAAACTGAAAATGGGAACATTACACATGTCTAGTGAAAACTAGGGGGGTCTAGTCCTAGGACTCTGTTGTGGCTTCTCCATCCTCGACATGACACGTTGTGGATCAACCTCCATCTTGGATGTAGATGTTGGTGGCAATGACTCCTCAATCTCCTCATCCTCAATGTCATCCAAGAGAATCCCAATCCACCCCCCTCCATTGCCTCTCTCCAAATCATAGATATCATCCTCGGAAAACAATGAAGGATGCTCATCCCACCCTGTTCAATCACTGTAAGGATCTATCTCATCCAAATCAATTGGATCACCTAATATTTCCTCTACCTTTCTCGTGCGCAACCGAAGATTATAATGCACATAGACAAGGTCATTGAGGCGTTTCTGAGCTAGTTTGTTCCTCTTCTTCATGTGGATGGCCTCAAACAAGCCCCAATTGTGCTCATAGTCAGATGCACTACAAGGTTGGCATAAGACATGGAGGGCAAATCTTTGGAGATTTGGGGTATTTCCACCTCAATTTGTCCACCAAACCTCTACAAAAAAAATATTGAAGACTTAGAAACCTAGAACGGAAAGTCAAAAGTTAAAAACATATTTTATCAAATTATCAATAGTTGTAACTTGTAAATTTGAAATTTTATACCTGGTGACTGATTGTTTATTGCTCACTTAGTCAGGTCTGAAGAAAAGAGCCTACCCCTTCTTTCCCTGTAATTTTGCAATTCATCAACAATGAGGTCTGCCACCTCAACCTGGGGTGTCATCCTCTGAATGCAAGTAGTGAGGCCCTCCATAACCTCTCCACTAGAATCCAAGAAGGTGTTTGAATGGAAGAAATAGGGGGCTCAAGAAGTACCCTGCTGCATGGATGGGTTGGTGGAGTTGATTGTTCCACCTCCTATCAATAATCTCCCATATGGGATCAAATTTGAGGCTGTCCCCCTTATAATAATTTCTTATAGCCTCCTTGGCCCTATCCATGGCCTCATAAAGATACCCCATTGGGGTTTTATCCCCATCTACCAAGTGCAGAACTCTAGCCAAGAGCTCCGACACCTACAATATAAAAATGCAAAAAGATTAAAGTTAAAAATTTACAATGAAAGACATTAAAAAAAAAAATTCAATTTGAATTTAAATTCGAAGTTTTGAAGTTACCTTCACAATTTCTATAGCTCTTTGTGCAAATAGGTTGTTGAAGACTATGCATGCAACCCTCTCTCCTTCTGGCTTCTTTGAATAAGTTGAGTCTAGCCATGCTGGACTCACAAACATTTGTTTCAAAGCCGTCAATGAACTAAAGAATGCTTTGCAATGTTAAGAAAATCGTTGCAAACCTTGTCACACCGGATCTCACCAACTCTTTCCCTTGGGTGTTGTTGATGTGTTTTCCTTGCACAGACAACGCAGCATAAAATACTCGCGTATTTTATCCTCTCTTGAACAAAATCACTCAGATGGTGAACTTTGTGATCAACTGAGTAGACTCCAAGGTTCCTTATCTTCTCGATTTGGGATAGCTTGTTGGGCAAAGATGTGATTTGCTGTTTCATACAAAGGGACTTACACTTTAATGTTCAACGGCAGGAAAATACCGTTTACACTCACACAGGTTGTAACAATCGCTTCAAGGCTACACGCTATGATAAACTTATGATATGGCAATTCAGCTCTTGGTCCTACTTCTAACAATATTTTTCAAAAAAAAAGTGCAAAAGACGTGGGTTTAGAAAGAATATCTAATCTAAGTGCAAGCTATCATCATCAATTCCTGGAAATCTCAACCACGCTTTGCTTCGCCATGAGACAACTCCACAAAGGTGATGCAATCTTCTAAGGATAAGCTAAAGGTTTTCAAATTGCTCTATGAACAATTGAAGTGATGCTTGTGATATGTTCAGACTAACCTTACACTATAACTTGCCAGTGACAAATCATAAAAGGTATGAACATAAAGAGATTTCACCAAGCAATCGAAAGACAATGACTTCCACAAACTAAGAACTAACAAACTTTGAAAGAAATAAACTAAGTTAAAACATTGAATGCGAGTGAGTACTTAGCAACCATGCAACTTGCAAAGAGAACACAATATCACCATGAATAGCTCAACAATGAACTTGTATTGATCTCAGCAAAGTCTTAGCAACAGCTCTAATTTGCTCAAAACTCCCTCTACAAAATGAAGAGAAATGAGGCTTATATAGCCCTCAAAATACAACGAATGGCCAGGATCAATTTGAATTCGATGGCCCAGATCATGCCACATCAAAGGTGGTTACAACAACTTTCTATTATTAGAGATATACAAGAAGGAATAGAGGCACATTTTCCAAGGTGACACCTTAGCGCCTATGTGGATTGGCCACGTGGCATTTATTTCTTATGTTTATTCTTTTTGACCAATGCCACGAACTTTGGAACAACCTTCGCCATGTCAGCAATTGGTACACTTGGCGCATTCCGAATGGTTCCTTCTGCCTTCTTCACATCTCGTGTATGCTCATCAATTGTCCTCTCCCACTCTGTTAGACTAACCTGCTTACCACCAACTAGTGAGATCAAGGAGTAGATGTTGTTCAGCTGTTCACCAGAAATGAAGTGAATAGAGTTGAAGTAATGAGAATGTAGGTAATTCTTCACGTCATGGAACGTAACCTCTCCCGAGAGATCACACATATCATCCATTACACCAACTATTTTATTATGGGCTCTCTGAAGCACACTATCCACTTAAACACAATCCATTTTAACTTTGTCAAGAAGCTGCTCTCTTATGTCCATAGTGAAGTACCAAGTAGAGAAATCATACGATGAACCTTCTTCAACTACCTCTTCCTCTATCAATGCTGACAGTGGAGTGTTCATCAAATCTTCCAGGTGTGTTATGTATTCTCTTTTGACAGCATCGAACTGGGAACATGCTGCTGAAACTGCTTGAAGTCTTTCCAACAACTGAGCAACAGTTTCATACTTTTGGATGAGTTCATCAATGAATGTATCTATTTGATTTCTAACTCTTCCTATCCAGCTTTTTAGTTCTTGGGACTGTGATTTCATACCCTCTAACTGAGCAACAGATTCTTGTGAAAGCTTGGGAGGTGGAGTAGACGTCCCTTCCCGCTGTCGAATTGGATTCATCAACTGCTGGATATATTGCTTGAAGGCGAGGTTTTCTTTCTCCAATTGATCTCCTCTTACCCTTTCACGCCTCAATCTTTCTTTGACCACTGAAACCGATTCCTCCAACTCTTCAAACTCTTGTTCTTCTGTTGTTGGTCCCAAATCCATAGTGGTCACATCGTAATCTTCAGGAGCAATATCATCAATTGTTTTATCTACCCTCAGCGCTGCAATATGCACTTTCCTGGACCCAGAACTGTCTCTTGTAATCTTGGAGAATCTAGTTGTCTTCTCCTTTCCTTTGTCACGCCTGGTTCTGCCCAATAACTCTTGTATATTAACCTCTGGCATTATTTCCACAATTGAAGTCTCCTTTACTCTCTTCCTCAACCATTCTGGCAAGGCAGACAAATCTTCTTGAACATCTTGTTCTTGAGCTTCAACTTCTAATTCCGGTGACGATGCTTCCTCATCAGACGATTCAATGTGCATATCCATTTCATGTGTAACAGCTTCTTGATCTTTGGAGGGACTTGATCAGACTTCTTCAGCTAGAACCTCATGCATGTTTGCTTGATCCAATATCTGTGGAGCTCCTTGGTTTTCTCTTTCTTCATTATCCACTACTGATGTCACATTCATATCTTGAGAAGGACCACCTTCTTGCCTGGAAGAAGTGCTAATCTCATGTTTTGAACTCAACTTTGTCTTCTTCCGACTACTTTCTCCACATGAGTCATCTTGATGTTTCCTCCTTGCCACGTTGAACTTCTTCTTTGGAGCTTATACTATACCCACTAGACTCACTGTGGTGTTCGTTGCTAGATTCACTATCGTCCACTTCTTGTGATTGCTGCGAGTCAACTCCTCCCATCAAGTCGTATGTTATGTCCTTGTTTGCCTTCTCGAGCTTCCGAACTTGACGATCTACATACTTCTTTGTGATATGTATGACTCGATGTATCCATTCATCATGACCATCTTCTCTCTCAGCCCAATTGATATTGATAGGTCCTTGTCAAACATCTTTTGCACGAGAAACTTTTCAGTCTTGTCTAACGGATCAGGAATAGGCATTATATTACAAGATCTCACCAAATCCCAAGCCATTCTCGAACACCTCTTCTCTCTGATGTGCCCATCATCGTCTGCATCTGCCCAGTGATCCTCTTGGTGCTCTCGGTGTCTAAACCTCTTCCCAAACGCCTTCCGAATCGTGTTGAATGGATCAAAGTGATCTCGATTCGTGTCGTGAAGCACAAGATTGTAAGCTTGAAGTTCATATTCTGAATGCTGTGCGGCTTGCAGTGTTGGGCAAGTCTCCAACTTTCCAACTCCTATCGGAAAACTAATTCTGGCTTTCTTCTTATCTTTCTGAATTTTGTCCCAAGCCAACAATTGCCTCATCACCTCTAGTAGTACCATCTTGTCGGTAGGATACCTCGGCAAGCGGTAAGGATAAGATGAAAATCCTTGGATCCTCAAGTAGGTGAACTTCGGAAATTGGATGTACCATCGTCCATATTTGCCAATCAATCTCTTCGCATCCTTCGATAACCTCTCATGCATATCTCCTTGAAGCTTCCTTACGATGAACATGAAGAATGCATCATTCACGCGCTTGTAGTGGGTGATGGACTTTAGTTGCAACTGCGGGTAACAATCATACACGCTGAATTGTCCAGGGCCATATCCTATGTCACCTCTACAATTCAAACCATCATACTTTTTACACATCGTGAGGATATAGATGACATATGAGCTCATGTAGAAGGACTTAGTCTCCTTTAACTTGATCATCTGCTCATGAATATTGTTGCTTATGATTCTGGCCCAATCAATCATCGCTTCACTCTTGACGATCTTTTGCATGAATACGAACATCCACGCATCGAATGTTGACGATTGTTGACAACCCATGATTCTATTCAAGAAGATCACCATGTAGCCAAACTCTGTGATGAAATCTGATTTATGAAGCTTCTTCGGCAATTTGCTATGATGACTCCTTGGTTGCTTTACCCAATTGACGTTTATCTCTTGCTTACAATCACTTATTGCACCTTCAAACACCTTTTGAGTTTGCTCTCGAGTGTAGATGGTGACCTTCCTATGATTTGGGATGTTGAATGTTTTAGCGATGGCCTCCCTCTTCAAGTGAGCTAAGACTTCTCCATCGGATGTCTCAATGCATCTAGTCTCTTGGTTGTAATGATCAGCGCATTCCAACATAAGCTCGGCACTCGGCAAAGCCGGCGGAAAGCAAGCGGCTTGGACGATCCCATTGCGAAGCATCTCATGGATGACCTTGGAGTGGGTTGGCTTGTAGAGCTCTCTCTTGATCTCCTCCATGTCAATGTGACCCAAGTTGGTGTCACTCACGTTCCTCCACTTGGACATGATCTTCGTCTCTGGCATGACTCCTTGCTTGTCGCTCTTGATCAAGGCTTGCCTTTCTTTCGCATTCATCCTCTACCTCTTCCTACAAGAGAAGACAACATATGTCACTAGGCTGATGTGACCTCTTAAAATAAGGATTTTCTAATATTTACCCTATCTCCTTGTGCATGTGGGACAAAAAATAATGAATTTCAAAACAACAACATACCTTAAAAAATCAGAATTTTGGAAAATTTGATTTTGAAGATTCTTGAACTTTTTGACTTATCTCCTTGAAGGCTGCTGCTGCTCTGCTGCAAGTCAGAATTAATATTCTATTTGTTTTGATTTAAAATGCACATTTAAACCTTCCTTTATACCAAACTTTACCTTATCTTAAGGCAGGTCGGCCTATAGAGTGTGGTCGGCCTAGAGAAGAATAAAATTAAAGTTTTTAAATCTTTTTCCATGCCTTCATACTCAGAGCGCCCTGCTAGGGCGGGTTTGGAGGGTATGTGTGGAGGATTTCATGTGGAGACATGAGGTGACATTGTCCATGTGAGGGGTCTAAAGCCGCCTAGGAAGGGCGGGTTCAAGGAGGGTGTATGGATTTTCAACTTAAATCCTTATTTGAGTGTTCATTTCCTCCTTTAAAGTTAAATGAGACACATAGAATGTTTAATGCCCTTGTTCATGAGACATGATGAAACCATTTGAGAAGGGCGGCTTTGAAGATGATAGGTGGATGAAATGGTGTGAGGGACTTGGTGTTGTCCTCGTGGAAGGCTCAAGGCCGCCTTGCATGGGTGGGTTGGAAGGTAGAGTAAGGATTTTGATGTTCATTCCTCCCATTTGATAGGTCAACTTCAACACTTACATCTTGGATGTTGGGTGGTTATGTCCGATGTGACCTCTTAAACTTGCCTAAGACTTAGCCATTTTGAGGTGCCATACCTATGAAGTGCTTCATTCTCACAAATTCATTGATCTCTCCTTGCAAATTGTAGTGTCTTCACCCTGAGCGGCTTTAAAGGCAGTGCATGGACTTTTTCATGTGGAAGAAGGTATTATCCACAGACATCCCTTGAGGCCGCCCAAGTAGGGTGGGTTTGAGGGTACCCCTTGGATTAACCTTCAAAAGACATTCAATCTTATGCACTTTAATGATCTCATTTGTACTTTAACTCAAAACATTTCAAAATTGATAAGTCTTCTCCGTGAGCAGGTTTGATGATGGTGTTTGGAGTATATTATGTGCAGGAGATGAAATCATCCAAGCATGGAGTTCAAGGCCGTCTTACATGAGCAGTTTTGGAGAAGATGCCTGGATTTTGTCATTTAAAGCCTTCTCCTCATGGAGATGTCTCCCTCTCCTTGCTTCTTAAGACTTAGTCAACTTTTCAAACTTCCCTCCTTTTGGAATGACTCTTGCTCTAAGATGTGAGGTAAGTTGCAATCATGTCTCCAAGTTTACCTCTCTAGGATGATCTTCTCAAACATGTGAAGCTTCATGATGATTTAGGAAGTCAAGAAGAGTATTTGCATTGCTTTAACATCAAAATTCCAAGCTGACCTCTCTAGGCCGCCCAAGTAAGGCAGATTTGAGAGTAGGTTGTGAAATTTGGCACTTAGCCACTTCTCATCCCTTGTTCTTGACTATATCCTTTCCCTATGATGTCATATTAACTATACTTAATACTCAAACCTTACAAATTGCATTGTTCTTCACTTTGGGCGGCTTGGAAGGTTCTGTTTGAAGTGTTGGATGTGGGAGGTGAAATAGTCCATAAGAGCCTCTTAGGACCGCCCAAGTAGGGCGGGTTTGAAGGTACCCCTTGGACAACTCCTCAAAATGCTATGCACCTTCATCAAAACTTCATGATCTCCTTGCATTTTAACTTAGAGTATTGTAAACTTTGTAAGTTGCTCCTTGTGCGGATTTGAAGGCAGTGTTTGGAGTGAATGATGTGGAGGGAGATGAAATCATCCAAGCATAGAGCTCAAGGCCGCTCATGTAGGGCGGGTTTCAAGGGTAGGCTTGGATTTTTCATGACTTATTGATTTTTTTGATTTGTTTTGACAGTCTAAAACCTTTTACACTTGTTTCATTGATAACTTGACCTCTTTGAATGCAATGGAAAGCCATGAGAGGATGAGCGGATTTCAAGGGTCTAGGCGGAGTATTTCATGTGAAGGAGATGACATAATCCAAGGGAAGCGGTCAAGGCCGCCTAGGAAGGGTGGCTTGGAAGGAGGTGTATGGAATGTATGATTTGAGCTGCATTGGGTGTTCCTCCCATTTTATGACTCTTTATCAAAACTTAGTGGTTTTTGAGGTGTTTGTGTGTAGTCGGAAGGCAAACTTTGAGATACTTGATGACCTTGTCCATGAACCTTAATGAAATCCGCCCAGGAAGGGCGGCTTTGGAGGGGAGACTTGGATTTTTCTTTAAAATGTGCTTTCTCCCTTCAATTTTGCAAAATTAACTTAGCTTCCAGACTTCATCATTACTCTCTAACCCTTCAACTGGCTAATTCCTCCTAGAATAATCCAACTTTCCCTGGGCGGTCTTAGAGCTTGTGTGTGGAGAGTGCATTGTGCAAGACATGACAAAGTCCATGAACACCTCTTGAGGCCGCCCAGGAAGGGCGGGTTTAGAGGTGACCCTTGGATTTTGACTTGATACTTATTTAACTCCTTCAAACTTGTAAACTTTTACCTCACATCCTAATCTTTGTACTTGAAACACTTCATAAATTTAATCTCTTTTCTCCTAAGGCGGGATTGGAGGTTGTATCTGGAGAGTATCATGAGGTAGTGAAGACATCATCCATGTCTGCATGCTAATGCCGCCTAGGTAAGGTGGGTTGGAGAGTGACCTTTGGATTTGAACTTG
Source organism: Cunninghamia lanceolata (assembly GCA_027924645.1). Lineage (NCBI taxonomy): Eukaryota > Viridiplantae > Streptophyta > Pinopsida > Cupressales > Cupressaceae > Cunninghamia > Cunninghamia lanceolata. The sequence continues at coordinate 6,156,697 of BSBN01000402.1, forward strand.
AAACTTACTTGAACTCAATCCTTGCCTACAAACCACCACACCTCAGTGCTCCATGCATGCAAAAACTTCAATACTTAACCATTTTCCTTGCAGGGCGATTTTGAGACCAGTATGTGGAGAGTTTCATATGGCAGGAGACATCATCCATGAAGACCCTGTGAAACGGCCCAGAATGGGCGGGTTAGGACATGACCTCTAGATTTTCATCCTCAAAAACATTTCATTCATGTCAATCTTGATAATCTCACTCTCTGAATGTCTCTTCCTTCATCCTTGACCAAATAAACTTGCAAATCGAACCATCTAAACCCCTGAGCGGTTTTGGAGGTATCATATGGAGAGATTCATGTGACAGGTGACATTGTCCAAGACTCCCTCCTGAGGCCGCCTAGGTAGGGCGGGTTTGAACATGACCCTTGGATTCTTCCTTAAAGTGCATCAAAAACCTCTCAAATGCATGAAATCTCCTTGTAAGTTCAAAATCTTCAACCACTTTGAGTTTACAACACTTCAAACTTGACAAATTACTCCTAAGGCGGGTTGGTGTGTGTTGTATGGACAGAGTCTTATGAAAGTGATGACACTATCCAGAAGAACTCTGTGAGGCCGCCTAAGTAGAGTGGGCTAGGAAGCAGAGCTTGGAAGCCTCACTATCACTTAAACTCATAGAGCCTAACATGAAGTTCATCAATCTTAAGTCCAAAACCCTTACAAGCTTTCATATCAATCCCTACATGGAGACTCTGACTGAGGAGATGTACCTAAACATTCTAAAGCGTGTCTAGTGTCCCTCACTGCATGTGTTTTGAACTAGGACTTAGCTAAGACTTGGAAACCAAACCAAACTTAAGCAAAAATTAGGGGGTCCCCATTTGTAATGGGGCGATGTGTGATGAGGTCACAACAGGTGTGATCCCTCATCAAGTGAAGAACTTGTTGATGATTGTTTTTAGACAAGTCAACAATTAGAGTGAAATACAAAGTATCTGACTCCCTCTTGAGCAAAGCCTCTCGAATGCTGAACGAAGTGATCAAACAAGATGACTCCAAGGTTCCTTTCTTCTGATTTTGTAAGAGATAGCTCAGTGACTAAGTATGATTTTGCTGTTAAACACAAAGGGACTTACGCAGATTCTTCTTCATACTTGTTTAGCTTATTCCTCCTTTTAGTGCGGATGATGTATATACAAGGTTTCAATAATGAAGAAAAGTAAAAAGGGCAAGGGTTTATGAAACTATCTAAGGTCAATGAGGCAATGATGATGTATTGAACAGACAAACTCCTAATCAACCTAACTCCACTTCGCCAAGGATGCCTACAACTACATGGAGTTGGTGCAATCTCCTAAGGTTACGCGAATGGTTTTCAAATCATGAAGACTTATACAAGCACCCATTAAACGGCGCAGCTCAAACAAGCATCCACAATTGAATTTATACAAATTATAAGGCTCAGACTAGCTTTACACAACACTTCACCAACGATGAATGTTAAAAGCATGAGCTAGGAGTTGATCGATATTCAGTACAAACATACATTACATCAATGAGCTTCTAATCTACTTCTAATCTAATTGAAACATCTCTTAAATCCATCAAGATTCATGAAACCATGTTACTCCACAAGATAATACTTAACACCAAACAAATAGCTCCAATGTCTTTTGCATTAATCTTGAAAATATTTACAACAGCTTCAAATCCTCTCAGAGAATTTTCGAGAGTCTCTCCTTATTCTACTCCTACTTTCCTACAATCTAAATCTATATATTACAAATGAGGCAACAAGGCCTTTATATAGTGCTCCAGATTACAATGAATGGCTTAGATCAATTCGATAGCCAAGGGTCTAGATCGTGCCACCTCAAAGGTAGTTACAACAATTTGCTATTTTTAGCATAAAAGAGGGAGGCAATGAAGGCACGTTTTCCAATGTGATAAGGTAAGGCGAAAGCATTTAAAATATTCCTCCACATAGGAATCCCTTTGGCTTTTTTCATTAAATGATGCATTTAAAATAATGTGTACTCGGCACATAGGTGCCACTTCAGCATATCTTGAAAATTGTATCATCTTGTGGTGATGTATTCAATGTGATTGCTTGATATTTAAATGTTTAGGAATACAACTTGTAGATCTTTGCCTTGTACATCTCCTTGCAACTGGATATATGATACTTATAGCTCATTCGATTGACTTTGTAATGTTTCATCTTCTTTGTAGCTTCTTGATGTAGAGTAGAGTAGTAAGAGATGATGATGTCGCTTCCTTCATGAAGAGTAGGAGAATCTCTTGGACTTGAAATTTGAAGTCTTGAAGTTTAGATGGATGAATGCCTTCGCTTGATGTAGAAGTTGATGTTGATGACCTCTAGAAGAAACTTGGAAGCTTGATGAATCTTGAAGATTGGGAGAACTTGACTTGAAGCTTGGATGAGTGAATGCCTTGTCTTTTGAACATGATGCCACTTGAACTTGATGTAGATCTCTTGAAATGATGCTTCTTGGAAGATGATCTTGAATGAAGTAGAATATATGAAATGCTCCAACTTGATGATAACACCTTCCTTATGGTGGAGCAACTACTTGATGACTTTTCCACACGACAACTGGTTGACTTCACTCCTAGCATGAAGGTGCTTCCAACACTTTAGCTTCTCTACTCATCATTCACACTTCTGCAACATAGAGGAAGAAACAACATCAATCCTTTGGTTTTATAACATAAATACATAAGAATCATTTGCTTAAGCTCTAAAGAAAATCAAAACGTGAAAGCAAAATAGAAAGTAGAACATTGAATGGAGTCTTTAAATCTAGCTTCAAACCCTTAAACTCTTCCTTCTTGATACAGCAGATATGGATATCTTGGAGCAGCAGATTGAAGTTTGAATTTCTTCTTGAAATCTTCACAAAAACTTACTTTAAGTCAACTTCTTCCAACTGGGATATGCTGAAAAGGTGTATGAGATCAGGAATTCATCTTTTCCTTGAAAAACTAAACTCTTCCTTTACTTTTGGCGCATTAGATTACAGTTTTGAGTACCCCTCAATCAAGTCTTCATGTTCTTCATCACCCTTGACGCATTGGATCAGGTTTTTGAAGTCTCCTTGAAATGCTTTCAACAACCTTAAATCTGACTTCATCCAAAAGGCCTCGCATGGGATAGGATCTTGATTTTTTGATCTAGGCACAGCAGATGGGTAGTTTTAGATCTTCTTACTGTTTCATGAAATCTGAACCTTGACACTTGTATTCTACCTCTCCCATCTTGGCGTTAAGGAATTGAGTTCTCCTTGAAAGTCTCTTGAATTTACCTTTAAAACTAACTCTTTCTCTTTTGGCGCAGCAGTTTGAAGGTTTAAAGTCTTCTTCTCATCACTTACAAACTTAAATTCTTCTCCTCCTTCAGGCGCATTGGACGGGGACTTCAAGATCTTCCTGAAAATGTATATTATATTCTTGCAAATTAGTCTTGAATCACTTCTAACTTGGTCGCTTTGGTTGAGGGTTGTGATATCCTCTAGATTTTCTTTCACATGTGGCGGGTTGGATGAGGTATTTACAATCTTCTAGAATTGGCGCATCACTTGAGGTGTTCGAAATCATCTAGAATTCGGCGCATTGGTTGAGGTGTTCGAAATCCTCTTCTATCCTCTATCCTTGGGCGCATTTGTTCAAGCGCGAGGGATCCTCAACTTGAAATCCTCTTGAACGCGGTGTGATTTATGAAGATTTTGCGCCACTTTGATATCCCGTTGCATTGGATCAGCTTTTTGAATCCTCTCGAAACTTGGGCGTTTTTCAGGGTTCGTGAGGTAAAGGTATATTGAAAAATATATTTAAGTATAAGAAACTTATACTTTAAATATTTTTCAATATACCTTTCAGGATGTTTGAGATAGGTCTCGAATCCACCGGATTTAACATGCAAAATCTAGAATTTGGAGGATTCACCAGATTTCAGACTTAGCCATTTTTTCAGGATTTTCAGGATTTCAGGCTACCAGACTTAGTCTTTTCAGGGTCTCAAACATACTTCAGGAAGGGTCTCATTGTTCATCACTTGGATAGAATTCAATCAAGATTCTTCATTTTCTAGATGAGACCTCCAGTTATGACAAAAATCTTTGAGGAGAGGAACTCATTATTGGATTGACGGAGGAAATGAACCTAAGGCATCATCTAAGATCTCATGCAAAGCATCGGAGCTCAAAAAAAGGGGGGGGTCCCCATTTGCAATGGGGCGATGTGTGATTTGGTCACAACAGAACCGAAGGGTGATTGTAGATAAATTTTGTGATCCTCCTTGCATCCTCTACAATCGATGTGACCCAATCAAGTTTGCCTATGTCCTCCAAAAGTAGGTCAAGGACATGTGTTGCACAAGGTGACCAAAAAAATGTGTCGTGTCTATCTTGGAGGATTCTACCAACTGCCACATATGTTGCTGCATTGTCATTAATTATTTGCACAACATTTTCAATTCCAACCTCCATGCAAACTTGCTCCAACATTTGAGCCAAATTTTCTGCATTTTTCACTATGTTGGAGGCATCCATTGATTTCAAAAACACCACTTCATTTCTGCAGGCTACCAAAAAATTAATGATGGTGCGGTTTTTACCATCTATCAACCCATTGGAAAGAATAGTGCAGCCATATTTTATCCATTCATTTCTTTGTTCTTCTACCACTGCCCTTGCCCTATCACTTGCATTCATAAGCAACCTACAAGTACAAAGTGAACTTAAGTACACAATTTTAATTTGTAAACAAAAAATAGCTTAAATTCATCATAAATTGCTATAAATTAAAGAACATAAATTTATCAAAAAAATTAAATTAACTAACCTCCCACTCAAGTCTGTGCGAGAAGGCGCCTTGTAGCCTTTTCCCGCAACTGTCAATGCAGTAACCAAATTCTGCCAATAAGGAGAACTTGCCACATTGGAAGGGATGTTGAAATACCAAAAATCAGCACAAGCAATGTCTGCCTGCTCATGCACCTCCCTATTCCACCCAGTTGCCGCTAAGCAAGGTTGTGCTCTAGGCGTGTTTCTAGGCACAAAAAATCATGTACTGTGCGTGTAGGTGCTGATCCTGGTGCTCTACTAGAAGTAGATGAAGGGCTCGCAGTGGTGGTGGGTTTGCTTTGGATACGTGGACAACGAAGAGAGCCCACTATGCCCTGAAGTGCATCATCATCCAACTCAAGGTTGATTGGAGCACCTTGAGAAGAAGCTATGGATGTTTGCATGGCTGCCTTTGCGCTCTCCCTTCATAATTTTTTTTTTCTTCTGCAAGTGCAAGTATGGCATTCATTTGTCTTTTTATTTCTTCAGTGGTGTTAGGACAAGCCTTGGCATCACGATGACTGATGCCTACAAGATGGTATTTGAGGTGGTTTATGCCTCCATGAAATACTTTTTCGCATTTAATGCAATAAACTGAGCCAAGGTACGGTCCTTGATAGACATATTTCCAAGTAGGATCTCTAGCTTCTGTAGGACAAGTACCTACAAATGATGATGGCAGAACGGAATGGGCAGAGCCTGCGGCTAAATCGGATGCAGAAACTTCTCTATTTGCCATTATAAATTAACCTACACATACAAAGTGAAAGCACAACTTGTTAGTTTTTTAATAGAAAATTAAAAAACAACCTAAATTAGATTAAATCAATATAGATTACTTTAAATTAGTAAAAATTTAAACTAATCCAAGATTCTAAACATTTTCTTCAAAAAAAATGAATTCTGTTGTGACGCTTTCACACATCACCCCATTGCGAATGGGGTGCCCCTCTTTTTTGGTCTAGTTCCAGATTTACTTTGATCTTGCAGTTTCTTGCTCAGATCCATTTGACTTGGAAGGGGTTTCCACACATTTAGCTCACAGGGAATATTAAGAGTGCTTGAAATGGTGAAGTAAAAGATTATTTTTCCTGGGGATAAATGAAACCCTAACTATCATTCCTTGATCAAATTTGGCCAATCCATGGCAGAAGTCCATCATTCCATAGGAAAATGTCTAAGTCCTTCACTTTGAACATAAGAATCCGTGATGGATAGGCTATCCTTCTCCAAAATCTAGAAGTCTCTATCCAAAGTTCCTATTCGGAATCCTGTTCCAAGAGTCCAATCTTGGATCCTGTTCCAAGAATCCAATCCAGGGTCCTAAATGCGCCAAAGCTCGTCATTCTGTGTCAGAACTCATCATTCCACTGGAAGTCCTGGATTCCTGGCTCAAAAACATGGAAAATTCCAAGAACAAATCTACGAATCCCTTAGCAAAATTTGGAAAATCCTTGTCAAAAGGTATGAATTCCTGACCTTGAGGCACGAAATCCACCATCACAAGGAAAAGGTTCTTTGTCCAAAAGAAAAATCCTCATCATCAGAGGATATGCGCCTAAGGATGAAGGAATTCCAAACAGGGATGAATCCACAACTCGAGTGAAAATGCGCTGTGGATAAGGAAAATCCAAAACAAGGAAAATCATTATACCATTGTCCTTAGATTAGGCTCTCTTAACCCTTTCTCTTTTGCCTTTTCTTTTCATAGCTGGTTAGAGTAACTTCCACTTCACAAGAGAGAGTAACCTATTTAAGTGGAGTAAGGAGTCAATTCAGCGTAAGTCTCTTTGTGATTATACTAACATTATCACATCAACTACTGAGTCTATCCATTGCAAGTCGAGACCTGACATATCATGAACCTTGGAGTTGTCTCATCGGATCACATCGTTTAGCCTTTGAGAGACTTTATTCAAAAGAGGATAGAATACCTCGGTATTTTATTCTGAGTTTGCATGTGCATAAAAAACACATCAACACTAAGTAGCCGGATTTGCTTGGGAATTGGCTGAATCCGGGTCTGATTTGAACAGGGTTCGTGATCTGGTTTGGTCCGCCTGTGGGTTTGGATAGGATCCGCCCAAAACATGTTGGATTCGTCCAAGGTGAACCCAAAGAGAACTTGGGGCAAAATTTTGAACCCACAGTGAACCCACCTGAATCCATCACCCATCCGCCCAGAAAACGGGTTTTTAATTTTTTTGTTTGCTTTTTTACAGATATTGAACTTGAAGTTCGAGCAATGAATACTTAAATTTTTATGTTTAAAATCAACTAAAAATAAATTAATGAATGAGTTTAAAATCAATGTGACGTGATCCATGGAACAAGGTTGCGCTCTTAAAAAAGTTAGGCTAAAATAATTTTTTCCCCTATAATTACTCAAGGTAAAGTTTATGGCTTGAGTTCGACACTCTTTTTTACACTAAAGATTCCTTTTCTTTTAATGATTTTTCCGGTTCGGTTGGGAGCGGAAGCGGGAGCGGCGATGGGAGCGGCCCTACCACCCCGAGTTCCTTGTGGGTTCTTCGACGGAGAACCCACAAGGAACCTGGGTGGCAAGGGTGCTCCCAAGCGCATTTTTGGGATTTTTTTTTAAATTACAAATTTTCTTTTTAAAAACTATAACTATATAAATTATTAAATACTACATATTATATAATATAATATAGAATATATAATATAATAATATTATATATTCTATATTATATTATATTATTATATATTATTTATTATATAATAATATATTATATTATATTATAGCATACATTATTATAAATATTAAATTTTATATATATATATATATATATATATAGTGCAGCCGTACCCACAGCAAAAAAACAATCGCCGTACCAGAACCGGCAACTTAGTTTATATTCGTAAATTAACTAATTAACTTGTAGAAACTATGAAGTTACCACAATTAATTATTGTGTTTCTCAAATTAATTCAAATGACAATCAAGGGAATATAATGTTGTGTAAATAAAAATAAAAACTGGAAAACAAAAGAGTTTCAACACTAGAATGTCCCAGATTTCTATCCTAAACAATCTTGGGATGGAGAAAACCCAATTAGTAGTAACAATTGTTCCATCTACCAAATCTTAGATTCTAAACAAACAAGTACAAAGAATAGAAGCAGATCCCAACCATTCGCTAAAAGTTCTCCTTGCTAGGAACTGGAAGAGACCAAGTCATTTGGTTTCCTTTGAATTCCACGTCTATCATCAAGATGAAACCACCCCTTTCAGCAAAATGATGATTTTAAAATAACCACAGTAGTTGTGAAAATATGCCAATAGTTTCTAAACTACCCTAGCAGAGAATCAATTAAAAACCTTTTTAAAAACCCACAATTGTTTAGAGATATTGAACTTGAAGTTCGAGCAATGAATATTTAAATTTTTATGTTTTATGATATTCAAGTTTATGGTGGTTTTGTTGATTATATGACGCTATGTGGTGTTCTACACTTAATTCCTGCTTTTCTACAGTTGATTCTTGCTTTTAGGCTGCATATACATATATTTTTATATAATTACTATGTTGCTAGTTTTGGTACGAGAATGGGTACGGGAGTGGGGTTCTGATATGCCGGTACGACGATTTTTTTTTGCTCTGGGTACGGCTGGGTACAATTGTACTATATATATAATAATAATAATAATAATATTAATATATAATATAATAATATAGTATAATATATAATATAATATAATATAATATAATAATATATATTATAATAATATAACATTATAATATTAATATATAATATAATCTAATATAATATATATTATAATAATGTAACATTATAATATTAATATATAATATAATCTAATATAATATAGTATATTATAATAATAATGTATTATAATTATAATTATATAATATAATATAGTATAATAATATAATATATTATAATAATAAAATAATAATATAGTATATATTATAATATAAAAATAAAAATAAAAATAAAATTATAAAACTATCGGGAGGTTGTTCCCAGAATTTATAAACTTAAAACTTACAAAATTAATTTTAAAAAAGGTTTTTTTCGCCGCCCGGGGTGGGCGCGGCGCTCCCGTCGCCGCTCTCAGGTGGTACGGGACCGGCCTCCTGGGTAGGAGAACCCGGTAACAGAGTATAAATATATATAAATAAACGAACCCAAAAACAAACCCAACCCCAAAATTTTTTTTGGCCAAATCTACAAACTGAACCCAGGAACTTGAACCCGAACCAGCAACTTAGCCTTAATACCAAGAGCACGACCAGTACAGAAAAGACCTTACGTGATGAATAGAACTATGTAGCCAAAGTCTAGGAAGCGATAAATAAAATTGATGCAGGAGCATTTGTTTCTCTGAAGTTTTGGGTTTCTTTGTCTTGTTTTTGGTTTACTTTGGGGTTTTCGTACCCAATTTTTGTTTGCTCGGTGTTGTTGTTGGTTCTTCTTTGTAGCTCTTTAGCCTTTGAGGCTTGTACTTCAGTTTTCCCACCAAAGTCAAGTTGAACATTTGAATGGTAAGGGGTTGGGTCTTGAGTTTCATGTTCTCATTGCACCTTGACCATACTTCCACTGATTTGTAAAAGAAGGATAGACAAGAATCAATTATGAATCGTTAGTCTTTTTTATCTTGGAATTAGTTTTTCTTTCGACGGTTTTTCCATTGGGGGCGTGGACAGTTGAAAAAAAAAAAGAAAAGAGAAGTTTTTATCAGAGAAGGCATATGTAGGTCGAGGCACAAAGATGGAAGCTCTCTGTTGAGTCCGAAAACAGTAGGACAATCACCCCAGACTGTAGACTTTATTAGTTTTTTGGAATCATATGTTTGTATTGGCTTTTGAAGATTGAAACTCATCTTTTTTTTTGAACTGTATAATACCCTTGAGGAGGGTTAACATTGTGGAAGAACAATTTTATTGGTTGTGGCGATAGTTTATAGACTTTGCAAATGGAATACTTGTGAAAGATTGGTTTTCTATTTGTAATCACAGTTTCTTATAATTGTAACCCTAAGTAAGACTTCAGAATAAAAACTTGAAGACATTTTGGAAGGAAAACACTCCTTGTTGACGTGGATGGAGGTGTGAGAAGCCTAAAAAAAACTGTGACCTGTTCGCTGTTGACAAATAAGCTTTTGAAAATTGTGTATGAATTCTGATTTGAACCCGAGCTGGTGTATTTCATTGCTAAATGCTGCATAAATACTTTCTTTGTATGCATTTCCACTGAACAGTATTGACAAATCAGGGTTTTTCTCTAACAAGAACTGTGGCATTAAGAGATTTCTGCTATTGACAGCAAACTGGGAGTCCAAAATCGGACCTGTAGCATGCAATTTGCATCAAAGAAGACTGTTTGGTTGTTTCTTATGAGACTCTTCTGTTTTGTTTTGAAGTCCCTCTGGCCTCAAGAATTGTAGAAGACTGTTTTGTGAGTCTTTGTGTGAAGACAAGGTTATCCTCTAGTCATTGAATTAAATAAAACAGTAATTTATACTGTGTTGTTTGATCCTCTGCCATCAATTTTGGTATCAAAGCCTTGAAGTGACTGGGCAAGGTAAGATTGGGCAAAGATGCCACACAGAAGAATGCCAAGAGGGGGTGCCAGAAGAGGTCAGGATGAATGGATTCTTGAATTGTTGCAGAATCTAATGGCAAGGATGGATGCCATGGAGCAGGAACAGAGGAGAGGAATACCTGCTGGAGATGTAAGTGATAATGAAGAAGAGGATCAGCAAGCCAAGGAAGAGGTGGTTCAAGAAGAACCTGATGGAGTAGAAATGAGATTGCTGAGAGCAGTCACGAGGGTAGGAGCCAAGCCAAAGATAGAGGTTCCCACCTACTCAAGAAGCCTCAATAGAGAGGAACTCATTGATTGGATCAATGAGCTTGATAAGTACTTTGAGTACGAAGAAGTGGCAGAGGAGAAAAGAGTCAAGTTTGCTTGTGCAAGACTCAAAGGCCATGCTGCTATGTGGTGGGATTATGTTCAATCAGAAAGAAGAACAATGAGAAGATAACTTCTTGGTATAGAATGGATGCCAAACTGAAAGCTAAATTCCCTCCAGGAGACTATCAAACTCACCTGTTCAAAAAGTTACAAAATATCAAGCAGAAAGAGATGAGTGTGAAGGAATATACAGAGGAGTTCTATAAACCGATAATCAGATGAGGCCATAGTGAAGAGGATATGGAGAAGGTGGCTAGGTACCTCAATGGATTGAGATACAGTTTGCAAGATGAACTGAGTCTTTTGTCTCCTAGATCTCTTGAGGAAGCGTATCAGTTTGCTATTAAGGCAGAGGAGAAGCTTATGAGAAAGCAAAACCAGCAAGGCAGAGGTAGAGGAAGAGGAGTTAGAGAAAGAGGACAAAATAGTGTAGAGGACAACAACACCATCAAGGTGGAGAGGCAAGCACTTCCAGTGGACAAGCCAATCTGGAGAGAGGAGGTTTCCAAAATAGAGGAGGGAGACCATTTGGAAGAGGAGGCTACCAAGGAAGAGGAAAAGGTTTCTCAGGAAAGTGTTTTAAGTGTAACAAGTATGGCCACAAAGGTTGGGAATGTTCTGAATTCCCACAAGAAGGTCACACAAGGCTTGAGAGAAGTAATCAGATTGTGCAAGCAAATCAAGAGAGTGTGGGATCACCTTCTCATCATATTGAAGAACCTGAGACAGGAAAGTCTTTGCTGTTCAAGAGAGTACTATTGAAGCCACTAAAGGAGAGTCAAGAATCTGTCCGAAGGAGAGCCTTATTCAAGACCAATTGCAAGGCTAAAGGTAAGTGCTGCAAACTTATTATTGACAGCGGTAGTACTGATAATCTTGTGGCTATTGAAATGGTAGACAAACCAAGCCTTACTAGGATTAAACATCCTAACCCCTATCAAGTTTCTTGTTTGCAAAAGGGGCATCAGTTGTTGGTAGATGAGCAGGCCTTAGTAGAATTTCAAATAGGCAGCGATAAGGATACTATCATGTGTGATATTATGCCTATGGATGTTTGTCATGTACTCCTTGGTAGACCATGGCAATTTGTCAAGAAATCCATACATGATGGTAGAAACAATACTTACACTTTTCAGAAGGATGGACAAAAACATACAATCTTGCCTTTGAAGGGAGAAGAAGTGGACAGTAAGAGCAGCAACAACAACAAGGTATTATTGGTGAGTGTGTAATGTGCTGTACCTGTTTGTATTTTTTAAAGATTTTTTTATGTGTTATTTTATTAATTTTTGTGTGATCTTTTAGACTAGACAGAAGAATGTAGAAGGGGTTTTCAGTTTTCCTGTAGATGTGTTGCCAGAGCATACAATATAGAGCATATAATGCAAACCTAGAAAAAGTACAATAGATATGGAGAAAATAACAAAGACCCAGATAGCAGAATAGCCAAATATTAATTACTATCACATACCCATGTACAGAAATACAACTTCATGTTTATGCTGTTGTCAGACCAGCTAGTAGGTATGGCTAGAAATGCATCAAATCTCCAAGAAATGATAAACAATGAACATCCAAGAGTTATCAACTAGATATGAGGCTCAAACGCCCACAACAAAGCATATTCTAAAGTACCCACAAAGAGGAAGGGAGTCAAAATGCCCACACGTCACTCCTGGAGGTGTACGGCCTTTGCTGGGAGTGATGAACAACAACAATGCACACTCAAATACCTCTGTAAATCCTCTAAAATCTGCAACTCTTCAATACTATCAGCTGAAACAAATAACCTTTGGAAGATAAAGCAATAACTCCTCAAAATCTTATCAAATAAACTCCAATGAAACACAAGAATGAATATTGGATGTATCCATCATCAAAGCACCGTTGGGTGGCATTGCACACCTGTAGAATGCTGCTACTCAGGGAGGTTTTCGTCTCCAAGAGTCTCTGGTTCGAACCCCTTCAAACCCTAGAGCCAAAGCTCCAAAACCCTAGCAAGGGATATCTCAAAGAGAGAAGAAAATAATAAACCAAGCATATATAAATGAGAGCACTTTTCCTCTTTTTATACTTTTCCAACTGGGAGTCTCTAAAATCCTCTTGCATATGGGATAAAACATGAGAGGGAAAATACATTTTAAAAATATTATAATTCTCTTTAATTCTTTTCTCAACATCACCCTTAAAGTCCCCTCTTTTAAAACAACATTAAGTTGTTGAGCCTAGGCACCAAGGCCCAATATTAAATAATAAAGTTTAATTTACGGACTTTAAAACGGAGGCCAAGATGATGTCGGAAACCAATGATCTATAGCTTATTGGAAAGGTCTCGACAAGACAAATCCAACCCCACTCTCAAAATCCCGTTCCGGTGCCAATCCCGAACTTATTAAAAATAGTAACGGCCAAGAGCAAATTGAGCCAACACAGAGGGTGCCAACTGGACCCACAAACTATTTGATAACTCTGAGCTCAGTGCAATGTCTATGAGAGCCAACAGTTGACTGCCAAGTTGCCCAATCAGCGCCAAACTGCCACTTACTAAAAATAGCAGTGACCACCAGGGACTAAAGAGAACAAACCCAGAAAAACCCAAAAAGATTAACGACATGCAAGCACTTACTATAAATAGTAAGTATGGACAAGTCTGAAAACTCTCCGGAAAGTGTCAACCAACTCGTCTAGATCACCCGAACACCCTAGTGACATAGAAATACTTCTCTGATTATGCTGTCACCAACCCAGAAAGTCAACTCTGACTGAACTGCAAGAGAATCCGTAAATGGGGACATTACAGTCCGCCCTTCCCAAAGATTGCTTGTCCTCAAGCAACCTGCACTTGCACGCCCAGATTGAACTCCAGGATCCCAAATCATTCTGAAGAATGTCCAACAACATCTCCACTGCATCTGCTGGGTAGAGGTAAAACCATGCTCGGCATCAATGTAAGTAGCTATCCTAGTATAGAACAATCTGTCAAACATAGGAACCCCTAGGTCCCAAAGCCAATATGGAAGTCTGCCATACACATCACCTGTTGACTTCCACTGCGCTACTCTGATATAATCTTCACCATGCAGAGGGTGGTGAAGCAACTCAACAGAATCCAATTGAACTGACATGCCAAACCTGTCACCACCTGGATCCCAACACATCAAAACCTCACATCCATCAATCATGAAGAGGTAAGTAAGTCTCGAAGTGTTTGAACCACAACATTCCCTATCATCCCCTGCAAAACTCCTATGGATTGCTGACTATCCAACATAGGTGCTGGAAGATATGAAACTGTTCCTCTCAAATCGAGGGAATGATATAATTCTCCTCCATCACCACTGTAAAAACTAAACATGCCATCATGCCTACTGACACTGCAAGCTCTCTGAAGCCATGTCTCCTCCAATGGAAATTTTTGAGACAAAGAAGTTGCAAACTCTGTCTGATACATATCACCATGATGGTACTTTGATCTCTGACCCTGCAAGTGATCCTCTGAATGTGTCTGATTTAGCCACCCGCAATCTCTAGTTCCATCTTTTGTAGATGGCAACCCTTCATCCCATAAGGGATGATATAAATTCCGAGCCAATCCACACTTACGGATCATCAGGTCATCTATGTGTGGACTAAAGGAGAAATGATGAGCACTCCTCACTATGTAGTCAAGATAAAAAGCACTTGCCTGTGTCAAAGGTTGACCATCATAGTTATGAGGAACACACTCCTCATCACTCGAATCGGAAGATGGCTCGTGTCTTTGATCCTGAATAGCTAATTGGGTAGATACTCTGCAAGTCCTCTCTACATACCCAATAGCAAAGTCGCGATCTGAAAGCAATTGGAGGTACTCTGATTTAATCCACTCCATGGCATGCTGGATAGTTTGCAAATCAGATGTATATGTGCCCACTACTACCCTTATTTGCCTCTCCAATTGTGCTGTCCAAAAGAGATCCTCCACAAACTTGTGGGTATTGTCAATACGAGTTAAGGTTCGAACAACCTTATCCTCGGAAACCTTCAGCTGCATTCTTGCGGCTCAATAAGTTGTCTATCACAATCAGCTGCATGGGATGCAAACTTTGATTTGCTTCCAGGAGAGGGAAACAAATCAACATGAGAACCGATCACACCACTGGGTGCTGCCCTGCATATCTCCTGTGAAAATGATGAAGTAGTGTGGTGATCTGTCACACAACTCACTGGAAATTTCACTACTACATCACAAGAGCCATCAATCATCTGCTCTACATCACCTGAAATGGGACTAACCTCAGGAACACCTGGTGCGACATATTGTTCCCTGCTACACTCATCCAAAACAATCGTCCCATCTGTGTCACCCGCACCAGTAATTTAAAGGGATGTAACAACATCCTCCACATACTCATTACCACCATCTGTGGATGTATCCTCATCACCACTCGCTGCCATAGATATCTGAATTGTTTCTGTAGGTGATGAAGATTGTGCCAAGCTCAACTCCATGGTAAGCTCATCTATCTGTAGCTTTGACTCTTGAAGGGCTGTTTGAGTGCTCTTCAAAGAGCCTGTGGTAACCTCAAGCTCATAGGTGAGCTCATCGACCTCCTCTTCCTTTCCCCTTAGAGCATCATGATAAATACCGTCAAGCCTAAGAAGATGATCTCTATTTGATAATAGTTGTAGGTAATTATTCTTCATGATCCCAATTGCATCTCTAAGTGCCTAAAATTCAGCAAGGGAAAGTCCTCTGTCATCGTGTTCCTCCATCTCAAGAGTACTCCAACCATAGGTTGCCAACATCTGTCTAGCAACATCAAAATGTTCCAAAGTTGTAGCAATCATATTGTCATTAACCTTCAATTGCCTAGTCAAATGGTGATTCCCCTGTGACAAATCATCTCCACATAAATTTTCTGATTTGTAATCTGCACCATGGTAAGAGGCTGAATCGTCATCGCTTACTAAATGATTAGCAGCCTCATGCGTGCCATCAGCGCTGCACACTTCCTCAACAAAGGTACTGCAGTTATGTACCTCACAGAATGGCTCCAATGATATAATAGAAGCTGCTGATTGGTCATAATCACTGCTCACTGCTTCCTCCAAAGTAGATGCATGTTCCTCCAAAGAGCTATCTTGGGACTCATTGCCAATAAGTGAATTTTCTGATTCATTTTCCAAGGTTTGATTTGCAAAATTAGAGTTGCTGTAGTTTGAATCCTCATCACATAATTCATTTTTAACACCCAAATCTTGAGTGTCAATGTCAGGGGACTCCACACATCTATCATCCTCACATGGAATGGTTGCTATCTCAAGAGTAGGCTCAGCATTATTAATTTCTGTGGTAGTCTTCCCCAAATCAGCTATTTCTGCAATGCATGCCTCCTGTTTTGTGATTCTGTATTCATCATACAGACGCTCAGATTCAATTCTTTCAGCTATCAAGTCTTCACTTACCTTTAGTTGTCCTCGCAAAAGATAGGACCGATGAGACTTGTCAACTTCATAAAAATTTTCTGATTTATGATTAGCACCATGCAACACCAAATCTGATTTGTTTTCAAGGTTGTTATCAACATCATCAAGGTCATCAATGCCGTCCCTTAAGCCCGACTGTGTAAATGAAGTAGGAACTGCAGTATGACTAAAAGTAGATCCATCCCAAACAGGACCCACATCAAATGTCGGGACCATCACACCCGGATCCCACGTGCTAAAGTGTTGTTTGCTCAGATTAGGGAAAATGTGATCACTGTTTTCCTCATGACTGGTGCCCTTTGTGAATAAATCATTCCCCATCATAGGTTGGGTTTGAGAGTCAAACCAATAACCACTTGTGTCATCAACACTGGAATAAGAAAAGAAACCATCATCTCTAGCTGGCAAGAGGATATCATCCAATGATCTAATCTCTTCACAAGGCCTATCAACAACCACCTCTAATTCACCAACACTGGTATCAATGTAAGTATCTCTCTCCATAGGCTTGGTCTGAAAGTCAAAACCAAGGCCACCTGAATTAACATTACCAGAATAAGATAAAGTATCATCAAAAACTGTTTTGAAATCACCATCAAATTTGCGTTCTCCATGCCCTTCATCTGAAAATGTATGAGTGGACTCAATACAGTCATCAACCCCATAGGAATCATCAAGGAAGTCATTAGAATCATCACTAGTTGAATCCGAACTAAGATCCATAGCTGTTGTTTTAACCTTTTCTTCATGCACCACCTCATTCATGGTAGTATCTTCTTTAATCTTATCTTCACAAATGTCAATGTTATTAGGATTCTTGAGGAAATACTTGTCTATCTTCTGTATCAATTGATTAGAATTTTGTCGTAACACTCTCAGATCCTCTTTCTGTCTCCACCAATTATTCAGCATCTCTTTGATACTGAGCCCTTCCCAATCTTCATCATCCATTTCCTCTCCCCTTACTGTATCTGTACTTGCAAAGGGATAAATATGGGGAACCTGAATGTCTCGCTGCGATCTATTGTGTTTGGGATAATACTGATATGTAGGCTGCATGTCTCATTTCATCTTCTGCATGTCATAGATAACCACACAGGATGGCAAGATCTTTAGCTCTGATACCACTGTAATGTGCCGTAGCTGTTTGTATTTTTTAAAAGATCTTTTTATGTGTTATTTTATTAATTTTTGTGTGATCTTTCAGACTAGACAGAAGAATGCAGAAGGGGTTTTCAGTTTTCCTGCAGATGTGTTGCCGGAGCCTACAATATAGAGCATATAATGCAAACCCAGAAAAAGTACAATAGATATGGAGAAAATAACAAAGACTCAAATAGCAGAATAGCCAAATATTAATTACTATCACATACCCATGTGCAAAAATACAACTTCATGTTTATGCTGTTGCCGGACCAGCTAGTGGGTATGGCTAGAAATGCATCAAATCTCCAAGAAATGATAAACAATGAACATCCAAGAGTTATCAGCTAGATATGGAGCTCAGACTTCCACAACAAAGCAGATCTAAAGTACCCACAAAGAGGAAGGGAGTCAAAATGCCCACACGTCACTCCTGGAGGTGCACGACCTTTGCTGGGAGTGATGAATAGCAACAATGCACACTCAAATACCTTTGAAAATCCTCTAAAATCTGCAACTCTTCAATACCATCAGTTGAAACAAATAATTTTTGGAAGATAAAACAATAACTCAAAATCTTATCAAATAAACTCCAATGAAGCACAAGAATGAATACTGGATGTATCCATCATCAAAGCACCATTGGGTGGTATTGCACACCTGTAGAATGCTGCTACTCAGGGAGGTTTTCATCTCCAGGAGCCTCTGGTTTGAATCCCTTCAAACCCTAGAGCCAAAGCTCCAAAACCCTAGCAAGGGAAATCTTAAAGAGAGAAGAAAATCATAAACCAAACATATATAAATGAGAGCACTTTTCCTCCTTTTATACTTTTCCAACTGGGAGTCTCTAAAATCCTCTTGCATATGGGATAAAACATGAGCGGGAAAATACATTTTAAAATATTATAATTCTCTTTAATTCTTTTCTCAACATCACCCTTAAAGTCCCTTCTTTTAAAACAACATTAAGTTGTTGAGCCTAGGCACCAAGGTCTAATATTAAATAATAATGTTTAATTTACGGACTTTAAAACGGAGGCCAAGATGATGTCAGAAACCAATGATCTATAGCTCGTTGGAAAGGTCTTGACAAGACGAATCCAACCCCACTCTCAAAATTCCGTTCTGGTGCCAATCTCGAACTTACTAAAAATAGTAATGGCCTAGAGCAAACTGAGCCAACACAGAGGGTGCCAACTAGACCCACAAACCATCTGATATCTCCGAGCTCAGTGCAATGTCTATGAGAGCCAATAGCTGATTGCCAAGTCATCCAATTAGTGCCAAACTGCCACTTATTAAAAATAGCAGTGACCACCAGGGACCAAAGAGAACAAACCCAGAAAAACCCAGAAAGATTAACGACATGCAAGCACTTACTATAAATAGTATGGACAAGTTGTCCGAAAACCCTTTGGAAAGTGTCAACCAGCTCCTCTGGATCACCTGAACACCTTGGTGACATAGAAATACTTCTCTGATTATGCTGTCACCAACCCAAAAAGTTAGCTTTGACTGAATTGCAAGAGAATCCGTAAATGGGGATATTATAGAGTGGCAAAGAATTTTTATGTGATATGAAGAAGGAAGAAGTGGGGTATGCATTAGTACTCAAGCCTAAGGTTGTACTTACCTCCACTAAATTGGATGACTTACCGAATGAGATACATGACATATTGAAAGAACACATGGACATTGTGGTAGCTGAATTACCTAATGAGTTGCCTCCAATGAGGAGCATTAGGCACCATATGGATTTGGTTCCTGCAGCTAGCCTTACAAACAAGGCTGCATATAGATTGACTCCCAAGGAAAATGAGGAGATTAGAAAGTAGGTTGAAGAGTTACTGGAAAAAGGATTGATAAGGGAGAGTCTTAGCCCTTGTGTTGTACCAACAGTCTTAGTACCCAAGAAAGAAGGTGATTGGAGAATGTGTACCGACTCCAGAGCAATCAATAAGATTACCATTCAATACAGGTTTCCTATTCCAAGGATGGATGATTCAATAGATTGTTTGAGTGGTTCTATGTATTTCTTGAAGATAGATTTGAAAAGTGGCTATCATCAAATTAGGATCAGACCTGGGGATGAATGGAAGACAACATTCAAGAGTAATGATGGTCTCTATGAATGGCTGGTTATGCCCTTTGGGCTTACAAATGCACCTAGTACTTTTATGAGGCTTATGAATGAAGTCTTGAAACCATTCCTGGGGAAGTTTGTGATAGTGTATGTGGATGATATATATGTTTTTAGTAGGTCTAAGGAGGAACACCTACAACACTTAAGGCTAGTTATGACACGGTTGCACGAGGAGAAGCTGCTGATCAATCTCAAGAAGTGTACCTTTATGAAGACTGAATTAGTCTATTTGGGTTTTGTGGTACCCAGAGAGGGATTGAAGATGGACAAGGAGAAGGTTAAGGCCATTGTTGATTGGCCAACACCTAAGAGTGTTTATGAGGTAAGAAGTTTTCATGGACTTGCTAGTTTCTATAGAAAATTTATCAAAACTTCAGTAGTATAGTTGCTCCAATACTTGACACTATAAAAGGCCACAAAAAGTAGTTTGAATGGACTCAAGAGGCTGAAAAATGTTTTAGACTTCTCAAAAGAAGGTGACTAAACAACCTATACTTGTACTACTTGATTTTAACAAAGTATTTCAAGTTGAATGTGATGCTAGTGGCTTAGCAATAGGGGTTGTTCTTAGTCAAGAAAGTAACCCAGTTGCTTATTTCAGTGAAAAACTAAATTGATGCTAAGAATAAATATTCAATTTATGACCTTGAATTTTATGCATTAGTACACTCCTTGAAGAAGTGGAGGCATTACTTGCTTCCCAAGGAGTTTGTTGCTTACATAGATAACCATGCACTCCAGTTTATTAACAACCAACACAAGCTGAATCAAAGGCATGCAAAGTGGGTGGAATACTTTCGGAGTTTTAATTTTGTGTTGAAACATAAGAGTGGGCAAGCAAACAAGGTTGCTGATGCGTTGAGTAGAAGGAGTTTATTGCTACAAGAGATTTAGGCAAACAGTGTTGGATTTGAGAGCTTGAAAGAGCTATATGTAGATGATCTTGATTTCAAAGATGCATATGAAGCTTGCAACAATCCTATCAGCAGAGATAAGAGGACCTTGGACTGATTTTATGTTGCAAGAAGGTTTGTTGTTCGAAGGTAATCAGTTGTGCATTCCCAGGGGATCAATGAGAGAATCTCTTGAAAGAAAAGCATTGTGGCAACTTGGCAGGACATTTTGGGCAGGACAAGACTTACCTACAGCTGAGTACACATAATTATTGGCCAAGGATGCAAGCTGATGTGAAGAGGTATGTAGAGAGATGTAGAATATGCCAGCATGCTAAGGGCAACAGTCAAAACACCGGTTTGTACCAATCATTACCTGTTCCACATAGACCATGGGATTTTGTAAGTATGGATTTTGTTGTAGGATTGCGTAGGACTCAAAGAGGCAATGACTCCATTTTCATAGTTGTGGATAGGTTCTAAAAAATGGTTCATTTCATTCCTTGCAAAAAGACTAGTGATGCAACAAATATAGGTAACCTGTTTTTCAAAGAAGTGGTGAGATTACATGGTATACCTAGGAGTATAGTATTAGATAAAGACACTAAGTTTGTGGGTCACTTATGGAGAACACTTTGGAAGAAGTTGGGCACACATCTCAGTTTTAGTTCAACTTACCACAAACAAATGGTCAAACGGAGGTAGTCAACAGAAGTTTGGGTAATATGTTGAGGTGTCTTGTTGGAAACACACCTGGTAACTAGGATATGGCTTTAGCATAGGCTGAGTTTGCGTATACTGATTGTCCAAATAGGAGTACAGGTTTGAGCCCATTCTATATTGTTTATGGCATGCATCCTAGGGGTGTATTTGAACTCAAAGATCTTGGTAATTTAGAGAGAAGTGCAGATGGAGAGGACTTTGCCAAAGTTATCCATGACCTTCATGAAGAGGTCAAACTGCAGATTGAGGGAAGTAATAAGTAGTACAAACAGTATGGTGATAAGAAGAGAAGGGAAGTACATTTTCAGGTGGTGATCTTGTTTTGGCTCATCTCCGGTAGCAGAGATTTCCAAAAGGGGAATACAACAAACTGAAAATGAAGAAGATTGGTCCCTGCAAGGTTCTTAGGAAGTTTGCAGCTAATGCCTATGAGATAGATCTTCCTCCAGCCATGGGTATTTCACCCATCTTCAACGTGGCTGATCTATATCCCTACAAAGGTGCTGAAATGGATGGAACAACAGAAACAGAGTTGATTCCAAGTTGGGAACCACAAGTGACCAAGCCGGCTAAAATTGATATCAAATGTATCTTGGAGAAGCAGTTGTTGAAGAAGACCATAGGAAAGGAATATTTCAAGTACTTGGTTAAATGATAGGATCGTCCTTTGGAGGATGCCACTTGGTTATCAGCTACTGAGATCTCCAACTATGGTCATAACATTGATGACCTCATGAGCAGGAGCTCATGATTTTGTTTTGTCTCCGGGGGAGTCTGATGTAGGAGCATCTGTTTCTCCAAAGTTTTGGGTTTCTTTGTCTTGTTTTTGGTTTACTTTCGGGTCTTCGTATCCAATTTTTGTTTGCTTGGTGTTGTTGTTGGTTCTTCTTTGTAGCTCTTTAGCCTTTGAGGCTTGTAGTTCAATTTTCCCACCAAAGTCAAGTTGAACATTTGAATGGTAAGGGGTTGGGTCTTGAGTTTCTTGTTCTCGTTGCACCTTGACCATATATCCACCAATTTGTAAAAGAAGGATAGACAACAATCAATTATGAATTGTCTTTTTCATCTTGGAATTAGTTTTTCTTTTGACGGTTTTTCCTTTGGGGGCGTGGACAGTTGAAAAAAAAAAGAGAAGAGAATTTTTCATCAGAGAAGGCATATGTAGGTCGAGGCATAGAGATGGAAGCTCTCTGTTGAGTCCAAAAACAATAGGACAATCACCCTAGACTGTAGACTTTATTAATGTTTTGGAATCATATGTTTGTATTGGCTTTTGAATATTGAAACTCATCTTTTTTCTTGAACTGTATAATATCCTTGAGGAGGGTTAATGTTGTGGAAGAACAGTTTTATTGGTTGTGGCGACAGTTTATAGACTTTGCAAATGGAATACTTGTGAAAGATTGGTTTTTCTGTTTGTTATCATAGTTTCTTATAATTGTAACCCTAAATAAGACTTCGGAATAAAAGCTTGAAGACATTTTGGAAGGAAAACACTCCCTGTTGATGTGGATGGAGGTGTGAGAAGCCTAAAAGAAAACTGTGACCTGTTCGCTGTTGATGAATAAGCTTTTGAAAATTGTGTATGAATTCTGATTTGAACCCAAGCTGGTGTATTTCATTGCTAAATGCTGCATAAACACTTTCTCTGTATGCATTTCCACTGAACAGTATTGACAAATCGGGGTTTTTCTCTAGCAAGAACTGTGGCATTAAGAGATTTCTGTTGTTGACAGTGAACTGGGAGTCCAAAATTGGGCCTGTAGCATGCAATTTGCATCAAAGAAGACTGTTCTATTGTTTCTTATTAGACTCTTCTATTTTGTTTTTAAGTCCCTCTGCCCTCAAGAATTGTAAAAGACTGTTTTGTGAGTCTTTGTGTGAAGACAAGGTTATCCTCTAGTTATTGAATTAAATAGAATAGTAAGTTATATTGTGTTGTTTGATCCTTTGCCATAAAAAATGATGGAAGCGGGTATACTTTTCAAAGTGGAAACAAGTGACTGGGTGTCACCGATAGTCATATCATTGAAAAAGGAATTCGAGCAAATCCAAATATGCGTGGATTTCTGAAGCCTTAACCCAGTTACCATCAATGTTCCGTTTCCAATTCCGTTCATAGATTTGATTCTCGAAGTAGTAGGACATGAAGTTTACTCCTTTATGGATATCTTCTCCAGATATAACCAGATAAGTATAGTCGAAGAAGATAGATTGAAAACCACCTTTGTGGTAGAGGATGGAGTCTATGTGTACAACAAGATGCCATTCAGGTTATGCAACGCTCCTACAACCTTCCAGAGAATAATCCTCCACTTTTTTGATAAGATGTCAGTAGGAAATTTCAAAGCATTCTTGGATGACTAGTCAATCTATAGTGACTAGGAAACTCACTTAAAGGCCCTCGCTGAATGCATGAAAAGATGCATATTTGCACGGTTGGCCTTAAACTCAAAGAAATGTTGTTTTATGGTGCCACGAGGCAAGCTCCTTGGGTATATCGTCTATAAGGTGGGATTGACAACCGATCGTGATAAAATAAGGGTGATTGTGCAAATGGAAGCCTCGAAGGATGTTATCGGAGTAAAGTCATTCTTGGGTCATGTGGGCTATTATTGACGATTTATAAAGAACTTTGCCCAAGTGCCACATCCATTGGACATGCTCACCAAAAAGGGGGTAGCATTTACATGGTCAAAAGAGTAGGAGAAATCCTTCAACGAACTAAAGTACGCCTGATTAGTTCGCCCATTCTAGCATACCTAGATTGGGATAAAGAGTTTCATGTCCATGTAGATGCATCAAACTTTGTGATTGGAGCCATATTAGAACAAGTTGGGCCTCAAGGGCTCGATCATCCAGTATTCTTTGCTAGTCAGCTATTGTCAAGTGCAGAACGTAACTATGATACTATTGAGTGGGAAGCATTAGGAATGGTCTACTTAGTGCAAAAATTCCGACATTACCTATTGGCAACCCCATTTACATTTTATGTGGATCACCAAGTGTTGATGTACCTGATAAACAAACCAATTAGACAAGGTCGGGTAAGTAGATGGCTATTATTTCTCAAGGAATTCAGATTCACCATCATTGCACGACTAGGGAAAAGTCATGTGATAGCAGATCAACTTTCAAGGATCAAGGTAGGAGAATCACTTGAAGGCATAAATGAAGATTTTCTCGAAGCCCATTTATTCCAAATAGTTGCACTACCTCCCTGGTACAAAAACATTGGGGCATATCTGTCTACATCAACATTCCCGAAGGACATGCCACTGGCGGAAAGAAGGAAGCTGACCCTTAAAAATAAAACATTTCAATTAATTAATGGACTCTTGTATAAAATGGGATATGATCATATCCTTAGAAGGTGTGTCATGTGGGAAGAAATAAGAGGGGTGTTAGAGGAAGCACACGAAGGGCTGGCAAGCAACAATATGGAATCGGATGCCACTGCAAGATAAGTCGTGAGGGGTGTTAGAGGAAGCACACAAAGGGCTGGCAACCGACAATATGGAATCGGATGCCACTGCAAGATAAGTCGTTTTGGCTGGTCTATGGTGGCCAACACTCCATATAGATGCAAGGGAGTGTGTAGTCGGATGCAATACTTGCCAATGGGTAGCGAAACCATTAAAAAGAGATTACATGCCATTGTCATCGTCACAGCGATAAGAACTCTTTGAGAGATGGGGACCGGACTTTATAGGCCCTCTCAAGGTTAGCCAACTCCACTGATGTAAATATATCATAGTAGCAACGGAGTACCTAAACAAGTGGGCAGAAGCTAGGGCCTTGCCAGACAATACAACAAAATTCATTTATGGGCAGATAGTTATGAGGTTTGGCATCCCTATACAAATAACTAGTGACAGAGGGGGGCACTTTGTAAACCATGTAATCTGATTAATGATGTTCGAGTTTTGAATTTGTCACTGTTTTGAGCCCATACTACTTGAGAGCGAATGGTCAAGCAGAGTCAACGAATAAAGTACTCATCTCCGTTATTCATAAATCTTGCAATATTGAAGGAACTGATTGGAAGGAGAAGTTACCAGCCGTACTGTGGACTTACAGAATGATGTATAAAGTAATTGCGAGACATACACTCTTCCAACGTATGTATGGACAAGAAGCCATGGTCCCTATAGAATATATGGTACCAAGTTTGAGAATTGCCATGGAGAATCGGTTGGGAGATACTAACAGTCTAAAGGAAAGGCTTCTTCAATTAAAAAGTTAGACTAACGAAGAATATTGGCACGATGGGCAATCAAAGCAATGCAAAAAGACGGAAATACTGGCATGACAAGCACCTTCGGAGAATAAACTTATGACCTGGGTAGTTAGTTTTGAAATGTAACAGTTGTAACAAAATCAAACCTAGTAAGTTTAAAATTAGGTGGTTAGGACCCTTTAAAATCCAAGAAATACTAGAAAATGGATCCATAAGGCTGGAAAATTTAGATGGCACATTGATAATGGATGTTGTATACGGGTCTAAGTTAAAAATCTATAGGCAAAGAGAAGAGGCTCATACGACAATAAATCTGATAGATTTCGACTACGAAGAAATTGAAGAACACAGTGAGAGAAGGATAGACATGGACAAAGAAATTGATGGAGTTGTAATTCCAAGTACGCATCGGGATGGAAGCATATGTTTATTTGGTCCACCCACACGACTGATAAATTTACAACTACTGGCGGATGTATGCACCATATTGTGGCAAACGGTTTGGATATGTCTATTCCGAATATGACAACTCTGATCGATGTTCGGAAGAAGGAAGTAGGGAGGAGGAAGACAGTTGAATGGATGACATGATATAAAAATATGCTAGACGAGTATTCCTTCCTACTCCCAAAAGAAGCAGTTACTCCACCCCATCCGCTCTACATTACAAAACGTACACTCATGGTGGAATGCTCCAGCTACGACCAAGCCATTCGAGAATTTAAAGAAAGAGATCAACTAATAAGTTCATTTGCATGTTCATACACACCACCACTTGGCATATGGCAGACCATGCACAACTCTGTAACACATTTTTCCGTTTGAGACAACACTGTCACCTGGTGCCAACAACTAGAAGGGCTAAAATTAATCGATGCTAGGTGACCATTAGAAGGTACATTGTCGATCAAATCTTTAAATTAGAGTATATAGATAAATGTTGTAGTAATGAATGTTATAAAGGAGCATGTGCATGCTGTTTATATTCCGCCATACTATGGAGATCAGGGTGTGGACTACGAAAAAAGTACCAAATAGTGAAAAAGAATAGTTGGAAAAAGAAAAAAAATTAATCTTGGGAAAAGAAAAAAATAAAAATAAAGAAAAAAGAAAAAGAAAAAGGTTAGATAAAGATGGAAAAGTACAACTTCAATTAAAAATTAAAAAGCCAAGGTTATTTAAACCATTTCTACGGCCTCTTGTACAATTTATTTTATCTTTCCCAGTCGTACGACCTCCATCCACTGTGCATTCTAGTGAATTAGTTCAAAGTTCTAGCATACCATTGCAACCCACTGTGCCATATGTGTTGTGATGCTCACAACACGCCCCATTTTACGCTTTAGCAAAATGAGGACCCTTGCTGTGGCTGTTGCTTTTGGCTTGTGTGTTTGGTCTTGCTTGGTGGTAAAAGGGAAAAAGGGGTAGGTGTTGCAAAAGTGTGGAAATTTAAAATGCCTAGTGTCAGGAAAATAAACTAAAGGTATTAGTGAATTCTTTGTGAAAAATGATTAAGGGTTGCTTTTTGAACCAACTTGAAATTCCAAATATTTTGTGAAATATGAAGGTTTTGGTAAAATGCACTATTTTGGAGTTTGTATGTCATATACAAATTTGTTTGTACATGAGGTCTTTGTATTTGTCATGTTACGTTTGATCGGGCTTTTGTATCTTGTTGGTTGCATGCATATGTCAAATGTTCAAACCTTGGGTATACAAAAAACCGGACCCGATTGATGTTCAAAAGTTGAGTGAATAAAATGGCAAGTCCGCGCTTGCATATAAGTTTGTATGTATGTTCAATATAAACGCATTCTATATACAAAGTGGAAAATATACATACATGAACCCGAAAGAGTATACAATGCAATTTATAAAAGCCGAAGGCTTACTTTACTTTGTATCGTATTTTGTATGTATCAACTTTGCATCTTAAATATACAAACAAATGAGGATTTCAAATGGAGGTTAAAAGGGAGTTTAACATTGGTGGGACTCGCAGGTCATTGTCATAAAAGGGTTTCAATAGGCGAAAAGAGGCTTAAGTGTTGATACGTACAAAAAAGGCCGGACCCGAAGATGAAGTAAATAATGATGTATAATAAAAGGGGTTCCGCATTTTGTATGTGTCATATACAAAATCGAGGGATACAAAGATACAAACCCGGAAGTAACAAAAAGATTAAAAAAAAGTCAAATATTCGTTAAGTCCGTAGCTTGTATATTAAAATGTATGTTGCAGGTACATCGTGATATACAAGGAGAGATACAAAGAGGGATACAAACAAGATAAATGTAAAACCCGACAGTGATTTTAAAGGTGGTCTAAAATAACTAATGTCAGCGCTTTTGTATGTATGAAAGATTGTATGTATACAAACCCAACATACAAAAGGGGTAAAAATGCATTATCAGAATGGATAAGGAGATTAAAGTCGAAATGCATCTTTTGGTTCCGTACTTGTATGTTAGATTGTATCTATTATATATACATTGCGAAATTCAAAAGTAAAATACAAAGCTGGACACGAAGTAAAGTGCAACATTGTTTTATAGGCCATTGCATGTTTGGGTTTGTATATTAAAGAAATAAAGTAATATACAAATGGGATATACAAAAGTCGAAATGCAAAGGATAGGAATTAACGGATACAGTGTTCAAAATACAAAGTTGAAATGAAGAGGTGGGCTTGAGAGATGCATTAAATACCGCATTTAATGTGGAACTAACAATGAAAGATGTGGAATTTAAACATGTTAGGGTTAAATTAAAATTTGTTCTACTTTCATAATTACATCTTGAGAGCTAAAATTGCAGATGAACGGGACTATTGCACAAATTGAACGAAGATTCAATAGTTGAATGGAATTTCAGATCGGTAACGGCGTAGTTGAAACGGTAACTCGGGTCAACACTTATAGAGTTCAGCTGGTCATGAATATAGGTATGTGCCCTAAAACGCTGTTACAATGCAGTTGACGAAAAAATGCATATTAGTTATAGGTAATTTCGTTTGAAAATGAAACAAATGAATGGCAAATTGTTGTAGCTAATTAGGGAAATCAACTGAGAACTGTTAGATAGCATGAAATCTGAAATAGGGAAAAGACAAAATGGTTAGGGTAAATGTGAAAATGTAAAAATTCATGGTAAAACCCTAGGAAGAAGGAATAAAACGAAGAAGTTAAATGTATGAGCTTTCCCTACAGGATGGCTCTGAAGCAAAAGGTGGATACAATGGGTGAAGAAAAAGTAAAGGTAAAAAGGGAAAGAAAGCCAAGAAAAGAAACAGACAAAGAGGAATTGTCGGCGCAAAGGGGATATCCATCTCTGATTAGCACATGTGGAATTGCAACAGATACAAACGTTGGCTACTATGATGCAGAGGATGTCTTAAAGAAAATCACATCGTCAGATGCTAGTCCTGATATGAGGTGCATCTAGGAAAAGGGGTTATACAAGGCTGCGGGGTTCTCGTTGGCAATAGATGCTAGGATCTGGTTTTAGAATGTATAAGTAGATACGACTCAAGAACCAAAAGGGTAATGCATGAAGAACAGGTCATTGCTGATTTATCTACAGAGGGGATAGCCAGGACATTCGGCTTAGAAATCCAGGATAAAATGATGGATAGATATAGATCAATATATAGAGGATTTTAATAGCAATGAAAGAGAATGCAAGAGTACAATCTTCTACAAATGGTACACTGCAGAAAACAAACCTAAGGCTGTAGTGAGGGTACCAAAGAACCTCTATAGAATCGATTTCAAAAAAGAAATACATTTGATGATTACAATGCTGAGTAGATTGGTAGGATTGACAGATGCAACAAAGTGTGAACCATTGATGTTCACTGTTATTCAATTCATGAGAGAAGCAAAAGAGAAGGATGGGAAAATTCATTGGGCCAAAGCTATTAGTACTGCCATATGGAAGAAGGCCATGTTAAGGAATCAAAAAATGATGCCTTTCTATTTGTCATCCTATGTTTTGTATTCATGTGCAGTTAAGATTCAACCTTACATAGCTGGGATTGACGGAATTGGGATTCTGGGAAATGGTCCGGGTTAGAAATTGGTTTATGATCACTATCCAGATTTACAAGAGGATAATGCATTGAGGAAGTTTGCTCTGGTAAATGATGTGTTTTACACCTATATGGTGAGAGTTTTGATTGGAGACAAGGATAGGAGGTTGTCTGAAGAAGCAGCAAGTACTATAAGTCCACATAGCTTGTGGTACATACAATTTCCTAACTTCACATATATCAGAACTGCAGGTTTTGAAGGAAAGCCATTCATGTTGCCTCGATATCCTTCAGATAAACTAATTGTATTAGAGTTCTCTAGGTAGAATCTGAGTGCATTCAGGATGTACAAAAAGAAGTGGGGCAGAGGAAATATCAAACTCCCCTGGGCTATTGGAAGGTATTCTTGTTACAGTGAAGAAGTAGCTGGTTATTATGGTTTCGAAGAATTTGAGTTGGCTAGATGTTTTGATCCTTTTCATAGGATTCAAAAACATATTGACCCTAAATACAAACATCAAGTACATATTGGGGATTATTGGTCTGATTGCGAGAACGAGAGGGAAGCAAGAAAGAGAGCTCATTAGAGGTTGACTATGGAACAGATGAAGACAATGGGGGAAATTAATGTCCCCTTAGAAATTGAAGATGATAAGAAGGTGCTGCACCATAGTTATGAGAACACAAGACTGATCCCCATTAGTGAACCAGATTGGACACAGCCATGGGAAACATCTTTGGATGTTTTGTCAAAACCAATTAATGTATTCTCTAAAACATGGTTGAAGGATCGGATAGAAGAACTCAAGGTTAAGGGTGTTGAACCTACATTCCAAAAAAAAAGGCAAGAAAAGAGGAAGAGAAAATCAAGATGAGCTACAATGTTTTTATGAAAAGAAAAGAAAGATTGTAGAAGCCAAAGTCATTGAAAAGGATAAAAATGCAACTTTAATGGATCCATATGCCTTAGGTATCACAATAGCAATAGCCTCAGGGACATTTGTAGAGGCAGGATCATCAAGTCATGGTATCAGTACAGAACAGACCCAAACAGTTGGGACGCCAACAGGATAAAAAATCATGAAGGCTATAGTGATTGAATCTTCAATAGGAAAGGCACCATTACAAGCTGAAGTTATAAGTGCCTCACAGGTAGAAACTAGGCAGAGGAATGTGCCTGCTAAATCCACAACAGAAGAAGGAAAACATAGCTATATGAGGGTTAAACAAGAATTAACCAAGGAGAAGCTGCAAGAGTCAAAAACCCGGGAAATCAAGGAAGTAGGTGAGACAGTGAATGTGGAGGATGATAGCAGTGATGAATAGGATATGGAAGTGGAAACCAGTACCAAAGTGGAACTTGGAAAGAAGGAAGAAGTAGATAAGGGTTCTGTTGTAATAGAGGAACATAATACCCAAGTATATACGAGGAAGGCACAAAGCTTAGGATCAAAAGGAGAAAATGTATAGGGAGAGCTAGAGGCAATAAATCCTTTTGGTACACTAGTATCACCAGAGATAATAGAAGTGCAAGTGGTTGCACAACAAACAGAGGAATCCGAAAAAGAAGGAAAAGAAGGGGTTACAAAGGAAACAAAGGTATCGTCACAATCAGAGAAAATAAGCATGACAAAAGAGGTACCAATTCAAACTAAGGAGATGATAGAGGAAACAATGTCAGTAAATGTTTCTGATATTGATGTTCTAGATGTTCTTAATATTTATAATGAACAAAGTGAGCAAGAAGAAAATGTAGAGGAAGAGGAGAACATAGAAAGAAAAAAGGAGGGAGAAAAGGCTACAGAAGGGCTTGAAAAATTTACAAATCAGCTCTCACAGATAGATCAAGCAAGCATGCCTGAGAATGCGCAAGGACAAACTGAAACAATGATGGAGGCATTAAGGATATCATGTGGTCCTGAGGAAAATATAGAAAATATTTCTAAGGATGATGCTAAGCATAGAGGACAAAAGGAAAATATAGAAGGAGAAAATATGGAACAAGATGATGAAGAAGACTTGGAGGAAGAAGATTCAGGAGAAGAAGAAGAAGAAGAAGAAAAAGAAGATGAAGAGGAGGCACAACAGCAGGACAATATACCACCAGTTTGGGATTAGCAACCTCCACAACAACAATCACCACAGCAAGAGCATATAGAAGCAGAGAAACCTCAAGAAGAGGTAATAAATGTAGAAAAGAAAGCAAAGATAAGTATGAAAGCACCAGCTTGGACAGGTGCAGAAGTTCGGAGAGAAAAGGCAGAAATACAATTAATACCTATTGATATCAAAAGTTTATTGGGAGGTCATCCAAGAAAGTAGAAAAGGAAAGCAAGGATTATGTCAGCAATAAAAAGAAATCCTTCTGGATCCACAACTCTAGAGTTGGCTATACCTCAAAAGGAGAAGGCTAAAGTGGAAATGAACATGGATGACTATAAATTGCTTAACATAGATCTTGGATATGTGACTAGGGAGCAACACATCGCCGAATGGCAGGATATGAATAATGTCACCATTGAAATGATGAGGAAGGATAAAGATAAGTATGATTATTTGAAAGGACACATTGTCCAGCTGCAACAATTTATCCAAGGTATGTTTGATCCCAGTTCTAGTATGCCAGAGTTACCTGCAGAACTAGCAATTTTGTCTAAAGACCAAATAAATGAGATGGAGAATAAGAGAGCTGAGGCAGATATTTTTGAGAAGTGGCTCAAGGAGTTTATGCAAAAGGGAGAGGATGTAACAAAATAGGCAATGGCAGGTTGGGATATTGCTCTTACAGGGAAAAACAAATGTAATGTTTTCATACATCACTGTCAGTCTAGATTAGAAGAGGGCAGATTGGAATCAAAACAGCTCGAGGACATGGATGAGAGAGTGGAGTTAATAAATGAAGGAGTCATTACTCCTCGAATGGCTAACCAGTTACCACAGAAAAGGTTAGAGTTGAAGTTTGAAGAAGACATTCTCAAAGGTTGTATTTTGAACACTAGAGATTTGGAAGAGGTTGCTGATAGTATAGTAAAGGTACATATGAAGATAATAGAAAAACTCATTGGGCATGAATGCCAAGAAGTACTAGTATATGGCTTAACAAAGGCAATGAAAGAATTCAAAGCCATTTATTCACTGTGCTTGGAGAACCCTGCAGCACATCAAGTATGGAAATGATTGATTCAGTTATGGAGATAAATGCTAAGATCAAGAAATATCAGAAGAGGGTGAAAGGTTTAGCAAAGCAAGAGAAGAGGTTGAAAGAAGGAATCGAAGTGCCGCAGTATGCATGGGCAAAGAGTCAAGAGAGTGATCGCACTTTTATTATGGATGTGATAGCCAATTTTGCAGAGTACCTGAAAGAGTAAAAATGTATCAAAAAGGGGTTACTTTAAACAATGATGTATGCATGTGCTCGGGGATTCTTTTGTTATTATCACCAACAAGAAGTCAACAAAAGTAAGAGAGTCAACGAGGGTATCTTTTATTTTGAAAAGATTCTAATGGCATCTTTTGTGTCAAAGAAAGATACCATGGAGATATTTTGGTAACGGTTGGGAAAGGATTCCCACCATTGATCTATAAGATTTGAATGTGGACCATTGGATTGACTTTGTAACCGTAACAGGAGAGGAGCTTCAAAATCCATATAAGAAGCTCTGCTACATGTACTTTAGTACACAGGGATTTTAAACTTTTAGCTTAAGGTTGTAGTTGTGAAGTTTGTTGCAAAAGGGAGGGTATTTCTTTTAGAATACTTTGAGCATTTAGTGATTTTAGAGAGGAGGTCACCTGTGTCTGCATCAAGGAGTGCGTGGAATGTCCTGTCTCCTTTATGTATCTGTCAGAAGCGTTTGTAAGTTTTTTTGGTGATTTTGATCAATGCAACAGGTGTCATTATTACATTATAAATTTTCTATGACTTTATACTTCAAATAAAGGCAAACTCGTAATTCTGCATCTATTACAGAGTGTTTTCTGATTCAGGCATTTACTTGATGTATTTTTTCTTTAAAAGATTGCAATCTCTTATGTATATTCATGAAACTGCTTAGGATTTTACATATGTAGATTTGATTGTGTTGAATTGTTCAGGTTACTGTATTTCTCAGTACGTGGATAGCAGAGCATTTAGATCCAATCAAAAATGATGTTTCTAACCCTAATCTTTCTAACTTTTCTCCAACAAGTGATAAATAATTAGCTGAAACACAGTTATCTAAAGGAAGTTGTTGAAAATCCTATTAAATATATGGAAATGCTAAAGATTTTGGATGATTTTCATAAAGTTTGAAAAATCAAGTCTGTTTCTATAAAGTTCATATAAAGTTTGACTTGAAAGTTATAAATGTTTGCAAAGGATCATTAAATTGAGAGATATTTTGAGATATTTGCACATAATGAAGGACAATTGCCAGTAAGACATCCTTAGATTAAATAAGGCCCCTTTGATATTACAGCTTCACAATGAACTGCTGATTTATCCCACCCAGTTAAGAACTAACCATCCATAAACTTGAGATTGAGAATTACTAGTTGATTCTGCATATCTTTCAAGACAGCTAAAGTTTTTCTGTGAATTTTAACTATGCTGTGAGTGTGTAAAAACTCTCATCAACAATATGGTCTATACCTAACCACATTGTACAGTTTGTAACTGCTTCTCTCACCATATGCTCTGTTCTGCTAAACACCTGCCGTATGCTGCAAGTCAAATTCTACACTGTACAACCCTTTAGTCATATCGTATGTAGTTGCTAGAATTCCTTCGTGTGGCCTTTTCTTGCTCTTGTTGGATGGTTAACACCCATCATACGTGTTGATGTGTTTTTTATGCACATGCAAACTCAGAATAAAATACCAAGTATTCTATCCTCTCTTGAATAAAGTCTCTCAAAGGCAAAACAATGTGATCCAATGAGACAACTCCAAGGTTCCTGATTCATGTTTTGCAATGGATAGACTCAATAGTTGATGTGATATTGTTGGTATCACAAAGGGACTTACACTGAATTAACTCCTTACTCCACTCAAATAGGTTACTCTCCTTGTGAAATGGAACTTCTTCTAACCGGCTACGAAAAGAAAATGCAAAAGAGAAAGGGTTTAAGAGAATATAATCTAAGGACAATGAGATAATGAAATATGCCAAGATAGACAAACTCCTCATGAAACCTAACTTTGCTTTGCCATGAGAACCAACAACTACACAAAGTCGGTGCAATCTTCTAAGGAAACTAAAGGATTTTCATATTGCAAATCTTCATCCAAACACCCATAGCTGACGCAGCTTGAACAAGTATTCACAATCGAATTAAAGCAAAAGTGGTTCAGGCTAACTTTGCAAAATGACTTATCATCGACAAATCATGAAAAGTATGAACCATTTAAGGAATTCATCAAATATCTCCACATATAAACATTACATCAATGAACTTCTAATCTAATTCTATTCTACTTGGAAACACATCTCAATCATCTTCAATAAATAAGAAACCATGTTACGTTCCAAAACAACACAATTGTTATCAAGCTTCAATGAGAAATGCATTAATCTTGGAAGTGATTACAACAATTTCATGAATTCTCTCCAACAACTTAGAAGAGCTTTCTCTACTCTACTTCTACTCTACTTGCCTACAGCAACTCTCTTGATTACAAATGAAGCGAATGGCCTTTTTATAGTCCTCAAAGTACAATGAAGGGCCAAGATCGATTTGAGCAACTGATGGCCGAGATCTTGCCACATTGGCAGTTAGTTACAACAACTTGCTATTTTTAGCAAAAAGTAAAAGTTGACACAACTTATGTACATAAAAACCCAAAGGCAAATGAAGACACGTTTTCCAATGTGATAAGCATGAAATGGAATCTTTAGAGCATCTTCATGATGAGTGCCCTCTTTAGCCTTTTGCTTGTACATTCGTTGAACTTGGACGGGTGACGTGGTAGGATGGGATTGGTTTGAGGACGTGTATGTGCCACCTTAACATTTTCGAGCAAACCGGTTTGATTTTCCTCGTGTTCACATTGCTCGGAATATTTCCCAAATTTTATCATCTTTTGTAGAACAATCTTCGAATCTTAGGATTTTCACCTTTGGAACTTTACTTCTTTCGAACTTGCAAACTTGGGAATTTTGAATTTCCTCTTGTTGTCTTCCATGCCTTAGTACTTTGAATCTAATTCATGGCTTTGCTTGATGTACATGCTCATTTCTCATCTTGTGACGTTTGTGTAGGAATCCAGCACTGGATTATTGAAGTAGAGGAGATGACTTGGGTGTTCTTGGAGTAGACTTCATGATATTTGCTCTTGATCTTTTTGATGCATGAAATGGAAAGCTCTTGAATTCTGACATGGAAATGATCTTCTGGATGTTCGGATGGTGAACTTGATGATGTCTCGATCCTCTGGATGCTCCTCTTCCTTGGATGCATGACTCGCCTCCAGATTCTCTAATATTTGCAAGATAAAAATTCACAAGTCATAGTACTTGATAATGGAAGCATCATATCAAGTTCATTTACCTTCATGTATGTGAAGAAATTGAAAGACAATTCATTGTATTTCACAAAATTCCAAGCAATCTTGAGCAATCTTGAAGCATGGAAAAGCATGATGAAATAGAACTTTAATTCCTCTTTCTCTCACTAAATTCACTTTCCTTTTCCAAAGAATTCCGCTCCTAATTCGCTGACCTGCTCTGCAAAAATCTGCTTTTTGTTTTTTGAATGGGATGTGAGAAATGAAGATTTAACCTCCTCTTTATAGCTTTCATACTTTACCTTCCTGGCAGGTCGGCCTGCTTATATTAGTGACTTTTCCTTGTTCAAAATTCATTTTTTCTCTAGGGCCGACCTACTTATTGACTGGGCGGGTTTTTGGTGTGTAGAAGGAATACATATGAAGTGGCGCATTCTCCTTGTATCCTGGAATTTGTGCCCTTTTGGGCGGATTTTCCATGTGTTGGTGGAATTTCCACCATTTCTAGGCGCATGAGAGATATGTGTAAGGAATTTTATCCAGCACTTGCAATATTTTCAACTTAAACTCACTTTTACTCCCTCCATGGCATAATGAAGACCTAAATGTGAAAGGTGCACTAGCAAGTGGTATAGGGAATTCCCTTATGAATGGCACATTTCATGTATGTACATACACTATAGAATCCTGCCCCAATATGACAGAATAAATTCTTGCAAAATCTGCTTTCATAAATCTGGATAAATCTGCTCTGCACTTTCTGCCCTAAATTCAGAGTCTGAATTTAATGTTTTGAGTTTTGATTTTTATGTTTTGAAGAGCAGACTTAACCTTTATTAATACACTTTAGTCTTGGTTCAATGTAGGTTGGCCTTCCTTTAGGAGAATCATTTGAATTTTATTAAAAACTTTACCATGTGTTTGCCTAGGCCGACCTAAGTCTTCATTTCCTCTAGGGCGCACTTCAAGCATATGTAAGGAATATGTCATAATGATGGCGCATTTGAGAGGTGTGTGAGGAATATGGCGCATAGAAAGCTTGTATAAGGAATTTTGTTTAAACCTGCAACTCCTCATTTTCCTTTAGCAACTTGAACTCCTCCTAAGTCTTTCAATGAATACCTTAATGTGAATGTCATGCGTTTTAAGGTTGCAAAAGAGCTTTAAACCAAGGTGCATATGTGGAGTGTGGATGGAAGGTGGAGAATTTCCCTCCTGTATGGGCGCATATTCCTTGGGTGCAAGGAATTTCCACCATTTTCATTTTGTTATGGCATTTTCCTAAGGTTTTGTCAATGACTTGTTCAACGATTTTGGAGGATTTTTCAAACTTTAACAAGGATTGAATGCTTGGAGAGTGGCGCAAATTCCGTAAGGGTAAGGATTTTCCCTTGCTAGGGCGCAAATTCCATGGGTGAGTGGAATTTCCACTTTTTCTTCCTATGATCAAGATTTGTGCCAATCCTCTAATGACTTTCCAACGATTTTCAAATTCATTTCAATGGCGAATTCAACGTTTTGGAAGTTGATTTTTTTTATGTTATAAGCCAAAATTGTTACCCTAACTTGGGCGCAAATTCGTTATGAGTGAGGAATTTCCACCTTTTTGGAGCACAAATTCCTCTTGTAGAGGGAATTTCCACTTTTTTGGGCGGAAATTCCATGTGTGCATGGAATTTCCACTTTTCACACTTGGCCAAATTTTCAGCTTTCTTTGATGATTTTCATAATTTCTCTTCAAATTTGCTAAGATTTTGGAGAAATTTTCAAATTTTGCAAGGATTAAGCACCTAATTTCTCTGGGCGGGATTTCCACCACCCCTTGGAATGTGTGACTTTTTCCAAGATGATGATTTTCCAAGTTTTTCAGATGAAATTTGAATCAACAGTTGAACACAAAACGCCAAAACTTCCAATAATCCATCCATTCCTTGCAAGAAATTGTGAGATTACAAAAAAAAGGGGGTCTCCAGGAAGGGCACAAATTCCTCATGTGGAAGGAATTTCCACTCATTTAGGGTGAATTTTCCTTGTACTCGTGGAATTTCTGAGTTTGGAGCATGTTGAGGAATTTCACATTTTCCTCATGAGCCTGGAATTTCCGATTTTTCCTTAGCCATTTTTCAGTACTTGGAATCACGTATATTTCAAAATATATTTAAGTTGAATTTCCTATACTTTAAATATTTTGAAATATACTTTCAGGATGTTTGAGATAGGTCTCTGATCCATGAGATTTAACATGCAGATTTTAGATTTTTGAGGATCCACCAGATTTCAGAGTTAGTTTTCAGGACATCAAACTTAGTCAATTTCAGGATTCCAAGTACATGCATCAGGATGAGGGCATATGGACTCCTTAGTGAGAATTTCCATCCCTTAAGCAATTTCTTCAATCACTTCATGGATTTGAGCAAGAACTTGGCAAGACTTAGACAAATCAACACTCCCAGACATACAAACTTAAAGAAAACTTAAACCACTAAAACAAAACTAAGACAGAAAGCGAGAAAAGAGGGGTCCCCATTTGCAATGGGGCAATGTGTGATTACATCACAACAGTACGGCCTGCTACTTCTGCCGTACGACTCCATTACATCTCCATCATATGGCCTTTGAGTACTTGGTTGTTGTACGGTCTAGCAATCATTCCAACGTACGGTCCAAGACTCCAAAGTATACCATATGGTTTAGCAAATTCTCCTGTGTTGCACCTGTTCTACGACCACTCCAGACTGTCGTACACCCACTTCAGACTGCCGTACGCCCTGGTTGTCTGCATTGTTGTTCGAACTGACCTTGCTGTATGGTTTGTTTACAATCTTGTCATACGGTTTGTTGCTAATTTTTCTGTCGTTTCCCTGTTGTGGTATGATTCTCCCTCCTGCACGCTGCCACAACATAACAGTTTGGCTGCCGCACATTTTCAACTGGCAATCTCTCTCTTTCAGCCACCCAATCCGCCCTTGTTGACCATACAAACTCTTGCTTCTGAATCTACTAATTTTGCAGACAAGTTGGCTGTCAGTTGGAACACAACAACAATACAACATTGGCAATCATAAATCAATTGGAATAACTACTTATCCGAGTTAGAAATAAATTGGTTGAAGTTAGCCACATATTTAATTCGAGACTGTACAATTCAGGAGGTTCACCTAGTGCACGCAGCAACCATGGCTGGGAAGGAAATAATTGAGGAAAGTACAACCAGATGCTCTATAGCATATGCCAAAGATTCTGACAGAAAAGACAAAAGGGAAGAAGCAACAGTCAGTAAAAGAACATATAGTGGACTCTCTTACCTGGGAGAGCTTGACAGTGACTGAATATCGACTGTGGTGGGTAAATAATCCAAAAGACCACCCACTCAAGGATGCTCAGGTAGACAAAGTACTTCAAGTTCCTTATTTCAATTTATGAGAATTTGAGCCATATTTAAAAAGCATGGTTGCTCATTATGATAGAAAAGAACAAAATTCTATCATACAGTATATGAATTCTACAGTGACCATTACTTATACTCTAGAAGATTTTCACTGAGTATTTGGCATCCCATGTCAGGGTGTTGAGTTGTTTGTAGCTTCGATTAGATAACATATTTATT
The DNA here is from genome assembly GCA_027924645.1 of Cunninghamia lanceolata. Classification (NCBI taxonomy): domain Eukaryota; kingdom Viridiplantae; phylum Streptophyta; class Pinopsida; order Cupressales; family Cupressaceae; genus Cunninghamia; species Cunninghamia lanceolata. Next base: position 6,196,249 of record BSBN01000402.1, read on the forward strand.
ATGATCATAATAAATATGAATAAATAAGTAATATTAAATATTATTTATATATTCATACTTAATATATAAGGTATGTTAAGATAAATATAGCATGATCGAATGATATATTACCAAAGCATAAACATCGTCTGCATTCTAAACGGTGATTAGTAATTGTTAAAATCGGTGAAACCGATTACAATACAAACGGTGACAAAGTCACACCTGTGATAGGCGTGACTCCTTGAGGAGTCATGTCTATCACAGATGTGACTCCTACCGTCACTCACATATTTATATCAATGTCTTTGCCCTGCAATACCACGGATCGACACAAAAATTGGAAGTGTATGAGAAGTGGAAATTGCATCTGAAATACAAAAGAAAGTAATAAGTTAAGTCAGCAATATAAATATCCAACTTTCAGAAAATATCCAAGTCAAAGATTATAAGTTCGATTTGAATTTACATGGTATCAGAGCCAAGTTAAGCAGAATCCGGGCAAAAAATTGAACTTGAGAAATTCAGATTTAATACATCTCATTTCTCAAATGACAGCAGCAATCCGATTCAAAGACAGATTGGAAGGAGGAAATAACTTCTCATCATGGAAGTTCAGAATTATGATGATACTAAAAGAAAATAAAGTTGATTCATTTGTGAGAGAAAACAAAATGGAAGCAGAGAATGATCCTGATAAAACGACATGGATTGAAGGAAATGACAAAGCCATGAAAATCATAGTTGATGGAGTTAGAGATCATATCGTGCCAATTCTGACGAAACATGAGACTGCATATCATATGTTTAAGTCACTAGAAGGCAATTATGAAATTAATAACTCCAGCAGAACCTTAGCCCTAAAGAGAGAAATAAATCATATAAGTATGAATAAAGGAGAATCTATCAATGCATACTTTATGAGAATATCTGCACTAAGGGATCAACTATCAACACTTGGGTACCAAATTGAAAGCAAGGAACTAACACTTATTGCTCTAGATGGTCTCCCAAATTTCTGGAAGACATTTGTTCAAGGCATTAGTGCAAGGTCCAAATTTCCAAAATTTGACCATCTAAGATCAGACTGTCTTCAAGAAGAATCTAGGCAAACAAAGGGTCAAAACAGAAAAATATAGATGAAGACCTTCATGTTCTAAATACAAACTCTCAAAAGAAAGAGAAGAAGAAACACTTCAAGAAGAGGAAAAATTATCACGGGAAAGGTTCATTCAAGAAAGACATTTCTCGCATCCAATGTTTTAGATGCGACCAATATGGACACTATGCAATCAGATGTCCTGACAGAACCAAACAAAAAGCATCTTATGCCAAAATAAAGGAGCATGAATCCGAGAATTATGTATTCTACTCTGCACTTTCAAACCAAGTATCAAATAAATCCAACACCTGGGTTATAGATAGTGGTTCATCAAGACACATCACAGGGTTCAGGGAACTACTAGACACCATGGTAGAAGAGACTGACGAAGAAGTAACAATTGGGGATAACTCTGTACATCCAGTCAAGGGTGTTGGCACATGCACCCTCAAATTAAAGACTGGCATCTCCATCCAACTTACTGGAGTATTGTTTGTCCCAGGCATTAAAAGAAACCTAGTCTCCATATCTGCACTTGAAGATAATGGATATAGGTTGACCTTTATGGATAGCAAAGTATTGGCATGGCCAAAGAATTCTACTATTAAGAAAGCCAAAACCATAGGTCATAGACAAGGGTACTTGTACGAGTTATGTACGGAACCAAATCGAGCCCTAATTCATGAAATTGCAGACTCTAATGAAATATGGCATAGAAGACTAGGACACCTAAATTTCTGTGCCCTATCTTCCATGGAAAGACTAGTTACAGGGTTACCCAAACTCAAACAATGTAATTCAGGGGTATGCAAGGGGTGTGCCTTAGGGAAAAATACAAAGGGGTCCTTTCAAAATAGTTCTAGCAAAACAAATAAAGTATTAGAACTAGTCCACTCAGATTTATGTGGACCCATGTCTGTACCCTCCTTAGGTGGGTTTCTATACTATGTAATCTTCGTTGATGACTTCTCCAAAAAGACATGGATCTATTTTCTTAAATGTAAAGAATCACAGGAAATCCTTAAAAGATTTAAGGAATTCAAATCCATTACTGAAAACTCTTCCGGGAGAAAAATCAAAACCTTAAGAACAGATAATGGGAATGAATACACTTCAGACATTTTTAAAGACTTTTGTAAAAACACTGGGATTAAGAGGGAGTTCACTGTACCTTATAATCCTCAACAAAATGGAGTTGCAAAAAGAAAAAATAGAACCATTGTAGAAGTTGCTAGGGCTATGTTACTTGATCAGAATATAGACACTTCACTTTGGGCAGAAGCATCTCGTACTGTTGTCTATATACAGAACAGATGTCCTCACTCTCATATTGATGACAAAACTCCTGAAGAAGCCTTCACTGGCACAAAACCAGACATTAGTCATTTAAGGATATTTGGTTGTCCTCTTTACATTCATGTGCCCAAAGAGAAAAGAACTAAGCTAGAACCTTCTGGGAGAAAAGGCATCTTTGTAGGCTATAGTGAAACATCAAAAGCTTGTAGAATATATATACCTGGTCAAAGACAGATTGAACTAAGCAGAGATGTGATTTTTCAAGAAGACATAGCTTTCAAAAGAGCCAGAAATTCAAACTTCCAACTCAAGCATAGAAGAGGATCCTACACCTGAGTTTTAGAGGGAGTATCCTAAGGAAGAGGTAAACCATGAACAAATCACATCACTAGAAAATCCCAAGAAAAGACCACTCTGGGCCACCAAAACAATGGAAGAAGCTAAAAATTATGCCGCTCCATCAGGGACTTTTAGGGAAAGCACAAGACCTAAGAGATTCTCTAGTTATGTAGCTTTAATGAGTGAATTCATTAAATCAGAACCTTCTAGTGCTATAGAAGCACTTAAGCACCAAGTATGGAAGGATGCCATGACAGAGGAGTATCAATCCATCCTGAAGAATGATGTGTGGAATATAGTACCTAGACCAAAAGGGAAATCTGTTGTTTCTTCAAAATGGCTATTTAAAATCAAACATGCTGCAGATGGCAGTATAGGGAAATACAAAGCAAGATTTGTAGCCAGAGGATTTTCACAAAAGGAAGGAATTGATTACGACGAAACCTTCGCTCCAGTTGCTCGATATACATCAGTCAGGGCAGTTCTAGCTATTGCAGCAGCCAAAGGGTGGAAAGTCCATCAAATGGATGTAAAAACTGCTTTCTTAAATGGAACTATTGAAGAAGAGGTTTACTTAGAGCAACCCGAAGGATTTGAGATTCACAATGCAGGATCCCATGTATGTAAATTAAAGAAAGCTCTATATGGACTTAAACAAGCCCCCAGAGCCTGGTATGAAAGAATTGACAGTTATCTCTTGAGATTAGGCTTCTCAAAGAATGATGCAGATCCAAATCTCTACTTCAAACAAAGCAAAGGTGATATGTTAATATTGATATTATATGTTGATGATCAATTGATTACAGGGGAAGATCACCTTATTGATCAGTGTAAGAAAGATCTAGCTTCAGAATTTGACATGAAGGACTTAGGTCTATTACACTACTTCCTTGGACTGGAAGTATGGCAGAAATCAGACTGTATTATTCTAAACCAAGGGAAGTACACAATTGATATATTAAAAGGTTTGGTATGATGGAATGTAGACCTATGTCTTCCCCCATGGAAACAAATCTTCATAAATTGAAGGAAGCAGCAACAGATTCTCCGTTGGCAGATCCCACTCTATACAGACAGATAATTGGATCCTTGATGTATTTGGTCAATACCAGACCTGATATCTGCTATGCTGTAAATGCCTTAAGTCAGTTTATGTGTGAGCCCAAGGAGATACATCTTGTGGCTGTGAAGCATATAATGAGATACCTTCAAGGTACTCTAAATTATGGCTTAAAATATGAAAAGGTTGACTTAGATCTACATGGATTCACAGATTTAGATTGGGCTAGAAGTGTAATAGACCGGAAGAGCACCTCCGGATGTTGTTTTAGTTTAGGGTCAGCAATGATATTGTGGATCAGCAGAAAACAATCTTTAGTTGCTCAGAGCTCTACATAAGCCGAATATATTGCAGCTTCTATGGCTGCTAGAGAGGCAGTATGGCTTAGAAAACTGCTTGTGGTATTATTTGGTAAACCTTTGAAACCAACTATCATCCACTGCGACAATCAAAGCTATATTAAGCTATCCGTGAATCCAGTATTCCATGATAGATCTAAACATATTGAGATTCCTCATTACTATGTGCGTGATATGGTGGGAAGGAATGTGATTCAGTTGGAGTATATCAGTACAGGAGATCAAATTGCAGATATTCTTACCAAACCACTCAAGGTGAAAGTTGAATACTTCAGGAAAAATCTTGGTATGATTGAAATGTAAAATTCTAATTGATTTGTACTAATATACTAAAGATGTTTAATGTGTAAACATCTTGTGTCATATGTGTGACTCTATGACATTATGGGCCTACCCATTCTGTGTTTATTTCTAAAAGGTGACGATTTTTTGGATAATCAACACTTGTACCTAACATTATAAGGTGACGATCTTATAATGTTCATTAGACTGATATCATGTGACTTGATATTGGTATGAATCATGGAGTTATCATGATTCAGGTATGGTAGACATTATGTGACTTAATGTCAGTGCACATACCATAACTAGGATATATATAAGGAGAATGTAATGTTCTCGAGTATAGTATATCCTTTAGTATCACGAGGTAGGTGATGCTACGTATCACGAGATAGGTGATACTATATATCATGAGTTATGTGATATTAAACTACTTTGAGTAATTCATTACAGATTAGATAATTGATATTCACAGAGATTATTGTGATATTGTTATCTTCCCGAGCTAAGAGGGAGTGTTGAGTTGTTTGTAGCTTCGATCAGATAACATATTTATTATGATCATAATAAATATGAATATATAAGTAATATTAAATATTACTTATATATTCATACTTAATATATAAGGTATGTTACAATAAATATAGCATGATCGAATGATATATTACCAAAGCATAAACATCGTCTGCATTCTAAACGGTGATTAGTAACTGTTAAAATCGGTGAAACCGATTACAATACAAATGGTGACAAAGTCACACCTGTGATAAGCGTGACTCCTTGAGGAGTCACGTCTATCACAAATGTGACTCTTACCTGTTGTGACCAAATCACACATCGCCCCATTGCAAATGGGGACCCCCTTTTTTTGAGCCCTGATGCTTTGCATGTAGTCTTGATGATGTCTTAGGTTCATTTCCTCTGCCAATCCAATAATGAGTTCCTCTTCTAGGAGATTTTTGTTTTATAATTGGAGGTCTCATCTGGAAAATGAAGAATCTTGATTAAATTCCATCCAAGTGATGAACAATGAGACCCTTCCTGAAGTATGTTTGAGATCCTGAAAAGACTAAGTCTGATAGCCTGAAATCCTGAAAATCCTGAAAAAATGGCTAAGTCTGAAATCTGGTGAATCCTCCAAATTCTAGATTTTGCATGTTAAATCCGGTGGATTCGAGACCTATCTCAAACATCCTGAAAGGTATATCTCTCAACTTATACTTAAATATATTTTTCAATATACCTTTACCCTCGCGACCCTGAAAAACGCCTGACTCTTCCAGAGGATTCAAAAAGCTCATCTAGTGCGACGGGGCATCTAAGTGGCGCAAAATCGCGATGAAAAGGGCGCTTTCAATTACAAAACAAGATGAGGATTTCCAATTGATAAACCAATGCGCCATAAAGGGAGACGAAAAGTTAAGATGATGATGAGATTTCAACTAATGCGATTTTAGAAGATTTTCATGCCTTTAAGTAATGCGAATTCTAGAGGACTCCAAAACACTTAACTAATGCGAAAATCAAAAGCCAAGTCTTGGAGCGAATTTTAGAGAAAATTAAAGATGATAAGTATCCAGAGGATCCTCTTTACCTCCACCAATGCGCTAGGATATAGGAATTGATTCCGAAATGTAAATTTTTGAAGAGAATCTCAGAGGATTCTCCATGCCCCATCCAAAGCGCCACTTGGAGAAAAGGAGAAGTCTTAAGGTTTTGGAATTATGGAGGCTCTAGCTAGAAGATTCCGAGGTCTTATCCCAAGCGCCAAAAAAAAAAAAAACTTGAGGATTTCCAAACCACCATCCAATGCGCCCATCTAAAAAACATCATGGTTAAGGAAAGGAAGACTTCCAAACATCAAACCCAAGCGCTTGGATCAAGTAACCAATGCGAAACTTAGAGGAATTGGAAACCCTCATCCAAACCGACCTAAGGAGAAAGAAAAATGCTGGGTGTCAAGGTGTAAGTTTTGATGTTTCCAGAGGATTTCAAATCCTTAACCAATGCACAAATCTTAGAAAATCTTAATGCCTCAAACCAATGCGACCTCTTCAAGAGGAATACAAAGTCAAGTCTCAGAGCAAATTTCTAGAGGAAATCAAAACGTTGATCCATTGCGCCACCTTGTAGGTGAGAGTAAAGTTGAGTTTTGAAAGCAAGTTAGAAGAGGATTTTGAATACTCCATCCAATGCGCCTAGAATGAGGAGAAGAATTCAGGTTTGTATGAAAAGATCAAGAAGAAATCAAACCTCTCATCCACTCCGCCACATGTGGGAAGGCTTTGATACACTTTGAAGGAGATTTCAAAAATCTTATCTAATGCGCCTGAGGAAGGAAAGGGTTCAATACAAAAGTTCAAAGACTTTTTCAAGGAGGATCCAAAATCTTAAACCAATGCGCCTAGATAGGGAGGTCTTTATTGATCGTTTGAGATGAAATTCTAATCGGAAGATGAAATTGCTAACTAATGTGCTCTCCTTAAGGATTAAAAATAGTGGTTTAGAATGCAAATTTTAAGAGTTTCAATGAAGATCAAGAACTTGTCATCTAGTGCACTTGGCTTGGAAATGCATTCTTGTATGTTATAAATCAAATATTATCATGTTTATCGAGAAGGTTGATATTATTTCTTTCTTTGTGTTGCAGGAGCTAAAGGCTGGAAACACTTTCATAAAGGAATGAGAAAAGAGCAAGGCATCATGTAGCTGCTTCAAAGGAACCTTTCATCATCCTTGTGTTGGAATTCTTCATCAAGTGGCATCAAGTTAAGATTGTCTAGAAGACATCCATCCGAAGGACATCATCTTCATCAAGACTTTCTAAGACATCCAATCTACTTCAAGTTCCTTCAAGCTTCAAGACAAGATCATCTTCAAGGAAGAGATATTATGTAGCAACTCTAAAGGAGCCTTCCACATTCATTCATGCCAGAGACTTAAGATGGAAGTAATCACTCCCAAGGAAACATCACTTCAAGAGGCTGCTGCTCCAAGACGTCACAGCAAGATATATCTCAAATCCTCTTCATCAATGACATCATGAAAGATCATGCTTCAAGTTTCAAGATTCATCAAGCTTCCAAGTTTCTTCTAGAGGTCATCAACATCTACTTCACATCTAAGGAAGGTGTTATCATCAAGCAAGAGCATTCATCCATCAAACTTCAAGACTCTTCAAATTTTCAAGTCCAAGAGAGTCTCCTACTCTTCATGAAGGAATCAAGTGTCATCATCTACTCTCTACTCTCTTCAAGAGGATGCATCTAAAGAAGAAGATTCATATCTACATCCTACAAGAAGAAGAAACATTGCAAAGTTATCAAGTGAAGCAACAAGTATTATACATCCAGTCTACAAGGAGAAAAAACAAGGCAAGATCTACAAGATGTATTCCTAAACATTCAAGTATCAAGCAATCACATTGAATACATCACACAAAGATGATACAATTTTCAAAGTATGCTGAGTTGGCATCTATGTGGCGAATACACATCATTCAATTTTGATTAGCCGCATTTTTTAATGCATTAAATGTATCATTTAATGAAAGAAGCCAAAGGGATTCCTATGTGGAGGAATATTTTAAATGCTTTCGCCTTACCTTATCACATTGGAAAACGTGCCTTCATTGCCTCTCTCATTTGTGCTAAAAATAGCAAGTTGTTGTAACTACCTCTGAGGTGGCACGATCTAGACCCTTGGCTATTGAATTAATCTTAGCCATTCATTGTAATTGGGACTTCTATATAAAGGCCTTGTTGCCTCATTTGTAAAAGATAGATTTAGATTGTAGGCAAGTAGGAGTAGAATAGGAGAGACTCTCGAAAATTCTCTGAGAGGATTTGAAGCTGTTGTAAATATTTTCAAGATTAATGCAAAAGACATTGGAGCTACTTGTTTGGTGTTAAGTATTATCTTGTGGAGTAACATGGTTTCATGAATCTTGATGGAATTAAGAGATGTTTCATTTAGATTAGAAGTAGATTAGAAGTTCTTCGATGTAATGTATGTTGTACTGAATATTTGATCAACTCCTAGCTCATGCTTTTAACATTCATCGCTGATGAAGTGTTGTGTAAAGCTAGTCTGAGCTATAATTTGTATAAGTTCGATTATGGATGCTTGTTTGAGCTGCGTTGTTTAATGGGTGCTCATATGAACCTTCATGATTTGAAAACCTTTCGCGTACCCTTAGGAGATTGCACCAACTTCATGTAGTTGTAGGCACCCTTGGTGAAGTGAAGTTAGGTTTGATTCAGGAGTTTGTCTGTTCAATACATCATCATTGCCTCATTGACCTTAGATAGTTTCTTAAACCCTTGCCCTTTTTACTTTTCTTCATTATTGAAACCTTGTACATACATCATCCACCCTGAAAGGAAGAACAAGCTGAATGAAAGGAGAAGAGTCTGCGTAAGTCCCTTTGTGTTTAACAGCAAAATCATACTTAGTCACTGAGCTGTCTCTTACATAATCATCAGAAAGGAACCTTGGAGTCATCTTGTTTGATCACTTCGTTCAGCATTCGAGAGGCTTTGCTCAAGAGGGAGTCAAATACTTTGTATTTCACTCTAATTGTTGACTTGTCGAAAAACAATCATCAACACTACCGTCACTCACATATTTATATCAATGTCTTTGCCCTGCAATACCACGGATCGACACAAAAATCGGAAGTGTATGAGAAGTGGAAATTGCATCTGAAATACAAAAGAAAGTAATAAGTTAAGTCTGCAATATAAATATCCAACTTTCAGAAAATATCCAAGTCAGAGATTATAAGTTCGATTTGAATTTACACAGGGATTATCTGTATCTAAACCTTTAACTAAAACAACACAAAGTCAAAAGGAAACAACCATTCAGCTCCTTTGTTGGGATAACCTCACCAAACAGGAAGAAGCTAATAAATGGAGTAAGGGAAACAGGGGCCTGCATAAGGATCATTTGGCAAATAATGAATGGAAATGTATTATGGATCTAATTAAGTGCAAGTTAATGAGAGCTGCATGGGCATCTGACATTGCTGTTTGGATGATTGAATATATGATCGGGCTGAGTAAAAGCACAATTTACAATTGGGTAGTTGTATCATCGGGAAATATCCAGGAGTTTCTCTCTATGAAACATAAAACCTTACATGACTTAGCAAGCAATCACATTGTTCTTGGATGCAATATTTACACAAGTACCATCAGTTGCAGTCAGCAAGTTTTCACCTGATAAAAAGTATGACCCCTCCTGGCCATCTATTTTTAGATAGAAAAATTTGGGCACACAAGTTCAGACAGGGAAATGGGAGGAGGCCAAGCCCACTACTAGAAAAAGGAAAAATATACCAGTTGCTTCCTCTTCCGAAGATGACTCCACAGATGAAGGGGATAGTGCAGACAATAAGGGATATGAGCTTATAGATTTGCCTACATCTACTTCTGACACCACACCTGCTGAAATTCCTCCTCCCACCATACCGGTTGAATTGCCTAAAGAAGCTTCTGAACAGATAGATGGGTGGTTAAATTTTCTAGGGGCTCCCATTGAATTTAAGGACTATCCTCCTTTGAGTCCTCAGGAAACAAGGCAGCTAACAGAACCAGAAGCGCAATCACTTCCTAGTCTTCATGACCCAACATGAAGTTTTCAGCCCTTACAGGAAGTCCTTCCAAGTGGCAGGAGCAATCCACATTTCAGGAGGAATCAGTACCCCAAGAGGACTTTAGCAGTGATGACGATATCGCCATTCAGCTCTCAAAACCCGATCCTCAGGATCCACTGGGCATCATTCAAAGGTACATCCAGGATTTGGAACCAATGGCTCATATTTTGAGTGAGGTGGTTGATATAGCAGAAAGGTTGGACAACGCTCACTCTCCTTTAGTGCTCCAGGAGGCTCACAGGATACAGAGATTTGTAGAAGGTGAGTGCCAAGAGGAGTTTACCAAAATTTTCCTCTCTCAAGGTTGGTCTACCATACAGGAACCAGAAATGAAACAAAAGTGGCAACCTGAACACATGGTCCCTACCTTTGGTGGGTCAAATGGTAAAGTCTTAGCAGCCCTCTATTCTATTGAGTTTGGCTTCCATTGTGCATACTTCATGCTTCAAGAGGAAATAGCCACTCACTACCATATTGTAGAATGCATTGATGAGTCAGTTCGTATCTCTCAAAGGTTACGAGAGGAAATAGAAGATCAAAACCAGGGATTCCAAACACAACTTTCCCAACAAACTCAACTTACTGAATTAGAAAAAGCTAAGGTTGCTGACAAAGACAGGGAACTTGCTCAGAAGGATTGAGAGATGGTTGAGAAAGATACACAAATGGCAGAGAAAGATCGAGAAATTGCTGAGTTAAAATTGGCTAATGAGAAGGCCAAAAGTCAACTGATGGAAGTTGTCCAAATGGTTAAAACTTCTAGGGAAAGAGAACTACTTGCAGGTCATCACTTGAAGCTCAGGACAAAAGAAGTTTACAAATTGCGTCAAGCTGCTTCCCAACATTCCACTCTTTAATCCTCTGTGTCCACACCTCTAGGGACGTCTTCTCACCCAGCTCCTCAGTGATGCTCAGTTTTGTTTACTTTCAGTCGTTTGGAAGACGACTCTTCTTTTTTGGGGGACTAATGTAGATAGCGAAACACACAAATTAGTTAATAGTTTATCTTTTGTGTAGTCAGTGAGATTAGTTATGACTCGTTGGTTGTATGAAGTTGTTATTGGTAGTTGCCAATGGTTGGAATTCCTTATCAACCGTTGGCTAGTTTATATACTTCTCTTGTAGTCGCTAAAGGGACTGCATGCTGATAGAAATCCCTATACTACAATCTGTATAAGAGCATATATGAATAAAAGACATTGTTACATCATTCTGGAAATTTTGTTATGAATCTTTGATGTTCATTGGTATTTATTTATTCTGTTTACTCTGTTATTTTAAAAGTATATTAGAAAGGCATTAAACATCGTGCATTCATTCTGTATATGAATTGTAATTCCAATCATTTACTTGTACTACAACTTCTTGTCTGATAGTGTAGTTTCAGCACTTAACATATTGTTTTCTAGCTTTTGAATTATGGCACTTCTTGAGCTCCTCTGAATTTGAATCAAAAGTGCAGCTGCTTGCTCTATATGGACAGATTAGGAGGCCGTGATGCTTTATATACTGTTTCGAACTTCTTTGAGAACAATAACATTTTTGATTTCTCCAAATTGGAAAAATGAATATTGTACCTTATGTTTTGCAGCCTTATTTGACTAGTTCACAGCTGTGCATGCTTCACCTGTTGATAGATTGTTTGGTTGTGTCTTGAAGAAATTATACTTCTCTTGTAGGGATTCCAACGTAATTATTGTTTCTATCTATTGTGATGAATCGATCATTGTTCATGTATAAAGTTTCTCTTTCACAAGTAAACCATGCTGGATCTGTCTTAGAAAATTGAATATTATTCTGGTTGTTTAGTTGCTTTTGAATAGATAAAATCAGATGGGAGTTTACTATATTAGGCGTGAAATTTTTTATTATCAACTCCCTATGCTACTCTGTATGAATGAACTTTGTATTGTCTTTAAATTTGTCTGAGATTTTCTTTTTTAAAACTGATAATGCTTGTTTTAAGCATTGATTGTTATGGTCGAAACTATTTGGAATTTCATATGAAAAGTGCATGCCGTCACAACAATAGTATTTCTGTTTGCTATTTTCTGAAGCAGATTCAGAAGAGTGATTTTGCTTTTTATGTATATACTATAGACTACACTTGATGCTTGATCACACTATGCTATAACTCTTGACCCTAACTTGTCCAACTTCAATTCTTCTGGTCTCTATATTTTATATAGTATATACATAAAAAGCAAAATCACTCTTCTGAATCTGCTTTAAAAAATAGTGCACAGAAATAAAATCACTCTTTTGAATCTGCTTTAGAAAATAGTGAACAGAAATAGTATTCTGTTCGCTATTTTCTAAAGCAGATTCAAAAGAGTAATTTTTCTTTTTATGTATATACTCTAGACTTGATGCTTGATTACACTATGCTTTAACTCTTGACCCTAACTCATCCAGCTTGAATTCTTCTGGTCTCTATATTTTATATAGTGGATGATGGTTTTTATGGTGGTTTGAACTTGTCTAATCTGTTTTGTTTATTGAAGTAATAGTGTTTCTGTTCGTTATTTTCTAAAGCAGATTCAGAAGAGTGATTTTACTTTTTATGCATATACTATAGACTTGATGCTTTATCACACTATGCTTTAACTCTTGACCCTAACTCAGCCAGCTTTAATTCTTCTGGTCTCCATATTTTATATATGGATGATGATTTTTATGGTGGTTTGTACTCTCTAATCTGACTAATAAAATTGTAAACCTTATCTATTGTGCAGATTAGAAGATGTGATCAGGCTTTTGGGGTAGATTGTTCAAATCACAAAAGAGAAACTCGCCGAGCTATTGAAAGAAGCTGGCCAAGCGTCAAGCAGGAAGGGCAAATGACTTGAAGTAAAATTTTCAAAAGAATAAGAAGGAGAAGAGGACGTCATTACTATGTAGATTTGGATAATTTCCTCATAAGATTATGGACTGAGTTAGAGCTTGCATGAAGGTGAACAAATCAATCTGATAGGACGTGTCAGTCTGCATTGTTATGTCAAATTCCTTCAACACGGGAAAAGTACATTAGCAACGTTAATCCTGTTCATGGATGTATGCTTGCACTAAATTATTAACAACTTTAGGTCTTAAGTGAAAGTGAAATTCTGTGGGATACCAATGAAAATGCTAATAGGAGGTTTCACAATAATGAAGGTAAATTCTAAGCTGTTTGCAAGTATCTCGGGCATGTTAATGATTCTCCATTAATAGTTCACACTCGATCACATGTTGCTAACCGTTGTTCTGTAAAATATGTTTCATTTTATTGCGAAAGTTACCTGGTTGCATCTTTGTGCCAAGAGTAACAAAATGTCTATTAACTGCTTGTTTTTACCCCATTGTACATTTCATTAACTCATTTAACTTCTGTATGTATAGAAAAAATAATAGTCTGGTGCTGGATCAGTTCTTGTTATAGTTATACATTTCAGAGTTTCGTTGGATACTTGTGTGAGAGAATTTAGCTGCAATCTACAGAACACCGATGTTAGGTATCTTTGTTTCCAACGAGCATCTACAGAACTCAGAGCAATTGCTTGTCACTGGCAATAATCTGTAACCAGAAAGTGATTTTACTTATTTTTTGCTGCATTACTTTGGACATCCATTCATCATATTCATGTATATCTTCATTGTGTGTTGGTACGGGCTTGGATTCAGACAAACTGTATAAGACACAGGAACCTTGTATTTTAAACATTTTAATTTTAATTAACTGTGGGCTTGTGTTTTGAAATAACATTTTTGTTTTGCAGTGTTGCGTTTGTTTAGAGCAATCAACTATTCACTTTTGCATATCCAGACCCATGTAGATGATTTTAGACAGCAAAAATTCCTCTGCTGCACATCCACTTTATTCTTCTGTTGCAATCCTTAATTTAAATGAGAACCACATGTGCCATTGCAGAAATCATTTGGCCTTCTATTAGTACTGTATTAGGAGAGAATAATGTGTTTATACTGTGTATTATTTGATATGACTTAAAGCAAAAGACAATTTACTGTGATTATTCAGTGCCTGAGTCTCTTTTCCGTTCTATTGGCATATGAATTTGATCTAATATATGCCTAGGTCTCAGCGAAGACCCATGATGCCTTAAGAATTCTGCATTGATGTATTATCATTAGATTCTTACTTAAAGGATGACATGCTTTTGAAGATAATAGGGATTCCAGCCAGACCAAGGATGATGCATTGAACAAAAAGGGCCAGAACTTTTGAGCATTAACCTCAACTGACATTGATCAAATTTGTCCCGTGGATATAAGAAGAAAACATTTTCTTTTCAATGGATTCTTTCTAATATACTTAGAGATTTATCTATTCTTCGGAAAATTAAGAATTTTTTTCTCAGAAGATACTGATATTTCCGACTTTGATCAAGCCTAGGATACCATTCCACTAAAAATCCCTTTCTGAGAGGTATCTATTCTGCATAAAATCAACTTGACTTCCACAAAACCTCATATAGCTTGCATCCAACCTCATCTATTTTGCACCCAGCCTAATCTATTTTTTTATCAGTATTATCACAGCTATGTCACACGTGTACTAAATGAAGTTAGGTGGTCTGGAATTAGAATCTAGATGCAGGATTTTAATGAAAACTAAGTGCGAAATAAACTCATCATGTCAGGCGGTTGTGAATATAACTATGGTTTTATATTCTAATTTCCCTGGTTTAAGGTGTACCATTATAAATGTTTCTCTTTCTAGGTATGTCTGTTCTATGTGTTGTATCCCTATCAAAACATGTGGCTTTGTCCTCGTACATTCTTGTCAGCCTAAAAATGCTGAGTTAAAAGCATGTATGGAGAAGACATAGACCTCTTAGTGGAAATAAGAGGATATCATACTGCTAATTTTTTGTGTGCAATTTTTGACCAAAAGGCTAATTTTGACAAAATTTGCAAAAAATTGATCAACTAGTCAGCAAAATTTTCAAAAAATATTGGGAAAATTCCACATGAAATGTACAAAAACAACTGATTTATTGAAATGCATGTAATGAATAGTAGTATTAACTCTTTTATTTTTTTTCTCTCAAGAAAGTATAGAATATATGTGTTTTATTATGTGAACTAAAATGATTTACCCACCATTTTGTACATCTAAAAAAATTCTATCCCTTGGTATTAACGTTCTCACGATCTCCTTTCGTAGTATCCCATCTTTAGCCTTTGATATTGATATTACTATAGCCTTTGGGGAGATAAAAGCGGCATGCCAACAACCTGAAATGCTCTTTTGAAAACTGCATTCTGGTGACATCTAACAAGGTAAAAATACCGCATGTTCCCATATTTAGATTAACAGCATGCTAAGCGTTGTACCAACATACACAAATTGCAACAGAACTTGGGGCTACTGGTTTTAAAATCTTTAAATTTGAAATTAAGAGGAAGTGTTTTGAAAGGGTTTTAATCTTACTTATTGGTGATATTCTGCTATACTTCATTTTGGCTTTCTGTGTTTATGCTTGAGCTCTAAATCTTTACTTGTAATTTTATGGCTTCATTGTTTTAGTTGGTATTTATTCTTCTCTATTTTACACAGAACAATTTTTTTAAAGATTTATTTTATTATGTTTATTGCTACCCTTACATGTGGCATTTGTTCATTTATTGTTCATCAATCATTAATGGTTTATTTTATTTCTTAGAGTTGGGGAGAGGACAACATGTGTCATTTGATTGTTTGCCACTCTTCTGGAACCATTTTGTTCAAGCTTTATAGCTTGCTTTTGGCATGCTTTCCATTGAGTGAGCGAGTACGTGGCAAAAGGGACTCTCCTGCTTTGACTTTTTCTTAGGTGGTGCATGTTGCTTTATCTTTGTTATTTCTTAGAGTCAGCAAGATTGTTACTTTTTTTTAATGGAAACAACTAGAGTACATAGATGTTGGCATCTCTATCTTTATATTTTACAACATTATGAGGGATCATACATCTAAACTAGAAGTTCTCATTTGGCTACACTACCATGAGTAGGGGGATCCAAATTGTCAGTCACCAAGGATCAAGCTTGGCTAATTGCACCTCTAGGAGCTTTGAATCTTGGTGGGTGGTGTTGATGTGTTTTTTATGCACATGCAAACTCAGAATAAAATACCAAGTATTCTATCCTCTCTTGAATAAAGTCTCTCAAAGGCTAAACAATGTGATCCAATGAGACAACTCCAAGGTTCCTGATTCTTGTTTTGCAATGGATAGACTCAATAGTTGATGTGATTTGCTGAAACTCACAAAGGGACTTACGCTGAATTGATTCCTTACTTCACTCAAATATGTACTCTTTCCTTGTGAAATAGAACTTACTCAAATCAACATGAAAGAAAAGACAAAAGGAAAGGGTTTAGAGAGTCTAATCTAAGGACAATGAGATAATGAAACATGTTAGGATAGACAAATTCCTCACGAAACTTGACTTCGCTTCACCATGAGAACTAACAATTACACAAAGTAGGTGCAATCTTCTAAGGAAACTCAAAAGATTTTCATATTGCAAATCATGAAGTAGGTGCAATCTTCTAAGGAAACTCAAGGATTTTCATATTGTAAAGCTCCATCCAAACACCCATAGTTGACACAATTTGAACAAGTATTCACAACCGAACTAAAGCAAATGAAAGTTTAGGCTAACTTTGCAAAGTGAGTTACCTTCGACAATCCATGAAAAGTATGAACCAAGAAGGAATTCATCAAATATCTTAACATATTAACATTACATCAATGAACTTCTAATCTACTAACTAAGCTACTTGGAAACACACATCTCCATCATATTCGAGAATTAGAAACCATGCTAACATTCCACAATCACACAAATCACCATGAGAACAACAATGAGCTTGTATTGATTTTGAAGTGTATGAATACAATACTTTGATATATCTCTTTAATGATTTCAAAGAGTCTCCTCTACTCTACTATTCTACTCCTATTCTGACAGCATCTACTACTGCTCTATCTTGATCTCCCCCTTACAAATGAGAGAAATGGGCCTTATATAGGCTCTAAAATTACATGAACGGCCAGGATTGATTTGCAAACTAATGGCCAAGATTGAAACAAGGCATAACTGCCCAAAAGAGAGGCAATGTAGGCACGCTTTCCAAGATGATAAGCATGAAATAGAATCTTTGGAGCATCTTCCACTTGGGTGCCCTTTTTGGCCTTTTCTTGATGTACATGTATTGAACTTGGTATGATGTGGCAAAATGTGATTGATTCGCGATGTGCACATGCCTCCTCAACAACTTCTCAAGCAAATTGGTTTGATTCTCTTTGTGTTCACATTGCTTGGAATACTTTCCCAAATTTTATCATTTTCTTGGAATAGTCTTCGAACTTGGTTTTTCACCTCTGGAAATTAGTTGCTTTCAAACTTGAAAACTTGGGAAACTTAGAATTTCTTCCTGTAATTGATGAATTGCTTGATGATTGACCCATTTCTCTTCTCATGATGTCCTTGTGCTTGTGTAGGATTTGACTCTCGATGGTGCAAGAAGTAGAAGATGTCTTTGTCCGTGACTTCTTGTAGTGGATTACATTATGTTCTCTATCTTTGCCTGGTGCATGAAACGAGTGACCCTAGATTCTTGAACCCCTGGACGTGCACTTCTCGATGATGAAGTGATGAATCTTGATGTCGTGCAGTGGACTTCCTCTGATGATGACCTTGGTGTTGGATTCCTTCGTGTCTTGTAATGGCATGCTTGAAACTTGATCATCCGGACTAGCTCTCCTCCATGTTTTGAACTTCTCATGTGCATGCTCTCATTATTTTCTTTCCATTACCTACACAAGAGAAACATCTATCAATACAAAGACATTTGATCATCAATCCACATTTCATTATTGATCTCCTAACATGTCTCTCTTTTAGATACCTTGCAAAGGTCCTAGGCTAGATCTTACTTATTTTATGCAATGAAGAAGGCTTTGTTTTCATGTTTTAAAACTTGCTTTTTATCCCCTTCTAGCCGACCTAGTAGTTTGACAAGGTTTGAGCGCATTTGAGGCATGTTAAAGAAGTTTCTTCTTTGCTAGGCAGATTTTAGGTGTGTCAAAGAAATTTCCTCATGATGAGTGCATTTGAAGTGGGGTGAAGAAATTTCTTGAATTGGAGCACATTTCCTAAAGGTTGGAGAAATTTTCTTGAGTGAGAGCGCATTTCTTGAGAGTCAAAGAAATTTCCTTAATGAGGGCAGATTCTTTGAGAGTCGAAGAAATTTCTTTAATGAGGGCAGATTCCTTGAGAGTCGAAGAAATTTCCTTAATGAGGGCGGGTTGCGCTCATGGAGAAGAAATTTCCCATACTTAGCCATTTTTCAGTGCCTGAAATCTAGTATATTTCAAAATATATTTAAGTATATGTTTAACTTTAAATATTTTGAAATATACTTTCAGGATGTTTGAGATAGGTCTCGGATCCGTGAGATTTAACATGCAGATTCTAGATTTTTGAGGATCCACCAGATTTCAGACTGTCTTTTTTTCAGTATTTTAGGACATCAGACTTAGTCAATTTTCAGTATTTCAGGGACATGCTTAAGTATTCTCAATTGCACCTTGTTTGACGGATGACCTTCCTAATTTCTCATTTGCAAGGAGATTAACTCACTTGATTCATTTCACACTGCTCTAGAGAGGCTCATTCTTCATTTCATGGAAGAGACTAGGTCTGATAACACTTCCTAAGGATCCTGCAAGCTCAAAATTGCATCACAACATGTGGCATCATCAAGGAACATGTTGGCTTGCCACCTATTTTCATGTCTTATGCCTTCAGTATTACCCCTAATCCTCGTTTTGCTCATCATTGATAATTATTCTAAGATTTCCTTCAATGGGCCTCAGTGGTAAAATCATGCTTTATGTTATGTTTCATGCCCATCTTAGTCTTAGCACCATGTCTTTGTGTTGAATTTTCATATTTGGGGGCTTTGAGGTCTGCATGTAGGCCATTGCGAAGTTTCAAAGTTTTGGCACAATCATGCAATTCTTGCAAATTCCCTGCCTACCTCTGCTTTCCACATACTTTACATTGCAGAACTTGTCTCCATGCAATCTTGCAATCCTTTCAAATTGCTCTTGTGTCTCCACCTTTTGCCATGCTTCTCTCCCACGAAGTTTTTACTCCCCTTTGCACCCTGTTGCGAGTTGCTTACCAACCTCTGACACTTGCCTACTTTACGTTGTGGAATTTTAGAGCTTTCATACATTCTTGCAAAAACTGCAAATTGTATCTCGGCCTTCACTCCCCATGCCCCACATTATTGGCATACTTCGCTCTCACACTTATAATTTACGTCTCGTCTCTGGATCTCATAAGCCCACCAAAGTCTTGTGGACATTTTGCCCCTTCTTGCAAATTGCTTACTTGAATGCCTGCATGTATGTGTGCCCCCCTCCAAAGCATGGATTCATGTGCAAACCCCTATTAATTCCTCTAGTCACACTTTCTAGCTCGAGTGTTTTTCTTGATTAGTTGATCAACATAGAGATTGTAAAGTTTTTGCAAAGCTTTCACAAAGTAGTTTCATCACAATACAAAAAACATATTTGTTTGTTCATGGATTATTGAAGTATGCCTCATCTTTGATGCTATGATATCTTGGTGTTGTGTTTTCCATGCATAGAGCCCAACTTATGTATGTGAATGCAAAAGTTGTGCCTATTGAAGGCAAGGGCAAAATTGAAGGCAACAAGCCTAAGGAGAAGGATAAGTGTACCTATTGCAAGAAACCTGGTCATGATGAACATAAGTGTCTTAAGAAGCACATTGATCACCTTACACATCTTCTTAAGAACAACAATATCAAGGTGCCTGATTCAGTCAAACAGAGCTCATCTTAGGAATATTCGAAGGACACAAATAAAAGTAAGGGGAAAGGAAAGGGCATGGCCCTAGTTGCTATTGCTTCACAACTTGATACCTAGATCATTGACTCGGATGCTTTGCAACACATGGCTTCGTCACAAGATGGTTTTGCCTCTTTGGAGCCATGTTCTATGCCATCTATACTCATGGGTGGTGACACTCCTGTTGAAGTGCATGGTAGAGGATTTGTTGACGTGGGAGAAGGAAAATTTCATGATGTCCTTTGTGTTCCATCTTTGTCAACTAATCTCCTACCTGTCTATTAGATCACTCACATTGGCTTTGGCAAGTAGGTTGAGTTCACTCCAGACATAGTGGTAATCAGTGAGTTGTACAATGGGTCTACAGTTGTTGTGGGAAAAGCTGATCATCAGTCTAGACTATAGCAGTTTTCTCACTTTGTTCTTGGTTCTCCTTTGCTTGCTTTACTCACTCAGATAAGGTGAGTTGTTTGTGGCATAGCGGTTTGGCCACTTGAACTATCGCTACTTGCAACAACTGAGTCAACAGGACATGGTTTCAGGGTTGCCTTCTATTCTATTTTCTGATGGTGTTTGCCAAGGATGCATTCTTGGTAAGCATCTTGAAGAGAGATTTGATAAAGGCAAAGCATGGAGGGCCACACAGCTTCTGGAGTTGGTACATAGTGACTTGGGAAGACCATTTCCACATCCTTCTTTCAACAGGGCTCAATATGTTCTCACATTCATTGATGATCTTTTTAGATACACATGGGTTTATTTTCTCAAACAAAAGTCTGAGGTTTTTGAGTCTTTTCAGGACATTAAAGTTTTTGCAGAGAAATAGTCTTGGAAGTCCATCAAGATTATGTGAACAGACAATGGGGCACTAGTAGAATTTTGGAAAATAAATGACTACGTGACTAAAACTTTTAGTCACGACAACTAAAAATGACTAAATTCTAATCATTTTTTGCAACACAACTATAAATGACTAATTTGATCATCATAAGTGACTAATTTGATCATAAGTGTAAAATTAAGTGGAAAGTAATAAAAAAGAAAGTGAAAGCCTTACTTTTTTTGGTCATCATAAGTGTCTAATTTGATCATAAGTGAAAAATTAAGTGTAAAGTAATAAAAAAGAACTTAGTTTTTTTGGGTTGCCAAACAATTTTAAAAGAGAATTTTCATTTCCTTGGGTGCCAAACAATGAATAAAAGAATTTTCAGTTGAAGTATCTATTGAGTGGGCTTTTTAGTTTGCTGGTTGGAAGAAGTTCAAAGAATTTTTTTGGGCATGGCGTAGAACTAGCAGTTGGTTGCACCATCATCTATCCATGTTGTTGAGAAGATCTAGAATAAAGGCATGTTGAGCTTGCTCTGAAGAAACCTTTCTTTGTTGGCTTTGAATTCATCCACACTGTAGAGATTCACAAGGGTTTGAAGACTCGTTGCATGCACGAGGAGATTGTCCAAGGTTTTGAGGACAGATCATGCCCACGTTGAGATAATATTTGAGCTTTTCCTAGAAGCCTTCATCCTCACATATTCCCAGGTATACTCTATGTTGTTAGGATTTTTTAATTTTGTTTGAAGTTTTGAGGAAGATCTTGATTGTCTCTTTTCATTTGATGATGACCATTTGAAGATTTGTCATGACTATCTTATTTCTTTTGCTAACTGTACCCTTTTCTACATCTTGTAACTATCTGGGTTGTCTCTTTACAATCCATACTTGTACTATGTTAAAAGGCATCTTAGTATTGAATGATTTGATGTGGTTGTCTGTTGCTTCTTCTTGCCATGAATATCAAGGCATGGAATGTCAATGTAACTCAAAAGCTCACTGTGGAACTTCACAAAGTTACAAGATAGAAACAAAAAAGAAACACAAAAAACCTTTATCTTTTGCCCTATATCTTCTCAAAAAATGTGAATAAAAGAAGGAATCTCTTTGCACTTGGCACAACACAATAGCCTTTCTACAAGCCTTCCATTGTGGCCTTAAATCTCCCATAGTAATTAACTCATTGCATTCATTAGTAACCATGCAAAGGTAAGGAATGACAAGCTTGAAAACCTCTGAATGTAGACTCTTTTACCTATCTTTGCAAACACTAAAAATGAAAGAAGTGCCCATCTACACATTGTACCATCTTGTCCAAATAAAAATTCCATGTAACAACACTCACATTCAATAGTCTTAGCCACAGCAGGGTATTCCTTATTTCCACTTCTTGCTTTTGTTCCACTGCATCTATCTAACTTGCACTAGTTTCAGTATAGCTTGCATCCCAAGAAGAAAAACCATAACCCCCGACTGCCATATGTATGTGAAAACCCTGTCACTAGAAGTTTGACACTATTTTCATGAGAAGGGCTTGAAAAGAAATAATTGTGCTCCCTAGCTATTTACTGTCACTGAAGTAAAGCCCCCACTCGGTGCATGACCTTGGTCATAGGGCGTTCATTCAAAACAGCTACCATTGTTATGACTGGGAGTTTTCTCTTATCTCTATGACTTCTTACTGAAGAATTGATTCTCACCCTTCTTATTCATAAATTTTGCTTATCCTTACAAACATTGTACATATATTCTGAAACCATTAAGCACATTCAGAATACCTACACTACTTCAAGTCCATATACAATACTTATATGAATCATCATAGTGACTATTATATAAGCTTCACAAGCTACACACCATACAACTCATACAAACTTATAACAACGTTTCTCAAGTGAGTACGTGAGAATGCATCACTAAAAGTAAGCACATGCATTGACTATATTGTGAGCTTTTCTGAGTTGGTTTTGACAAGAGATTTGACCTTTTCATGTGTTACTTAGATCACATACTGATGAAGGGGGTAAATCATAAAAAACACAATAATAGAAATTGAACACAGAGAATAGAACTTTATTTTAATGATCTGAGCAACTCACTACATTATAGAAGCTTAATTACAATCAGAGGAATCAGTCCTCTATAGGCTACAACACACTACAACTACCATCACCAGGCTCTGGAATCTTCCGCCTTCTGTAACCCCCAAATCAGCTAGGGTTTATGTTTTCCCACCTATTCTTGACTCTACACTTGCCCCCTTAACTCTCCTACTACCCAGGGTTCCCAAAAATGGTTATTAATAGCTTTTTTGGCGGCCAACAACCTAATTTTGAATTTTGCATCTCCCTCCAAAAATAGGTCAACTTCCAGGAGCCATAACTTTTGATCTAGGACTCCGATTGACGAACCGTTTTATGCGTCGGAAAGCTCGCAGAGTGCTCTACGTGCTAAAAACTCGCTCTGCCAGTTTCGTCCATTTTTGGGCCCGTACGGGGCCGTTTAGTGCCTCAAACCTGAGTTTGAATAATTTTCAGGCATTTTTCGGGAAACGGAAACTTTAATATCTTTTAGCTTGCAAATGATCTTCGTATGATTCCTTCGCCAAAGGTCTTATATTTCCATTATGTAACTTCCTGTAAATTTTGACTTCATTCCGTGCCCAAATGCAAACTTTCTAAAAATAGCAGTTTACTATTTTTAGCAGTTTGGGAAAACTGAGAGTTCTACATTATTATTTCAAATTTTGAGAAGAAACGGGTAGAACATCAAGAATTTTAAAACACTTTTTTTTTGGGGTGATGCAAGATTGCCCTTACACCACTAGATGCTCCTGCATCAGACACCCAGGGTAATTTGAGAAGTGACCTTGTCATGTCTCAGGTGTTTGTGTGAGGAAAACCCAAACGGTCAACCTTTGCCTTAGACAACCAAGAAGAATCTTGAACAGGCCTTCCTTTCCATTTCACTAGATATTCTTCATATTGCCTGTTTCGAGTACTCCTTCCCACACGGCTATCCAAGATCTCTTCTATCTCTTCTATTGAAGTAGATGCCGGAATCTCCACTGCACTTTTGTTGGTCCATCCTCTGTTCCACCTTCATGATATTTTGTTAAATCAGCGATGTTGAAAACAAGGGAAATGTTGATCCCACTCGGCAGCTCTACCTCATATGCATTTCCGGAATCATGCTTCTTCAAGATTCTGCATGGTCCAAATTTCTTCATTTTTAATTTATGGTATGTTCCAATAGGGAACCTTTCTTTTCTCAAGTGAACCATGACTTCATCTCCCACCTGGAACTCCTTATACCTTCTCTTCTGATCTACCTTAGCCTTGTACTGAGTAGTCACCTTATTAATGTGCTTTCTCACCTCTTCATGCAAATTCTTCATATGTTTTGCAAAGTGTTCAGCCTCGGCACTTGTCTTTTCTCCCGTATCCAGATTCCTCAACTCTGAAGCATTTCTTGGACTATTGCCATATACAATCTGGAATGGTGATTTACTAGTACTCCTAGTGACAGAATTGTTGTAAGCAAATTCTGCCTGTGGTAAAATCAAATCCCATCCCTTGGGCTTATCTCCTACCAAGCATCGTAGTAGGTTACCCAAACTCCTATTCACCACTTCAGTTTGTCCATCAGTCTGTGGATGGTGTGCAGAACTGAACTTCAAGTCTGTCTTCAACTTCTTCCACAATGTCCTCCAGAAATAACCAACAAACTTGGTATCTCGGTCTGAAACTATGCTTTTTGGTAGACCATGTAGTCTCACCACTTCCCTAAAAAAATAACTCTGCAATATGAACAGCATCATTAGTCTTCTTACAAGGAATAAAATGTGCTTTTTTTGAGAATCTGTCCACCACCACAAAAATAGAATCATGTCCTTTTTGTGTCCTTGGTAAACCAAGAACAAAATCCATACTGATATCATCCCAGGGCTTCTGTGGTATAGGTAATGGGTGATACAACCCTGTATTCTGACTTGTTCCTTTTGCCATCTGACATACTCTGCAGCTTTGCACAAACTTGCTCACATCCTGCTGCAACTGTGGCCAATAATAATTTTCACCAACAATTGAAATGGTCTTATCTCGACCAAAGTGTCCAGCCAATCCTCCACTATGCTTCTCTTTAATCAGGTTCTCTCTCATGGAACTCCTCGGAATGCACAACTGGCTTCCTCTAAACAACATGCCATCTTGGATTATGAAATCCAACCATCTTGTTCTGTCTAAAGTAACAGGCTCCAGACAAGCTTTCCAAGCCTCTGCAAAATTTGGATCTTTAGGATACAAACTTTTGAGCTCATCGAACCCAACAACCTCTATCTTCATTTTTGTCAACAAATTTTGCCTTCTACTCAAGGCATCTACAACTCTGTTGGACTTCCCACTCCTGTGCTTCAAAACAAAGGTATAACTCTGCAAAAACTCAACCCATTTTAAGTGCCTTTGGTTCAACTTTCCTTGACTATTAAGATACTGCAAAGCTTGATGATCAGTATATAAAACAAACTCTTTTGGTAACAAATAATGTCTCCATTTCTTCAAAGCCTGAACTATTGCATAAAATTCCTGATCATAAATAGAATACTTTTTCTTGGCATCATTAAGCTTCTCACTAAAATAGGCAATGGGCTTACCTTCTTGGCTCAAAATAGCTCCTATACCACTACCACTGGCATCACAATCTACCTGAAATACCTTATTGAAATATGGAAGTGCTAAAACAGGTTGTTCTACGACTTTCTGCTTTAATGTATCAAAGCTCTTGTCTGCCCCTTTAGTCCATCTAAACTCTTTTCTATCCCCTCTCATTGTTTCAGTTAGGGGTGCACAAATGCTACTGAAATTCCTGATAAACTTTCTGTAAAAACTTGCCAAACCATGAAAAGATCTTACCTCCGTTGCACTCCTTGGTGTAGGCCACTCAATGATAGCCTTTACTTTTTCTGGGTCCATCTTAAGACCTTCCTCTGAGACAACAAATCCCAGGTATACCAACTCCTTCTTTGCAAAACTGCATTTCTTCAGATTAATCAACAACTTCTCCTCCCTCAGCTTCTCTAGAACTCTTCTGATATGCATCAAATGCTCATCCCAAGTCTTACTAAAAATTAAAATAACATCCAAATAAACAATAACAAAACTTCCCAAAAATTCTTTCAATACCTCATTCATGAGCCGCATGAATGTGCTCGGTGCATTGGTTAGCCCAAATGGCATGACTAACCACTCATACAAACCTTCCTTTGTCTTGAAGGCTGTTTTCCATTCATCCCCTTCTTTGATACGGATTTGGTGATACCCACTCTTCAGGTCAATTTTTGTGAAGTACTTGGCTCCACTCAAATAGTCCATGATGTCATCCATTTTTGGCAATGGAAATCTATACTTGATCGTTATCTTATTGATGGCTCAAGAGTCTGTACACATCCTCCATTCTCCATCTTTCTTTGGTGCTAGTACTGCAGGTACCACACATGGACTTAGGCTCTCCCTTATCAGTCCTTTCCTCAACAACTCCTGAACTTGTCTGTTTAGCTCTTCATTCTCTGCGGGGGTCATTCTATGGGCTGCCTTATTTGGCAAACTGGCTCCTGGTATCAAATCCATTTGATGACTTATCTTCTTTACTGGTGGTAAACCTTCTGGTACATTATCAGAGATAATGTCCTAGAACTCTTCCAACATATCTGAAACTTCTGCTGGTACATCTTCACATTTTTCTTGACTAATCTTAGGAATCAATGCAAAGCAATGACGCTCATGCTTCATACCCTCCAAAAATTTTCTACCATCTACCAAACAAATTCTGGCAGTACTACATACCTTTTCTTCCACCTCCTTCAAGGGCTTCAACTTATGACGAACTCCATCCTTTGTTAGGGAATATGTGTTTGCATGGCCATCATGGACAGCGCTCCTATCATACTGCCACAGCCTCCCTAATAGCATATGACATGCATCCATCGGTATGATATCACACAGCACCTCATCATGGTAGTCACCAATCTTGAACTTCACTAAACACTGCTCATTGACCAAAGCTCTATGGTCCTTCTGTAACCATGCAATCCGATATGGATGTGGATGCTTTCTTCTTGTCAACTTCAACTTGTCAACCATCTCTTCTAAAACTAAATTATCAGTGCTTCCACTGTCAATAATAATATCACAACACTTACCCTCACATTTACACCTTGTGCAGAATAAACTCTTCCTTTGATTGGGTTCTTTCTCCTTATTCAGCAAGGTTCTTCCTACAACTAGGGTTTCTCCCCTTTCAGCATCTTCAGAATGCTCAGATTGTACATCTTCATCTACATGTGCAACTCGTGCATTACCTTCAGGTCTTCTATTTGTCCTTCCTTGATGTTGCAGACACTCATATGCTCGATGCCCTTCTTCTCCACATTGGAAATAGGCTCCTCTGAAACCTCCTCTTCCAGGTCCTTGCCTAGGTCTGCCTCTTCCTCTTCCTCTTCCTCTTTGATCACCATTGTTCTGGTCACGAGGGCGGTAGGTATTATCCCCTCTTTGATTTCGACTGGTGCCTGCTTCTTCACTTTTCTTTTGATCTTCATTATGGCCTCCATAGGGTCTTCCACTAGTCCTTCCACCTTGACCTCTTCCCCTTTGCTTGCTATCAAATCTTTTGTTCAGCTTTTCTTCCACCTTCAGGGAAAACTGGTACGCATCTTCTATGGTGCTCATTCTGACTAAGATCAACTCCTCTTGAATACTCGGCCTCAACCCATTAATGTAACGGGCTACCTTCTCCTTGTTGGGCTCTGCATGACCTGTCCTGATAGTAATTTTATAAAACTCTTCTGTATACTCCTTAACAGATTTGTTACCTTGCTTCAATCTTTGCAGCTTCTTCAGCAACTCCATCTCATAGTCCACAAGAATGAACTGCTTCTTCAGTTTCTCCACCATCCGATCCCATCTGGTGATCTTTGCTTTTCCTCTTCTGTTCCTCTCTAATTGGACCTCCTTCCACCAAATATTGGTGTGGCCCTTCAACTTTGTTTTTGCAAACTTAACCCGATCTGGGTCCTCCACATCTTCATACTCAAAATACTCCTCCATGTCATTGATCCAATCAATAAGCTGTTCTGGATTCAAATCTCCAGAATATGTAGAAACTTCGATCCTGGGCCTCTTTCCAATCTTTGAAATGACCCTCAACAACCTTACTTCTGCAACATCTTCAGCAACTTCTTATTCTTCCTCAGATAGCTCTTCTTCAACTTCATCTTCACTTTCTTCTCTTGTCCTCGGCTCAAACCCTCTTCGTAGCTCCTCTTGCAATGCATCGATTTGCCTTTGTAGGGCTCTAAAACCCTCTTCTATCAAAGCATTCCTCCCAACACGATTTCTTCATGGACGCATCTTGGTCTCCGCAGCAAACCCACAACCTCAGGGCCTGGTGCAAACTGCCTCACAGTCGGTGATCTGTCTACACACTCAGGAACCCTCGCTTTGATACCACTTGATGAACGGGGTAAATTATAAAACACACAATAATAGAAATTAAACACAGAGATTAGAACTTTCTTTTATTGATCTGGGCAACTCACTACATTACAGAAGCTTAATTACAATCAGAGGAATCAGTCCTCTATAGGCTGCAACACACTACAGCTACCATCACCAGGCTCTGGAATCTTCCGCCTTCTGTAACCCCCAAATCAACTAGGGTTTCTATTTTCCTGCCTATTCTTGACTCTACACTTGCCCCCTTAATTCTCCTACTACCCAGGGTTCCCAAAAATGGTTATTAATAAACTTTTTGGCGGCCAACAACCTAATTTCAAATTTTGCATCTCCCTCCAAAAATAGGTCAACTTCCGGGAGCCATAACTTTTGATCCGGGACTCCGATTGATGAACCGTTTTACGCGTTGAAAAGCTCGCGGAGTGCTCTACATGCTAAGAACTCATTCTGCTGGTTCCGGCCATTTTTGGGCCCGTACGGGGCCGTTTAGTGCCTCAAACCTGAGTTTGAATAATTTTCAGGTATTTTTCAGGAAACAGAAACTTTAATATCTTTCAGCTCGCAAATGATCTTCGTATGATTCCTTTCCCAAAGGTCTTATATTTCCATTATGTAACTTCCTGTAAATTTTGACTTCATTCCGTGCCCAAATGCAAACTTTCTAAAAATAGCAGTTTACTATTTTTAGCAGTTTGGGAAAACTGAAAGTTCTACATTATTATTCAGGCGATTATGGGACCAGAACCACAGATTTTGAGAAGAAATAGGTAGAACATCAACAATTTTGAAACATTTTTTTTTGTGTGATGCAAGATTGCCCTTACACCACTAGATGCTCCTGCATCAGACACCCAAGATAATTTGAGAAGTGACCTTGTCACGTCTCAGATGTTTGTGTGAGGGAAACCCAAACGGTCAACCTTTGCCTTAGACAACCAAGAAGAATCTTGAACATGCCTTCCTTTCCATTTCACTAGATATTCTTCATATTGCGTGTTTCGAGTACTCCTTCCCACACGGCTATCCAAGATCTCTTCTATCTCCTCTATTGAAGTAGATGCCGGAATACTCCACTGCACTTCTGTTGGTCCATCCTCTGTTCCACCTTCATAATATTCTGTTAAATTAGTGATGTTGAAAACAGGGGAAATGTTGATCCCACTCGGCAGCTCTACCTCATATGCATTTCCGGAATCATGCTTCTTCAAGATTCTGCATGGTCCAAATTTCTTCATTTTTAATTTATGGTATGTTCCAATAGGGAACCTTTCTTTTCTCAAGTGAACCATGACTTCATCTCCCACCTGGAACTCCTTATACCTCATCTTCTGATCTGCCTTAGCCTTGTACTGAGTAGTCATCTTATTAATGTGCTTTCTTACCTCTTCATTCAAATTCTTCATATGTTCTGCAAAGTGTTCAGCCTCGGCACTTGTCTTTTCTCCCGTATCCAGATTCCTTAACTCTGAAGCATTTCTTGGACTATTGCCATATACAATCTGGAATGGTGATTTACCAGTACTCCTATTGATAGAATTGTTGTAAGCAAATTCTGCTTGTGGTAAAATCAAATCCTATCCCTTGGGCTTATCTCCTACCAAGCATCGTAGTAGGTTACCCAAACTCCTATTCACCACTTCAGTTTGTCCATCAGTTTGTGGATGGTGTGTAGAACTGAACTTCAAGTAGGTCTTCAACTTCTTCCACAATGTCCTCTAGAAATAACCAACAAACTTGGTATCTCGGTCTGAAACTATGCTTTTTGGTAGACCATGTAGTCTCACCACTTCCCTAAAAAAATAACTCTGCAATATGAACAACATCATTAGTCTTCTTACAAGGAATAAAATGTGCCATTTTTGAGAATCTGTCCACCACCACAAAAATAGAATCATGTCCTCTCTGTGTCCTTGGTAAACCAAGAACAAAATCCATACTGATATCATCCCAGGGCTTCTGTGGTATAGGTAATGGGTGATACAACCCTGTATTCTGACTTGTTCCTTTTGCCATCTGACATACTCTGCAGCTTTGCACAAACTTGCTCACATCCTGCTGCAACTGTGGCCAATAATAATTTTCACCAACAATTGAAATGGTCTTATCTCGACCAAAGTGTCCAGCCAATCCTCCACTATGCTTCTCTTTAATCAGGTTCTCTCTCACGGAACTCCTCGGAATGCACAACTGGCTTCCTCTAAACAACATGCCATCTTGGATTATGAAATCCAACCATCTTGTCCTATCTAAAGTAACAGGCTCCAGACAAGCTTTCCAAGCCTCTGCAAAATCTGGATCTTTAGGATACAAACTTTTGAGCTCATCGAACTCAACAACCTCTATCTTCATTTCTGTCAATAAATTTTGCCTTCTGCTCAAGGCATCTGCAACTCTATTGGACTTCCCACTCCTGTGCTTCAAAACAAAGGTATAACTCTGCAAAAACTCAACCCATTTTAAGTGTCTTTGGTTCAACTTTCCTTGACTATTAAGATACTGTAAAGCCTGATGATCAGTATATAAAACAAACTCTTTTGGTAACAAATAATGTCTCCATTTCTTCAAAGCCTGAACTATTGCATAAAATTTATGATCATAAACAGAATACTTTTTCTTGGCATCATTAAGCTTCTCACTAAAATAGGAAATGGGCTTAACTTCTTGGCTCAAAACAGCTCCTAACCACTACCACTGGCATAACAATCTACCTGAAATACCTTATTAAAATTTGGAAGTGCCAAAACAGGTTGTTCTACGACTTTCTGCTTTAATGTATCAAAGCTTTTGTCTGCCCCTTTAGTCCATCTAAACTCTTTTCTATCCCCTCTCATTGTTTTAGTTAGGGGTGCACAAATGTTACTGAAATTCCTGATAAACTTTCTGTAAAAACTTGCCAAACCATGAAAAGATCTTACCTCCGTTGCACTCCTTGGTGTAGGCCACTCAATGATAGCCTTTACGTTTTCTGGGTCCATCTTAAGACCTTCCTCTGAGACAACAAATCCAAGGTATACCAACTCCTTCTTTGCAGAACTGCATTTCTTCAGATTAATCAACAACTTCTCCTCCCTCATCTTCTCTAGAACTCTTCTGATATGCATCAAATGCTCATCCCAAGTCTTACTAAAAATTAAAATATCATCCAAATAAACAATAACAAAACTTCCCAAAAATTCTTTCAATACCTCATTCATGAGCCACATGAATGTGCTCGGTGCATTGGTTAGCCCAAATGGCATGACTAACCACTCATACAAACCTTCCTTTGTCTTGAAGGCTGTCTTCCATTCATCCCCTTCTCTGATACGGATTTGGTGATACCCACTCTTCAGGTCAATTTTTGTGAAGTACTTGGCTCCACTCAAACAGTCCATGATGTTATCCATTCTTGGCAATGGAAATCTATACTTGATCGTTATCTTATTGATGGCTCGAGAGTTTGTACACATCCTCCATTCTCCATCTTTCTTTGATGCTAGTACTGCAGGTACCGCACATGGACTTAGGCTCTCCCTTATTAGTCCCTTCCTCAACAACTCCTGAACTTGTCTGTTTAGCTCTTCATTCTCTGCAGGGGTCATTCTATGGGCTGCCTTGTTTGGCAAACTAGCTCTTGGTATCAAATCCATTTGATGACTTATCTTCCTTATTGGTGGTAAACCTTCTGGTACATTATCAGAGATAATGTCCTGGAACTCATCCAACATATCTGAAACTTTTGCTGGTACATCTTCTTCATACCCTCCAAAAATTTCCTACCATCTACCAAACAAATTTTGGCAGTACTACATACCTTTTCTTCCACCTCCTTCAAGGGCTTCAACTTCTGATGAACTCCATCCTTTGTTAGGGAATATGTGTTTGCACGGCCATCATGGACAGCGCTCCTATCATACTGCCACGGCCTCCCCAATAGCATATGACATGCATCCATCGGTATGATATCACACATCACCTCATCATGGTAGTCACCAATCTTGAACTTCACTAAATACTGCTCATTGACCAAAGCTCTATGGTCCTTCTGCAACCATGCAATCTGATATGGATGTGGATGCTTTCTTCTTGTCAACTTCAACTTGTCAACCATCTCTTCTGAAACCAAATTATCAGTGCTTCCACTGTCAATAATAATATCACAACACTTACCCTCACATTTGCACCTTGTGCGGAATAAACTCTTCCTGTGATTGGGTTCTTTCTCCTCATTCAGCAAGGTTCTTCTGACAACTAGGGTTTCTCCCCTTTCAGCATCTTCAGAATGCTCAGAATGTACATCTTCATCTACATGTGCAACTCATGCATTACCTTCAGGTCTTCTATTTGTCCTTCCTTGATGTTGCGGACACTCATATGCTCGATGCCCTTTTTCTCCACATTGGAAACAGGCTCCTCTGAAACCTCCTCTTCCAGGTCCTTGCCTAGGTCTGCCTCTTCCTCTTCCTCTTTGATCACCATTGTTTTGGTCACGAGGGCGGTAGGTATTATCCGCTCTTTGATTTTGACTGGTGCTTGCTTCTTCACTTTTCTTTTGATCTTCATTACGGCCTCCATAGGGTCTTCCAATAGTCCTTCCACCTTGACTTCTTCCCCTTTGCTTGCTATCAAATCTTTTGTTCAGCTTTTCTTCCACCTTCAGGGAAAACTGGTATGCATCTTCTATGGTGGTCATTCTGACTAGGCTCAACTCCTCTTGAATACTCGGCCTCAACCCATTAATGTAACGGGCTCCTTCTCCTTGTTGGGCTTTGCATGACTTGTCCTGATAGTAATTTTATAAAACTCTTCTGTATACTCCTTAACAGATTTGTTACCTTGCTTCAGTCCTTGCAGCTTCTTCAGCAACTCCATCTCATAGTCCACAGGAATGAACTGCTTATTCAGTTTCTCCACCATCTGATCCCATCTGGTGATCTTTACTTTTCCTCTTCTATTCCTCTCTAATTGGACCTCCTTCCACCAAATATTGGTGTGGCCCTTCAACTTTGTTTTTGCAAACTTAACCCGATCTGGGTCCTCCACATCTTCATACTCAAAATACTCCTCCATGTCATTGATCCAATCAATAAGCTGTTCTGGATTCAAATCTCTAGAATATGTAGAAACTTTGATCCTGGGCCTCTTTCTGATCTTCGAAATGACCCTCAACAACCTTACTTCTGCAGCATCTTCGGTAGCTTCTTGTTCTTCCTCGGATAGCTCTTCTTCAACTTCATCTTCACTTTCTTCTCTTGTCCTCGGCTCAAACCCTCTTCGTAGCTCCTCTTGCAATGCATCGATTTGCCTTTGTAGTGCTCTAAAACCCTCTTCTATCAAAGCATTCCTCCCAACACGATTTCTTCGTGGAGGCATCTTGGTCTCCGTAGCAAACCCACAAGCTCAGGGCTTGGTTCAAACTGCCTCACGGTCGGCGATCTGTCTACACACTCAGGAACCCTCACTCTAATACCACCTGATGAAGGGGGTAAATAATAAAACACACAATAATAGAAATTGAACATAGAGAATAGAACTTGCTTTTATTGATCTGGGCAACTCACTACATTACAGAAGCTTAATTACAATAAGAGGAATCAGTCCTCTATAGGCTGCAACACACTACAACCATCACTAGGCTCTGGAATCTTCCGCCTTCTGTAACCCCCAAATCAGCTAGGGTTTCTGTTTTCCCACCTATTCTTGACTCTACACTTGCCCCCTTAATTCTCCTACTACCTAGGGTTCCCAAAAATGGTTATTAATAGCCTTTTTGGCGGCCAACAACCTAATTTTGAATTTTGCATCTCCCTCCAAAAATAGGTCAACTTCTGGGAGCCATAACTTTTGATCCGGGACTCCGATTGATGAACCGTTTTATGCGTCAGAAAGCTCACAGAGTGCTCTACGTGCTAAGACCCAGCTCTGTCGGTTCTGGCCATTTTCAGGCCCGTGTGGGGCCGTTTAGTGCCTCAAACCTGAGTTTGAATAATTTTCAGGCATTTTTCAGGAAATGGAAACTTTAATATCTTTCAGCTCGCAAATGATCTTCGTATGATTCCTTCACCAAAGGTCTTATATTTCCGTTATGTAACTTCCTATAAATTTTGACTTCATTCTGTGCCCAAATGCAAACTTTCTAAAAATAACAGTTTACTATTTTTAGCAGTTTGGGAAAACTGAAAGCTCTATATTATTATTCAGGCAATTATGGGACCGGAACCATAGATTTTGAGAAGAAACGGGTAGAACATCAATAATTTTGATACACTTTTTTTTTGGGTGATGCAAGATTGCCCTTACACCACTAGATGCTCCGGCATCACATACAGTCTAGATTCAAATGTTTATGCATGCCATGACTTGATTTTTAGCACACGACACATTTGATAAGCTTAGCCACTATGATTTAAGTTGTTGTAAATGTTCTCGATTGATTCCTTTATTACCTATGTAGTCCTAAGGAAATCTAACTAATGCTTACTTCTATTTACCTCAAGTCACCTGCCAACAAAAGGATGAAACCAAATTTAAGGATATTTCTAAAGTGCCTTAAGATCTAGGCTTAGGCAATCTGAATTATCTCTGTGTTAAAATCAATTATAAAAAAATTGAGAATTTGGAATTAAAATCTAAGGAGTTGGGTTCATACAAAGTATAGCTTGTCATGTCAACCTATTGACATAGGGTTCATGTAATATGGGAGCTCAAAAGGAAGCCACATCATCATTATGGTCATCACTAGTTAAACCAACAAAGAGAGCCAGACATTATGTTTATTGTAGGCCAAAACTGGGTTTAAATCCATGAAAATCCATGTCTTACTTGGCATGAAAATTCTATGTTTAAACCTTTAGCAGGCCCAAAGAGACTGATTACCAAATTTGTTCATGTCAAGGAACACATGGAATCAAGTGATTTATATATGGTGAAGCAATGTCAAGCAATCTAAACTTGTGTAATTTGGTATACTTGAATAGACCTGAGCTAAAACTGTACATTTTGATTTTTAGGTTGTAAAGAAGACAATTCAAAGAATGCTATATGTAGCTTCAATGTTGTGAGATCAACACAGTAAATTCTGAGATGCAATTTTGCATCATGGACACTAGATGTTTATATTTTATGTCTTTTTCAATTTATTATATATAGTATTCCAAAGACAGTGCAAGGAAATGGTATAACTATGCCATTTAATTTGTAGTCGTTGATGCTGAATGAAAGAATACAGAGCTTGCCAAAGCTACATGCTACCTTGGTAAAGGCTGAGGAACATCTTCATCGGCTCCCTAAGGAGACACCATATACAGAGTTGAGCACAAGTAAGTTAGATCAATAGTATTTTTTTTTTGTACACAGTATTGCTGTGTGAGAAGAATTGATATTAGAGTTTTTCTGAGGATGTACACATTATTGCTATGTGAGAAGAATTGATTGAGCCTTTGTGACTGTCCTCAACACTATCTTCTTTAGGATGAAACTGCCCTCTCAATCTCTTGGTGCTCAAATCAGCAAATTACAAAACCTTAAATATATGCCAAGTTTTATGATAAGGTTTTCTATGTGAATTTGGCCAGCTAATAGAATTAATCAAATTGATTAAAATTCTCTACACTTTAGGTTCTGTTTGGCCTAAGTAGGTGTACCTTATATTTACCAAATAATTATTAGGCTTCAAATATGTTGGTGACTTCAGAACAGATTAAGGAATTTATATAATTTTGTCAATTAAATCATCCACTTCACTTAATCCAATCTGGCATATGATTTGGATTAATTTATTTTATAAATATTTAAATCCTATTCCTAAAATAGACAATTAAAATTAGATTTTTGAAAAATATATACAAGGAAATGATTTTCACAAGAGAACAATTGATGCCTATTCTTGGGTTATGGAGTCTTTATTCAAAAAGATTTGTGCTTCCCTTTTCGCCACAACTCGATTTGTTTGGCAATTCAAGGTCTATGACTTGCACAGACATGTAAATATGTAAATTATCTGGTTCTTCTTTAATGATCCAATTAATCTTCCCAGGTTACTGTGATTCACCTATAGGATTTTAATCCTTTCTCAAAGGAGGCCAATAAACAAACCACACGAGAAACAACAAATGTGTTCTGACAAATCAAAAATATACTTGACATATTGATTTGAATAACAAAGGAAAACTAAGTTGGAGACAACTAGATAAATGGTTAATAATTGAAATCAACAAATAAATAAGAACTAAAAGTTTAGCACCAGAGAAAAGCAACTTTTGTATTGATTAGCTTTAAAGAATAGACTGTGCAATGTCTCTTTCAAAAATCAAAATTCCCAGAGAGAGCCCATAAGGTCTTGGATTCCCTTTTATAGATTCAAGGGAAGCAACAAGCTTCAGACCTCTCACATTGAAAATGGCTCTTTGTATTCCCAACCCTTGACATTCATTACAATATTTTCACTTTGATAAGTCTAAATTAGACGTTCAAGCACATTTTGGAATACATTATAAAAACATGAAAAACATAAAGAGACAAAAAGAAGAGCGTCCAAGATGTGGTGGTGTTATTTGACACCAGCATATAGGTCATTGCTCCTCTGCACCAAAACCTGTGCTACTTATCAATATGCAAGATACATGCTCTTCCATTGAAAAATTACAAAATCACTAGGCCATTTGTAGTTTTGAATCTCGAGCAACTTAGCTTGGTGATCTTTCCATCAAAGCTTTGACATCCATCACAAATTTCCCATACCCAACATCCAAGGCAAGCAGGGTAAAAGCACAAAGCTGTGTCACACTTTGGGCCAACAAAAGAGTTCAGAGTGAATCGTTTTCGCGCGAGTTTGACTCACTCGAGCCAATTTCTCTTGAAAACACGTGGCAGTTGCATGGCGCATATGTGGCAAGATATTTTCGGGCAAGTCAATATCAGGCGAGATGGTTTCACTCGAAATCATGCAGTTAAAAACAAAAAAATGAAATTGCCACATTTCACGGTGGCTATTTTCTGACAGCGACAGTGGTAGGGTTTGAAAGTTTTTCATGTGAAGGGCATCCCCGCCACCTTTTGCAACAGTCTCTTCACCTTGAACCAGGTATGCCATCTTCACCTTGGCATTTTATGTCAAACATTTTGTATGGCATGATGTATAGAAGTGTTTGAAATAAACCTGCACCTTATATGATTGTATGCAAGTAAAATGGGTTTGTATGTCTTTGATTTCAATGTGTAAAATGGGTAAAATTTGTGAATGGGTACAAAATTTGTATTAAAAACTATGTATTTGTGTATATGTCATCTTTCTACTCAATCTGCCTTTATAAATGCTCCAACTGCTGCTATATTCCTTCAAATTGGTCATACAACCTGAAAAAAAAAAAAAAAAGCAAAAAGAGATCATAAACAAATAATGATATGTAATTACAACAATACCCATACAACAATATGTAATTACAACCATTTGATGCATCTACAACAATAGAGACAATATAATGTGGAAGTAAAAGTAAATATAAGTCACCTTGGCAATATGTTTAACATTGATAACATATTTTGCATCCTTGGTATTTGGGTTTATTATCTTGGCACACCTTACCACCTGCACAACAGAAACAAGAACTAACTAAATATACACTAAAAATCAAAGCATAAAAGAGGAATTTTGATAGATGTAGTTGCAACAACCCTGCTAGACATGTATGTAAAATGTGGAAGCCTAGAGAAGTCGCGTGAACTATTTGACAAAATACCTCAAAGAACTACAGGATATGCACAAAAGTGTTTAGGCATCATGTCTATGCTTTCACATTTTTTATACAGGTCTACCAAGGCGCTTGCAATTGATACAACTGACAAAAACCCACAAGATATGCACAAAATGTGGTCTCATGGACTGCAATGATTACAGGATATGCGCAAAATGGATTTGTTGAAGAGTCTTTAGAAATTTTAAAGCAAATGCAATTAGCTGGTGTAAAGCCAAATTCCACAACCTTTGCCAGCATCCTCCCTCATATCCATCAATACATCTATGAATCTGAATGGATATGAGGGAGTTAACAGAGCCACACCTACCCTATACCATGACGCAATAGGAAATTACAAGGAACATCAAATTTCATCCACACAATATAAGCTAAAAAAATATATCAAAATTTGAAATCATTCCAGAGAGAATTTGTGCATAAATTCTTCTTTATTGAATTTTGTGCATAAGTTTTTATCAAGGTTGTGGTAATGGAAAATTAATCACAATTTGAAACCATTCAAGAAAGAATTTGTGCATAAGTTATTGGAAAGGTTGTGGTGATCAGAAGTAACAAGTAGTTGATGGCTGCTAGGTGGGAGTCAGTTCACACATAAAATAGGTCAAATCAAGTGCTACAACAATGCAAGACATGCACTTTTATCCCTTGTAAGGTTATCCATTCAAATTTGCTCATCAAATGCTAGGGAATAACATGGTTAAAGAAGGAAACAACATACACTGGATATATATACATATATAATACTCTAGAATGTTAAATAGAGTCTGCCTTTTCTAGATTGTTGAATGCATTTTTTCTAGATTGGAAATATACCTTCTTATGACTCCAACTACTATAGGGTACCTCATCTTTGAGATGTCTTTTTTGTAAAAATTTACAGCTTTCCCCCTTGCAAGAGCTTATGTATCTCTTGAAAATATTCAACTTGTGCATACTCATCATATGCTTCATGGACAAATAGTTCAAGATAAGTTATTGTTCCCAAAGCTGAAATCAAGAGATGATCTAGACAACATATCAACCTTCTTGTTAGTAAAATGGAATTTTCCTTAAAAACCATCCATTTGTAATAACTTGCTTGCTACATCTTTGATTGTGTTTGGAAGTATTGAAGAGGTTGGTGATCTATGTGAACAAAGGTTTATGTACCCATCATATAGTGATTCTATATATAAATTGCTTGAACTAGTGTGTGCAATTCTTTATTATATGTAAGATACATCAAATCTGCTCCATGGAAAAGGTTCAAAATGATAGCAATCTAAATGAGCTCCTTGCAATAGAACAATCCCCATAGCATAATCTCTTGCATCAGTTTCCAACTCAAATGGTAGTTGTGAGTTAGGTGGTGCCAAAACTGGGTGCATTGTTGGGTTTATGCATCAATTTGTCAAAAGCATGATGGTTATGGGCCAAATTAGATTCCAAACTTTTGAAACTTACAGTTCTAGAAATGAAAATGTACCTAAAAAACTAAGATATTATTTTTAGGATTCAAAATAGAATATGTTTTTATGGCAGAATGAGGGCATTTAAACTTTGATCTAATTACAACCAACAATGAAAATGGCCCAAGCTCATAGGTTAGCCATTTTCAATTTCAAAGATAGCCATTCTTCAATTAAGTGTAAAATAGCATAATTTCATTCCAAATAATCATCTACAAGAAGATCTTTCCATTGCACCAAATATTCAGTAAGAACTTGATTCCTTAGCCTTCTATCAAAAATCTATCTCTATCTGGAGGCCACTTATCTTCAACATGAAAACCAAATTGGATTGCTGTTGGAATGATGTAACTTTCATCTACTTGTCCAATTACATGGCAAAGAATGGATGAGTGCTTTAGTAGTATCACACAAATGGATGAGAGAATCTATTGTGTAAATTAGATTTGTTCCTATGTTCTTATCAAATCATTACTTGTTTATTTTTAAGTTGCTAATCTTTGTGTTGAGATGCTTCTGTTCATTTTTAATCATCATCATTGCTTGATGGCTGTGATAGTTATTTGCAACTGTGTTAATTCCAATTGTTAGTGCTTTTTTTGATGCTTCAAAATTTGAAGCTACAAATGCAAGCCTAAATCTCTTGGTGCAGGAATTGCATCTTGTCTGTATTATATAGTCTTCAAATTTATTTGTACTAAGATTGATTGGATTTGACTTCCCTCAACTTGCATAGTTTGTGAAATTTCTTGAGAAAACTTAACTTGAACATATGATTCTTCATTGATGGAGAGCTAATATACCATTTCTATGAGTTTTTTCAATTTTACAAACAGAAGTTGTGATGTTTGTCGCTAAAATTTCTCATGTACCATATATTGCTCCAAGATAGATGACTTTTCTGTTTCTTTTTGTCCAACTGTAATATTTGTTGCTTCAACATGATGGGCAATAAAAACTATATTATGATGAATTGATGCATTGTCTTTGACAGTAACTTCATTATCTTGAATCCTTTGGGTTGGAGGACATTGATGTGACTCAAAATGAAAGTTGCTTTTCGCTATGCTCTAATGGCTTTGAATTATGATAAAATTTAATTTACATAAATTCCTATGGCTATCATGTCAACATGCTACATGCTACATGTGACTTCAAATTTGGAGTTTCTATGCATTCCTAGTTCTGTGTTTTATGGTTGATTCAGATTTGGTTGATAGGCCTATTATTTATGTATTTGCAAGCATGTAAGGTGCATGTTTATTTGACAAGCACATGTGCATTTATATCATGGATTTTTTAAAGATGTATGTAGTAGTTGGAAAATTTATATGCAAGTTTATTTACATCGTGACATACAATATGTTTGACATAAAATTTAATTATCATGCTGCAGATAAATTTAGACACATGGATGACCAATCTGAACACATCAGTCACATCACTCAGGTCAACCTGACAATCGTGATAATTCTACGTTCCATGTTGAGACCATTCAGAGGTTTTAAAAAGCTTTGGATGAACTCAACAGTACAATACACAATACACCGAACTTGTCAAATAGAGACAGGTTGGTTAGGACTAGAGATGAGATAACACATATGATCAAAGTCGTTTGATCATACAATCCCTATGATGAGATTAGTGTTGACAAGTTCTATGCATTGCTTTCTCAGAGTGTTGTCGACCAGGAGAAATGGCTATCTATTTCTAGGATGGTTTCAGTAAATAATGTTCTCAACATGTTCCCTTCTTATAGGGGAAAAGAGAGAGTGAGAAGCTATTCTCCCACCAAGTGTGTGGATGCAATTGTCAGTCCTTTCATCTATCCAAGGTTTTTGGTAGCTCATCACAAATGGCCAAACAATGATGAGTCACCATTATATTTTTGCAAACAATTATATGTAGAGTTCCATTTACATTTATCTATCGATTATACATCTTTCCCTAAACATGCTGGTCAGGCGAAAGGGAGGTTTGCAGAGAGACCTGAGTATAGAAGACCAAATGTGCCACCTCTTGAGAACAAGAGGTTCCTTAGTTGGCCCACACCTTTTGGTTCTTTCAAAATGTGTGGAACTAGAAAATGCCACTCGACCAACATTGACCCCCTCGAGATGCACAATTTTTGAGAGCATGACGACTATTGCCACTGAGGTTCATCAGTTGTCATCCGATCATGTTGGAAGATATTTGTTACGTCTAAGGGTTGACATTCCATCCACTGAGGCCACATCAACCAACTGTCTAGATCGTTACATTCGTGCTGATATACCATCGCCACATGATGTGGCACAGATTAGTGGAGAGAGTGCTTTGCGGAATATGACTAGATGCTTGGCCAGTGATTTATTAGGTTCATACTAGTTCATCAATGATGAGTATGGGATCCCACTTGATGCTATATCATCACATCTCGAGCAATATTTTGGTAGATGGAGGAGCCACGGTGAGTCAGGTTCATAGGGTTTGAGGGGACATTAGGATGTTCCAGTTGGTCCTGAGGTTGAGGTTATTACACATGATGTTATGGGAGGTGAGTATAGCAGGCTTCTTTTCGGCACTAAGACTGCACCATCTACATGTGTATCATTGTCTCTCCATGATTCTGACCTTAGTGGGATTGGGAGGGCCTTTACTGGTGCAATTGAGGTACAATTTATTTAAAAATTATAATATAAATTCATAAATTATATATTTAAAAATTATAAGTTCAAATTAAAATTAAATCACATACATTGAAGCTTTGACTCTTGATTGCAATCTTAAATGTACATGTGTATTAGACACAAGCTACTATTTTACAACCTGGATATGGAGAATTGCATCATGCTGGCAATCCTAGTCATCATCATGAGGTATTTAAAAACCAAGTCTATATATCACATGTACATATAAGTTTGATTTAAGTGTACACATTTATCAAGTTAACTTTCTACATACAGACATCAAGTGTACAAGTTTTCTAACTAAATACACATATGCTTATATATTGTATGAACACATGTCATATATAGGTTGCAGAATCAGGTCATGCTTCTATTGAGACTCCTCTACATGATGCAGACCGTGTATGTCAGGTAATTTAGATTTGTCAAGTATTATTTATTTATTTAAAATCAAAACAAATTATATTTGTGTGTATATATATAGAATTTGAAAGTTTTATGGTGTTTCATGTGCAGACCTCGACCCACAACTCAGCACAACGCTTGGGTCACGGATCAGTCGAGGGCTCCAATTAAGGATCATGACATAGCTTGAGACAGAGTGAGGCTCAATCCACTCATAGAGCAAGACACTTATGAGTTGTTATTATGATTCAGATGTTTTATATTTGTACATTTGGACATTATGAGTTACATGTTATTATATTTTATCTAGACATTTTTATGAGTCACATGAACTTTTATATCTAGACGTTATTATGAGTCACATGTTTTATATTTGGACATTATATACACTTATGTTTTATATCTTAGAGACGTTCTTATTATGAGTCACATGCTTTATCTTTACATTTCAAAATTTATATTATGAGTTACATGCTTTATATTAATTATTTGGACATTTGGATGTCCATTGTTTATTTTGTGAAGAAATTTAATTACTTTCCCCTTTATGAATAAATTTAATGCATTGATGTAATATAGATATAATTGCTTGGTATTATTCAATCCAAGGATAACCAAGTTCCATGTTTAATCTACTTGATGTTGGTATGATATGAAACAATGTAGGATCCTCCCTTGTAAATGACATAATGTTTTCAATGGTTGAATAGGTATCAAAGTAATCACATTGTCCCCTAAAATAGAAGATTAAGTTCACAATATTTCACATGAAAAAATAAATCTATAAATGATGCATAATGTTTGTGTGAATGGGAAAAGGTAAAATACTTATTTCTATGTGGTAAATCATTTTCAATTACCTACCCTAATGTTCCACTATAAATCTAACATAAAGAGTTTTATTTAGTTAAAGCAAACATAAGTAACTACTCTACCCAATAAGTTAGTGTTATTTTTCCTTTTATCTAAATTTTTAAATTTGTCCTAATTAGGCCATATTCCTAATCTAAAATAAGATTAAGTTGGGAAATAGAAAATGAATATAGGAAAATATCTAAGCAAATGAAGTAGTACATATAAATATTTTGAAGTAGTCCATAACAAATGAAGATATCTCAATGCCTAAATATTTTGAGTAATAAATGAAATGTAATCAAATATTAAAGAAATTTGTACATATTTTAAAAAGCTAGAGCATATAAATACCATTAAAGATCTACCTAAGCTTCAGTTAAAATAACAATCATCATGTTAAAATCCAAAATACAAAAGAACTCTTAGAAGAGAACTCATAAGCACATCATCTTTGAACATGTAAATTATGAACTAGATAGATCTATCTAATGTAGGCTTGTTAAGTTTGAGACCCCTACATGATAAGGATACAAAAAAAAGAGCTTCCCTTAGCTTCAAGAAATATTTATTCTGTACTGACAAGGCCAACCACGTGAAGGTGGAAGCTCAGCGGCCTCACCTAAGACCTCAGACACCTAAGACCTAACACACCTAAAACCTAAGACTTAAGACCTAGAACACAACTAAGACCTAGAAGACACCTTTAAGACACTTAAGACATACATTAAGACACCTAAGACCTGTAAGACACTTAAGACATACACTAAGACACCTAAGACCTTTAAGACACTTAAGACATACACTAAGACACCTAAGACCTTTAAGACACTTAGAAGACATACCTACTTGACACATTTAAGACACCTAGACACCTAAGTCTTAAAACACCTAAGAAACCTAAGACCTATAAGACACCTATATACCTCTAAAACACCTAAGAATTAAGACATATCTAAGACACCTAAGAAACTTAAGACATATAGTAAGACACCTAAGACCTTTAAGACACTTACTTGACATATCTACTTGACACATTTAAGACACCTAAGACACCTAAAACACCTAAAACACCTAAGAAAGGTCTAAGATGCCTAATCTACCTTTAAGACACTTAAGACATATATCTAAGACACGTAAGACCTAAGATAGGTCTAAACGACATATTTAAGACACATTTAAGACACCTAGACACCTAAGACCTAAAATACCTAAGAAACTGTAAGACTTAAGACACCTCTAGACACCTAAGACATCTAAGACTATCTATATATAGTTTAGCTATCATACCTACACAACATGAAGGTCAATTTTATAACTTGAAATCCTTATAGGCAT
Organism: Cunninghamia lanceolata; assembly: GCA_027924645.1. Classification (NCBI taxonomy): domain Eukaryota; kingdom Viridiplantae; phylum Streptophyta; class Pinopsida; order Cupressales; family Cupressaceae; genus Cunninghamia; species Cunninghamia lanceolata. The sequence continues at coordinate 6,240,979 of BSBN01000402.1, forward strand.
AAACCTACATAATTGCAAAAACAAAAATCTGTGTAAATAAATTTATAGCTCATTTGTAGCTTGATCATGTTTGATTATAATAAAATTTGAACTAAGAACCATTGAAATTAAAATTTGAAAGGAAAGAGCTATCAAGAATCATGTACATTTTAAAATAAATCAATAGATCAATAGATAATTCAAGTGTATATACCTTCATACCATGTATTGATTGGTTCAACTCGCTCTTCAAAATGTAGTTAGAGCTCTTGGTACATATAATCTGGATCTTCTCTATCTTTTATTATCTCTAAAATCTTTTCGTGATCTTCAATAGACAACCTCCACTTTTGTTGGCCACGTCCTCTTTTTCGTAAAGTTTTCAAACTTAATCTTGTTTCTATAACTAAGTGACCGTACTGTAGAACCTTTTGTCCTGGCATATAATCAATAAATATAATACCATTTTTATCTATCTTTACTTGTTGATAATAGGTGCCTTCAACAACAAATGATCCAATGGGATATGATTTTCCATCACCATCTATCATTGATTCTAACAATTTTGATTTTGCTTGTGTGCATCTTAGTAGATAGTAATCTACACCTTCTATATTGTCAAGATCTGCAACCACAGCAAAAATATCTCCTATACACACCACAAGTAAACATGTTTGTACATTTGAGTTGAACAATGTAAATCAAATGTTCAAAACTTTATTACAATCTAGAATAAAAATCAATTCTGTAACTTACCTATAACAACTATATCTGATACATGTTCATAATCAGTTGAATACATAGGATCATATACATCTACAATGTCACTATCTTCAAAAGGAGACATTGATACTATTTGTTTCATTTCCCATTGTGAAACATATCCATCCCTTACATTTGGACATTGTAGAATATTTGCATTGTTCTCAATGCAATCAATACAAAAACATATTTTTTCTCACTTGAATAGTAAGAGTCTTGCTATGTCCTGTAGTCATGACTTGATGCGAACTTCTAACACCATTAATTGCTTGACAATTATATGGATTCAATCAATCAATATCTGCACGTATGAACAAATTCTTGAGCATCTCAATTAAAACTAAAATTCAATTAAATCACATGTGTACTTAAATTTAAATATTAAAGTTTTCAAATAACATAAATTCAATTAACATACCTTTAACTTCTCAAAAATAGCGTTTGTTGTATATTGAGTCATGGGCACCAAAATGGCTTTTGCACCATTCAATAATTTGATTTGTATTTCGTATGGTGTTACCTACAATTTCATGTTGGTGAAGTGCCCAGGTAAGAGGTAAGAATTTAAAAAAGTTCACATGTACATCCAACTATTACAATACATGTAGATCAATTACATAAATCATTGTAGAAGTATTCAACAATTTTAAATTTTGTAAATTCCATATGTAGTACATTACCTGCAAGTTCATATTGGTGAAGTGCACACTTTACACATGCTCTTGCTCCATCATGCTCTCCTTTTCCATGTCCACTCAAAAAAATTCTACAAAAACTTTATGCCAAATTTAGCATGTTGTTGCGTTAACCAATTAAATGCTTTTGCAGACTTAAATTGTCCTGTATAAATAGTTATATATAAATAACGATTTGAAAATAAAAAATTAGTTAAAAATTCAAGTCTTAAAATTTTATAAATTTTTAAATAAAAAATAAAAAATTAAAAAATAATAATAAAATCAACACTTACCAGCACATCCATCAGACCAAATCGAGTGTTGTAATGTAGTAATGGCACGTTGTCTCAAATCTTCAAAAAACATTCAAAAACAATGTGCTACATAGCTTCTATCATGACCCATATCATCATTGATATAAAAGTGAACCTCCTAGATGATAATTCGTTCATCTTCGGTACTCTCTACCTCATCTACAAATAACTCAGCATGTCTATAGCAAACTTGTACAAAGATTGTGACTTGCTCTGAATGATAATATTAACTTTGAATCTCAGTTTGAGGACTACTTGTATAATTTTTAGAAGAATCTACAATAGAGAGAATACAACTCAGTGGAAAACAATTCTTTGAGTCACGAAATTGTTTAGCTTGCCATCTTGCACCATGACAATGTTGGATATGTGGGTACACAATGTTACAAAATTTGTTCATAAACTCGTTGCAGGGTAATTCACTCTATCAAAACAATTTTTTTGGATTCAGCTCTTGACTTCGTTGAATATTTCTCATATTCAAATCTCTGCCAAACAACTGACATTGAATGATCAATATTCTCAAATGGCAAAAATTTCGTTAAATTTCCACAATCTACATATATTTCTTATACATTGTATATTGAATGAATCTTCTGATTTTTCACATAAGATATACTTCACAAATTTTGTTGTACTTCCAGGGATGGCTACATTTGGATTAACTATTGCCATAATTTTTTTATATGACTATAGGTGTAGATGAGATTCAACATAATTTTGATAGCAACAAGTTTCACGTACTTTATTTATACGTACAAAACATGGGCATAAATTCTCAAACATCCTTTGAGAAATCTTCACCTGTGAAAATTCTTGCTTGAATGCTTCCAAAAATTTACTTTGTGTTGTATCTATAAAATGCTTTGGATGATAAATTTTTTTACCATCTTCATCTTTTATTTGTATAGTGTCCCTTCTATTGGAAGAAACACAGGAGTGCTCAGTCCAATATCCAATTAGTTTTACATCTTCTGAAATTCTATCTCTTCGAGGGACTCAACAAATATTTACCCAATTATTTTCAATGTTTTCATCTAATATGTTTCTCTTCTTGATATATCTTTGAAAAGTTTTCCTAGATACATTTATTAATTGGCAATTGCTTTAACTTGTCTTCTATGTGATAATTTTTTACTAGAAATTGTAGTCATCAATGCTCTACATGAAACACTTAAATCAAAACTTCGACTCTTAGTTTGAATACAATCCGATGTTGTTTGCAAGTTTTCAATTATTGTCTGATTTACTAAATTTGAAGATTTTTTCTTGTTATCAACCCCTAACAACTCCAAAATAGGGGTCATTTCTTTTCGCCTAAATAACTTTACACATAATTGTGCTCTTCCAATTAGAGATTTATCTTCAAAAAATTCATCCCAAATTCTTTTAGAGTGCAATTTTATTGTGCTTTCAAGTAACATATGTTCAGGTGAAATATTTTTGAAAAGAGTATCCTCATCTATCTCCATAAGATTTTTCATTCCATGCAAAAAATTTCTATCACTACTACCAATTTCATCTTGTACTTGTTCATTAACACGCCCTTCAACTTGTTCATCAATAATTTCAATGGGTTGTTCTTGACTAGATGTTCCTAGGGTTTTTTTCATCTCTTTTTCGGTCATACAACCTTGATCTAGTTCTTTTATTCCCCATCACAAATTGCTTGTTTTAATTCATCTACACAAACATATACATCATAATAAATAACTCATGAAGTTCAATTTCTACATGGTAAAATGAGCAAATAAGTTGGGAATCATGTTACATACCTAAAAATTTGTAGCCTCTCTTGCCAAAAAAACTCCTTTTGTGTGGTTTCTCCAAATGCTTGAATTGAAAAAAATTTAAAAAATATTTTTTAGCCTCTATTGCTAAAAATTATGCTTCTTCTATTTTCTCCGTGATGCTTGAATTGAGAAAAAACACAAAAATAAAGCCATATATATACATATATATAAGTTAAAAAAAATAATTAAAAAAAACAAACCGTTGATCGATGGTGGTTGTTGGAATTATATGATTTTGGGCGAGTCAATCTCACCCTAATTTGATCTAGGCAAGTTGAACTCAGGTGAGTTCGATTCGCCTGAAACTATCTATGTGGCATTCCACTTGGCAGCCACCTCCTCATTTTATAGGGTTTTCTGAAACTCTCAACTTAAACTGAATATTTCTTCAATCAGAATGGATTATTTCAAAAATAAAAAAATACCCTTTTGTAGAGCTCTGAGTCTAGAATCCAAATATGATTTTTTAAAAAATATTTTGATTAGTTTTATTATATATTTTTTTAAATTATTGCAAGTAGGTTGTTAAAATCAGAGATGACATTAATTATAAATTTTTTAAAAATATCAAAACACATCCAATTTTTTTCAAAATTATATGGTGCACTAGAGAAAAGAGTCCTCTCCAAAAGGGTATAATTGGTTTTGTGAAAATGATAAAAAAATTATACAAAAGTTGATGTGGAATGAAAACTATCAGATTCTGTAAAGTTTGACTTTAAAATGATATTACAAAGAAAATATGCATTGAAAACTTTTTTTTTTCTCCATGCACTAGATATTGAACTCATCTATTTGGAGAAAAAAAAGGGAAAAATAAGATTGTTTGCTGTTTTTTTTGTGACGTGGACTCAAAGTCACTTTTTCTTGAAATTTTTAGCAATTCAAAATTTGCTCTTAAATTTATAAAAAAATGTCAAAATAAATTTTTTATTTTTTTTAAAATTACAAGCATAAAATTCATCAAGAGATCTACATTTCATTAGTTTACATCATTTTGAAATTCAAAACATAAATGCCACTTTTATGAGGTTGAAGTTGAAACTTTTGCTTGTGTTGGCCGATTCCTTTATAAAAGTATGACACAACTTTGTGCTTTTACCCATCACTCTGTCCAAAATCATGTTGAAGCTGATGATGTTGACATCTCCATTCTTCTTCAAAAAGTCCATGATTTGACATACTATTTGGCCAAACTCCACTCTCCATGCATCAAAGCTCTTGATTTGCTTGTCTTCTGACAAAATTGAGGGGATAAATTGATGCTTAAATGTGGCAAAAGACTCAATTTTGGCCTGCATCTTCTAGCTTTCACCATTGGCATATTGGTACTCCTCCAAGATCAATCCAATCATCCTTTCTGTAGGCTTCAAAGCTGTAGGGGCATTGGGATTTGTTTGTAAGACTTTACAGAGAATGGTCAAAGTGTGGTGTGAAGGTTTCCATCTTTGATACAATGGGTCCAAAACAAAAAAAATCACTTTGAGCTGCTCCATGGCCTGAGATAAGGAGGAATAGCAATCATGCACATTTCCTAGCTTATCAACAACCAACTTCATTCTGTATTCCAATATTTTTTCAAAAACTTCAAGAACTTTCTTCCTTGCCTCTTCTTTTGTCATTTCATTTTGTTTTCTCAAATCTTCAATTTCCTTTTCAAATTTCAATTTCAATGCATCAATCTATTCTATTGTCACTATGGCATCACTTGTTGCTTTTGGTACAGGGGGTTGATATGGTACAATAGCATGACTTTGAGAAGAACTCATATATTGCGATTGCTTTCTCAAATTGACATTCTCAAGGAACAATCTATTTACTTCATCATTTATTTACTTTTGAGTTTTCTCATAATCTTGTACTCTTTGTTCTAATCTTTTTACAACAACATGAGTGAACATGGCAGTATTGACGATGAGGGTAGATGCTTCTGTTGCTGATGTATCTTGTAAAGTTTTCACCACAACTGAACCCCTCATCTCTTGCACAACATCGAGAAACCTTGGTTTTCTTATATTCTTTTGTGTGGTCTGGATTGCAAGAGTCTCTGTTTTTGGGTTGAAACCACACCCATTAATGCCATCCTCATGATCAAATTCAGAAACAAGTTTTGGATCTTCTTGGCTTCTGACTTGGTCGAGCAAAAAGACGTTTTTCAACTCAAGGCTAGGAATGATTAGCATATTGCTATTTAGAACCATTTGCCTTTCTTCTTCTGGACTCACATTTATTTCATCTATCTTCAAATCTTTAAAAGTTTGTGTGACAATCTGATTATGCTGCGATTCATCAACACCCATTTTGTTTGTTGCCACCTTTTCATCAAACTCTTTCATTTTCATTTTCAACTAGAAGTCTTAAACTGTGGAGTCTTGATAAAGTCATAATCTTCAATAAATCTCATTGATACCATAATTCTTTCATCTTCCTCCAATTCTGGTTCACCTTGGGTTTGTTTATCCATTCTGGCCTTAGGCTTGTGTGCATCTGTCTCTTAGCCAACCAGTGGTTGATCAACTTCTTCTTCATCACCAAGTGCCTGAGAATATTGGCCACGTCTTCAGTGTCCCCAACTTCTTTAGTCATTTCATAAGGAACAAGTGGAGGCTCACCTTCAGTTCTCTGCCTTTTCAATGAAGGGGATCCAGAAACCTATGGATCTTGTATTGACGTGCAGCATCAGGGGCAGGCTCATGAATTTCAATTCCTACAAACTTCTTCACTAGAAGCTTGGTAGCCTTATGAGGCTACTTCCCAGACTTGCCATATATACTCTCAAAATTATCAATTATCATATCAATCCTCTTTAGAGGATCCTTTTCTTCAACAAAAAATCTAGAAAAATGGGGATTCTGCTTCTTCTCATCTTCAATATTCTTCAAGATTTCCCATTTTCTTTTCCTTGAATAAACTTCTTCAAAAGTTACCAAATTTCTTATCACATCCTCATCAAAAAGAGTTTGATGGGATATCCCCATTTTTGTCAAAATTATTTTCCTTACAAAATTCATGTGACCCTCAGGTCACAGACTCTGTTAGTTCCAAATTTTAAGGAATATTTTGCATTGAAATAGGCCTACAATTCCTCAAGAGTGTCTGAGCCAATTGACCAATCACCAAATATAGTGACATTAGGAAAAAATGTGCCCTTTTTTTCTTTTTCATCACCTCTTTTTCCATCCACATCATTTGCCACATAAATTTTAAAACAATATTCTATCTGATAAAAACTTTGGTAGTTTATGGGGTGGTTGGGGACAACCATACACCCTGATGATAGAGTGATGAGGTAAAAAGAACCAATCAACATAATTATGCTTATGATCTTGATCTGGTTTATGTGCAAGTGGCCTCAGCATCACATGACCTCCTTGGTAAACTTGGAGACCAATTTCCAAGAGAGTTCATTGTCTTAGCAGTAAATTTATCATGAAATACAATGTAATCACCAGTCTAACAAAATGAGTCCCACTTATAACACCAACACTGAGTAGGCATCCTCTATCCTTCTTTATCAATCATGCTTATGTCCATTCTACTTGACCATATCCTCTTGTTCTAATATAAAATTAGGTGGCACAACAAAGAGTAGAACCTGAATTCCAAGGGTTTCTTACCCTCCCTTACATGCAAGAACCCTCCATGTAGTTTATTCTCAATGTATGATGCAAAATCATACCCAGTATTTGCTTCTGGGTTCTGTGTTTTCATGGCCATCATCATCAGACCGATTGGTATTCTTCCCTCAGCATCAATTCCCAAAACTTGGCATAATGTGAAGTAGGTTCTCTTGAAGTACACATCAAATTCCTCGACAGGGAAAGGCTCAATAGCATTGGATGGGATGCCAATCTTTCTATTGTTTGCCCCCCTTGTCATGTATTTGGAAATTCATCTCTCCTTAGTGTTTTTATCAAGCATCTATATTCTTGCTCACTCTTCTGCAGGTCCACTTAAGTGAGAGCTTGTTTGTTTAGCATAAAACAATACACAATGGCATTTCTATCAACTGCTACCAATGGTTGTCCATTTGGCAACCTGACTGTTTTTGTGGCAGAATGGTAATACTGTGCTAGGGCCTTAATTAGTTCTACATCTACAAATACATTCGGGACCACCAATTTTTCCAATTCTAGTTTCCATGGGTTGCCTACTAGTCCTAGACCATCTTTCTTTTGGCAGAAGTACCAAAACAAGTTCCACCCAAAGATAGGGATTGCAACATCCCTACACCCCTCTTCTGCATCCCTAAACACTTTCTTTTGACCTTTGTTTATGGAATTGGGCAATAATTCTAATAGGGATTGTTGATGTGGTCTCTTTTTGGGGGTCAGAGGTTCATTACTCTTGCTGGTAGACTTGGGCTTCTTGGGTACCATTTTAGCTACTTATGCAAACTAGGGCTTTGAAATCTAAATTACAGTTCCAACAACTGAACAATGAGCACAAAATCTTTACCAACTTCTTGCAAGGAGTGAAAAGATGAACTTACTTGGTCAATTTGAAGCTTACAGAGAGCACACTGAACTAGATAACATCTTCTCCAAATCAAGTCTGCGATCACTAGAATGAGAAAATATCGAGAAATCCTCAAATTTTATTGTGCCAATAAATTCATCATTACTGTGGTTCATGCCACGAGATCATAATATCTTAGCATTTAATTCATTTCAAACATAGGCCCTTGATTGAACTGGATCCAACGGCCAGATGAGATGACAAAGATATATTGTATTTCTTGATAACCGTGACACCACAATGAGTCATTTTCCCATTTATTCTTTTACCGTATTGCTACAGGACCTGCCCCTACTTGTTGTGGGATTGCGGAAAGCATCTAGTTTGTCCCCTTCCTTTTACCGATACCCCGCCGATATTTGATCTGGTTATTGTGGGACTGCAGTAGCTATATGCTTTCACTTTCCCAATTTATCGCCTTACCATAGATACCCCTTGGAACTGTTGTGAGACTGTGGTAGCTAACTTTGTATTTATTCCTTATTATTGTAACACCACCGGTATCCTTCCAAGCTACCGCAAGACTGCGGTATTAATCCTTACCACTTGTCTTTCTTTACTATGATGCCATAATCATATGATGAAACCTCCATGGGGGTGCGGTAGCCTTCTTAAGTTAAGAATTTCATACTACCAAGCTGCCATTAGATTGTGTGTGCCTCGCGGGGTTGCGGTATACATGATTTATGCTCCTCTTGCTCCTGCACAACCGCCAAAACATTGTGAATGACCTATGGGATTGCAGTAAGAGACAAAAACACACAGATAGTTAAGAGCAATCAAAATTTTCTCAGAATGGTTATGATATGAGACCATGGGAGATAAATGGCAAAACCATTTGACAAGAATGTGGACCATGAGATGGGTTTATGAATAGAATGGAATCTTACAGATTTTGGAAGGGTCCTAACACAATCAATAATGAAACTGTATGTTTTGAAGAAAATTTTCACCTTCCAGTGTGCCTTTCTTATCATTGTGATCTCTCCTTTGGTGCTACTATCGCTTGAAGATTACTATCCTCTATATCATGAAACTTCTAATAGTGCATTGTCATTGTGGTTCAATCATGCATTCTACTCTTTAAAAGTTCCCTATTGTCATGAATTATTCTTACCCTACGTCATAAGCACTTCCATCAACATTGTTATTCATGAAGACTCTAACAATGCCTTGGAACTGTCATCTTTTGAGTTTTGAATTTATTCTTTTATGAATGCCTTGTGGACTATGATTAAAACCCTTGTCATTGTCATATGAATGGCTACTATCACTTGTGTTTATCGTAGTCCATCTTATTTAACTCTATCCTTGTTGATCATGAATTGTCTACTAACAACTCACTATCTTGTGTGTCTTTAAAGTCATTCACACTTAGCTCATAGTGAGGTATTTTGTTTAGTGCTCATTTTCATATCCTAATGGAGTCATGATCTTTGATAAGACCTATAGGTGTGATTATATAAATGCACCATAAGGACTATCCTCCAGGTCCATACTATGTATTTGGTTGAATATTATCTTATGAACTATCCTCTTTACCATCTAATTGTATTCTTAAGGACTGTTCCACTTCATGTAAACCTCTCTTTCCCATGATCAACACCTTGAAATTGACTATGGTAGCTCCTTGAGATATTATCCATGCACTCCTTAATACACTCATAGGTTGTCCTCTTTTAAAACTTTGTGGGATGGAAATATTTATTAGTTTACCATATTGCTTTGAAGACAATGAACCCTTGACAAGATTTATGATGTTTTAAAAGCCTTCTTGACTGCTCAGTTACTTGTCTTTATGTATCTTTTAAAGTCTGTCATACCACCCTATCACTATTATTATTAATTTCAATGCCCCCTTCATGGTTATGCCATGGACTATCATTGTTTATTTGAATAGTCATGACTATGATCTCCTTTTGGGAATCTATAAGAAAGTGTCATGTCTTACTTTGAAGTCCATTTCCTTAAATCTTTGCTCTTTGCTCATTGCTCCTATCCTAGGGCTTGGGGTCTCCTTTTTCTCTTTTCCCACTACATAGATTGAAGTCTTGTATACTGATGTGCCATAAACTCCTTCCAATTTAGGCAATAGACTCCATTTTGTGAGAATGAATGGTCAATAAAGAGTCAAAGTTTGATACTACTCCCATTGACCCCAAAAATAGCTCATGTGTCTTGTCCATGGTTCCACATTTTGCATACATGTCTACCAGGGTAGTTGCAACTATAACAAATGACAAAATTCCTCTATCCTTCATGCTTTGATGGATGTCCATACCGTGTTCCAAACCCTCCCATTTTGGCACAAGCAGGTAGTATGTTGTTAGAGGTTGTCGAATTTGGCTTTACAACTGCTATTTGCATTTTCTTGAAAGTTTCTAAAGCCTTTTCAACAATTCCATTTTGTGCATATCCCGCAACCATTGCATTCCATGATATGACATCTCTTTGAGGCATTCTGCCAAACAATTGACATGCCTTGTCAATGCTTCCACATTTTGCATACATGTCTACTAGGGCAGTTGCAACTACAACAAATGACAAAATTCTTCTATCCTTCATGATTTGATGGATGTCCATACCCTATTCCAAACCCTCCCATTTTGGCATAGGCAAGGAGTATGCTGGCAAAGTTGTCGAATTTGGCTTTACATCTACTAATTGCATTTTCTTGAAAGTTTCTAAAGTCTTTTCAACAAATCCATTTTGTGCATATCCCACAACCATTGCATTCCATGAGATGACATCTCCTTGAGGCATTTTGCAAACAGTTCACATGCCTTATCAATGCTTCCACATTTTGCATACATGTCTACCAGAGCAGTTGAAACTACAACATGTAAGAAAATTCCTCGATTTATTACTTTTTGATAGATGTCCACACCTTGTTCCAATGCTCCCATTTTGGCATAGGTAGGAAGGATGTTGGCAAAGGTTGTGGAATTTGGCTTTACACCTACCAATTGCATTTTCTTGAAAGTTTGTAACGCCTTTCCAACAAATCCATTTTGTGCATATCTAGCAATAATTGTAGTCAAAGAGATGACATCTCTTTGAGGCATTCTATCCAGCTATAATATTTGACAAAAACCCCCCTTCCCGCTCACTCACACGGTCTTTGGTTGGTCTATGCAGGAATACGAGGAGAAAAGTAAGTCCACCGCTCTCCCGCGCCACATTTAGGGCTTGCTTCCAGGGATGTGGTGCTCACTCAGACTGCCTCCCGCAAGCCTGTAGATTTAAGTTACACTTCTAAGTTTTACTTTCATGTCACTATCTTTGAGTTGCAGAATGAGCAAGTTTGTTTGTACATTATCTTTTTTGAGAAAATCTTAGGGCTTCTAGTATACTTTACTGTGCATGCATTAATGACTTATTTGCTTCTAGTATTCTTTTTGTTTGTTACAATGGATATTTATGCATCTCTCATTTTCTTTTGTAGCATACTGTACTAGTTTCTTGTTAGCCCATCAAGTGTTGAAGCAGTTGGAGATGGATGATGAATATGTTGCCAATGAGGAGGTGATGCATGAGTTATTTGATGTATTTTCTTGTCTTCTGTGGAAGAGTTATCAGTTAGGTAGAGGGTTTAAGGAAGTCTTAAGATTGTCTTCCTCTTAACAATAATCACCATGCTACAGTCTAGATTTTTGGACTCTCAAGAAGCTTATAATAGATGCATGTCAAACTATTCAGGGGCCTTTTCCACATTGGTAACCACAAGTATATGCATTCACTGTTATTGGATCTCTAATGCTGAGAATTAATACAATAGATCCAAATTACCTATCCCCTATTTTAGTTTCCAAATTCTAACAATTTCCTAATTGCCTTATGGTAACAGTGGCCTAACAAGGCTAAAACAGTAGCTATCAGAGATAAGGACAGTTTATTGCTAGAGGTAACAATTCACACTTGTAGCTTATGAACTAGAGCAAGTTGGGTGCATGAGACAAGATCTCTACAGAGATGACAGTGTGATCTTGAACTAGGACAATGAGTTTCATGGGACAATCATGGATTTGTGAAGAAGACATCTATGAATGTCTTTGTGCTTCTATGCTCAGTGATACTTAGAAAATTAGTTTCTTGCTCATTTTTTGAGCTATGTATTGTAACCATGAAGCTTTTCTAGCAAAGAGAAAGCATTGTAACTTATTTTCAGATCTTTATGCTGTTTGTAAGCATTTTTGATCAATAAAACAAGCTTTTTTTACCTTCTCAAAGTTGTTTCATTTTGCAAGCTTTAAAATATACTACTAAATATACTAATGACTAAATGAAAGCTTCAAAATGACTAAATATACTACTAATTGACATCAATTAATAATTAAATTGACTAAATATACTACCAATTGACAGAAATCAGTGAACAATGAATAAATATGACTAAATATATGACCAATGTTAAATCAGTGAATAAAAATGACTAAATATACTACCAAATTGATCAAAATGATGATTAAAATTAATGACTAAATACACTACCAATGGACAGAAATTAGTGAATAAAACTGACTAAATAAGTGACCAATTAACAACAATAAATGACTAAATTAATGACTAAATATATCAGTGAAAAATAAATGACTAAATAAGTGACCAGATTACTGCAATCAATGACTAAATCAACAATTAAATATACTACCAAATTGATCAATCAAAACAATCAATAAATGACTAAAAATGGTTTAGTCATCAATTTGGTGTGTTATAAATAACTGACAATAAACTACTAATGGTCACGTGACCATGTTTGGTCATTTATAAGCAATTTTTAGTAGTTTTTTTAGTAATATATTGCTCTTTTTGTACTAGTGGGGGGAGTATTTCAACTAGAGGTTTGAAATGTTTTGTGCCTCTAAAGGTATTGATATTCAACACATAGTGCCCTACAGTCCACAATAGAATGGTGTCGTAGAGCAAAATAATAGGTCCTTGAAAGAGATGACCAACTGTATGATTCACTCCAGGTCTATGGCACATCAGTATTGGGCGGAGGCCATCAACTATGCATGTTACATCCAGAATCGGGTTCCTCACTGAGCTATGAAGGGGGTCATTCCTTTTCAAGGTTGGACCAGTCGGAAACCCACAGTAAAACACTTTCAATTGTTTGGTTCTCCTACATGGGCCCACATTCCAGTAAAGAAACATAAGGCTATGGATCCACAGAGCAAGCCTTGCATATTTGTTGGGTACCGAGATGGTGTCAAAGGCTATAGGCTTCTCCACCCCACCACTCTTGATTTGTTCATCAAGAGGAGTGTTCATTTTGAGGAGGATGTTTCTAGTTCTTTTGCTATCACTTCTCCATCTACCATCACTTTGGAGACATTGTGACATGATGACAGTTCTTCCAAGGATCTTAATCTTCCTGAAATCATGATGAGGAGTGTTCTTCCTCCACTTTAGATGGTGACAATGATGATGAGGATTCATCTTCCTCCACTCCTAGTCATCATTTAGAGGTTGATGATTCTCCTCCATATTCTCCTTGTGGGCCTCTTTAGGCTCATCAGACATTGGAGTCAGTACGTGATTTGATTGGTGATCCTTCTGATGCTAGAAGAACAAGGTCACAGTTTGAATAGGCTCCACATCTCTTCATTGCCTCAACTTCTGATCCACAATCCTTTTGGGAAGCTTCTAGTGTCCTCGAGTGGAATGCTACTATGCAAGAAGAGTTTAGTTCCTTAGAGAGGAAACATACTTGGGATTTAGCCCCCTTCCTAAGGGAAGGAAACTTGTTCGATGCAAGTGGATCTATCAGACAAAGTTTTCCACATATGGGTTGGTTGGTAAGCATAAGGCTCACCTGGTCGTGAAGGGATTCTCCCAGGTGCTTGGGATTGACTACTCTGAGACTTTTGCACCAGTTGCCAAAATGAACTCCATTTGACTTGTCCTTGCTATTACTATAACCCATTGTTGGGAAGTTCATCAAATGAATGTGAAAAATGCTTTTCTTCATGGTAACCTTTAGGAGGAGATCTACATGGAGCAACCATAGGGGTTCGTACATGTTCCTTCACTTGTATGTTATTTTTGGAAGTCTCTATGGCCTCAAACAAGCCCCTTTCGCTTGGTATGCCAAGATGGACTCCTTCCTTCTATCAATTGAGTTCACTCGATGCCATTCTGATCCAAATGTGTATATTCTGCAATAGGATGATACTCTCACATTCCTTCTTCTCTATGTTGATGACTTGCTAATTACAGCGAATTCCTCATCCATCATCAAGGCAATGAAAACTTCCCTTCATGATCGTTTCCTGATGTTAGACTTGGGACTTTTGCACTACTTCTTAGGGATTGAGATCACTTAGTCTTCATCTAGTATCTTCCTTGCATAACCCAAATATGCACTTGATATGCTCTCTAGATTTCACATGGCTAATTGTAAGCCTACACCGACTCCATTTCTGTCTGGGGTCAAACTTGAGGCTCATTGTTCATCACCATTGGTGGATGCTACCTTGTATCGCCAATTAGTTTGCAGTCTCATACACCTGACTCACACAAGGATTGATTTGCCATATGTTGTAGGCCTAGTCTCTAGGTTCATGTAGGAGCCATATTGATTTGGAAGCCTACAATCATCTTTTGTGACAACTAGAGTGCAATACAGATATCTCGCAATCTAGTCCATTATCAGTGGACCAAACACATTGAGATCCACATGCACTACATTCAGGAACTAATTCATGAGCAGATCATTGATCTCAAGTATTGTCTGACATCAGAGCAGATCATAAACATCTTCACCAAACCCTTCACTGAGAGCAAGTTCCTTCATTTGCAAACTTTTCTGGGGGTGCAACTAGTGTCCACTTCAGGGGGTCTTTTAGTCCTCTTTTCTCTCTCTATTCTGGGGGTGTTCTCTCTACTTTGTTATGGAGGGACTTCTTCTCTTTGGGGGGAGTTCTTTGTACATGGTTACCTCATCAGGCTTGATTTGTTGAGACCCATCTTTTCACCCACCTAAGCTATGCTTAAGGGGGGGTATTAGTGTAGGTTTTTATTTTCCTAGTGTTATGTCGTAAAATGTCCCCCTAGGGCTTTTACCTCCTAAGTTTAGCTCCTGGGTCCCTTGTTTTACATCTTGCATATTCATTTAACTCCCAGAAGAAAATGGCCTGAAACCCATGTCACATGGGGCTTAAGGGATATTGTGTGCCTTAGACCTAACCTAAAAAGGGGACCTAGGACATTGGCACTCATGCCCTTGTCCTACCCTATTTTAGGCAGGTCCTAAATTTGAATGTCAGTTATGTGACCATTAGTTAGGTCCCATGTCGACATCTTAAGTTTGAATTACAAAATTTGTAGTGGGAATGTGTGTTGTTGCATAAATAAGCATGTTTAGAGATTCATTTGAAAACTAGAAGATGATTATGAACTTTTGGCGCACTTATGATTTGAGAGCATTCAAGATATTCATTGTTGCAGAGCAGAGCATTGTTATTGTGTTTGTGATTGTAGATTTAGCTTCATCTTCTCATGTGTTGAAGGATCTCAATCTATGTGAGAGCTACACTCCAAGGTGAAATCTATTTGTGTTTGAATCATTTATCAATTTGTTTTTGCCTTTATCCTGCAGGGATACACACTCTTTATTTGACAACGATGTTCTGAAGACTTGAATGTCCTTCTAGGGCTTGATTGAGGAAAGCTCCTAAACACCACAACCCCCAACCACACTCCTTGTGATTATAGGTTATAGGTATCAGATTTCACGGAGCGGAGTTGCAGAGGAAGGTTGTAGAAGATAAGGATTCTAGATCTGGCGGAAAGAAGTAGTTTGGAGCACTTTCAGGCTAAGGGTGCCTTGGGCAGTGTCCTCCGATGTTGCAGACACAAGAATCTTCATGATAGTGATAATCAACATTTGAAGAAGCCCCAACATCCTGAAGAACAACCTACCTTGGACTAGGGTGCCTAGGTTAGTGTCCTCCGCATCTTCTGTGATGGAAATAGATAGAACCGTGATTATTAGTGCAGGAAGGAGTCCTGAATTCCTTGAAGAAAACTATACCTTGGACTTGGGTGCCTGGGGCAGTGTCCCCAATTATCCCATATCACGAACTTCAAAAAATGGTTAGTAACTAATCTCTATCTACTATCTTAGTCTACAAGGATTTGTCATAATTTATCAGTTTACTTATTGTTTTGTATGATTAGGGTTTTTAGCATACTTGAGCATTAAATTAATACATTAATTGACAATTTCTAAATTTTCACATTGTTCCGAGTGACACCCAACCTGTAGGTGAATCCTCTTGCAAAAGTTGTGATTCAACTCGGTTAAATGTCCTTAAATGTTTGTAGTGAAAGGAGAATCTAGCCATTCAACCCCATCGACCCTCTTTTCCTGTAAAACATTTTGGTGAACCCATGTTATTATTGAATTTTGTACCTTTCTAAGTGTTGTACTTTAGATTTACATTCATTCATTTTATTTTCATCTTATTGCATTTGAAAATTTACAAAAAATTTGATTTTTTTTTAAAAATTGGCATCCTAGGCTTGCATTTTGACATAGTTTGCATTGCATTTCATTTAAATCACTCTAATCTCTGATTTTTGCATCAGATCTGATATAAATTACAGCAGTACATCATTTTACAATCATTTGCATTGCATTTTCATGCTTAAATTGTTAGATTTTGCTTGAAATTGTGCATTTTTCATATAACCTAGTTTTTCCAAAAGCTAGGGTTTGTGGTTAAAATCTTGTTTCAGATTTTACTACCCTTTTTATACACTCTTTTAGGACTGATTTATGATTGTAGTTTTTCATCATAGTGTGTTTTTGCTTTTACATTTAAAATTTTGCATTTTCACATAGACAATTTCAACAAAAACTAGCATATTCACTCATCTTTCCTTGAAATTGCACTTGCATTGAGCATTGTAGAACTTGGAAAATCATTTTCAGATCTTATCTGAGCTATTTCATATCATGAGTCTGATTATAATTCATTCATACATCATTTTGTATAGTTTCATGCTTTAATTTCGCAATTAGAGTCTGAAAACCTTGCATTTTCACTGGTTTGCCTTGTCATCTATCTAGATTTGCATTATAGGTATGTTGTGAAGGATATTGTTACATTATTGGGCTATTATAAAGGTTATAATTTTCTTCCCCTCATCAATTTCATTACAACACTTCATCTTTTAGTCATTTACGTTGAAAAAATTGAAAAAAGTGGAAAATTTGAGCATTTTAGGTCATAAACAAGCATAAATTGGTGTTGTTTCATTGCATTCATCTTAGATATCTTGAATTTCAGATCTTACACTCATATTAAATCATATATTCATTTTTCATTTGAAAATTTTGCATCAATTCATAGTATTTTGCGAAAATTGGCATATTTTTAAATACACATTGTGTATTTCAACACTAGGTGTTTATACACTTTGTTCACATCTTTTGATCAAAAACTTTAAAATCATCAACTAGGCCTTGTTGTTTAGTACTCTTTCCTCCTATCCACTATGTTTTTTGTGGACTCTGTGTGTCTTTTGGTACCCATTTCCCTCAAACAAGTGCTTTAGCGTGAAACAGTCTCACTTACTTGGCCTTGTTGTGTTTATTATGAAATTTGTGTGTATTTGAGTTTCTTCAATAACTCAATTTCCTCAAAATTTCATCATGGATACTTCAAATTTTGCTATGAATTTGGTTGTCATTTGATATCTCTATGTGTGGTTATTTTCCATAATTTGTTCATTTGTTTACGATTTCACAAAATTAGGGTTTTGAGGATAATTGGGCTTAATTAAACAACAAAATCATACAATTCCAATCTTCCTCTATGTTCCCAGTGATAGGAGATCTATAGTAGAGTTCTTTACTTGGTTGAATGTCCTTGAATGTTTAGTGGTGAAAGGAGGATCAATAGAAATCATTAAAATCAACCTTAAACATTTTTCACACTAAACAGTAATCATCATACAATATATATTATTGTTGTAGGAGAGTAGAATAGCAAGTAGAGTAGGAGTAGAGTAGAGGAGTCTCTTTGAAAGTTGTTGGAGAGAACTTAAAATTGTTGTAATCACTTCCAAGATTAATACATTTCTCATTAAAGCATGGTGACAATTGTGTTATTTTGGAACGTGGCTTGGTTTCTTATTTCTCGAAGATGATTGAGATGTGTTTCCAAGTAGAAGTATAATAAGATTAGAAAGTTAATTGATATAGTGAGTGTGTGTGAAGATATTTAATGAATTCCTAGGTTCATACTTTTGATGGTTTGTCGCTGGCAAGTCATTGTGCAAAGTTATCCTGAACCTCAACTTATTGCAATAGTTCGATTGTTGATGCTTGTTCAAGTTGTGCCAGCTGTGGGTACTTGAATGTGTGTTTACAATATGAAAATCCTTAGTCATCCTAGGAAGATTGTACTTGTTCCACATAGTTGTTGAATTCATCATGGCTAAGTGGAGCTTGTTATGAAGGAATTTGTCTATCTTGGCATCATTCATTGTCTCATTGTCCTTAGGAGTAGTATAGATTTGAAAGGAAGCAAGGTATGCAGAAACGCTTCCTACACTGATCTAATAAGGGGTGATGTATGCAAATTATTTTTAATCCTTACAATTGTAGCAATGTTAAACATATAATAGAGATATTATAGCAGCAAACACAACACAAGAATGTAAACACAGAGAGAAAGACACAACATATATCATGGGGAAGACCTTTTCAGGTGAAAAACCCCACACTCTAAAACCTACAAAATGTATTATCAAAAAAATAACTGTTTACAATACAGTTGCAATGCAAGTTCTTCCAAGAGTTTTCAAATGTCATTTTTGGAGTGATTCTGGTAGCATAACAGTACCTATACATCAACTATGCAACTACAACTCCAAAACTATGCAATATATAGAGATACAAGGCAATATTAAGAAGCCTCTAGAGATAGGCATCCATCTTGGCCACATGGCCATTTCACACATCCCAAGGACACTTGTCCAACATATTTTCACTCTCTTACATCTGTCATAACATGGTAGATTTGACTTCCCAAGGATAGAGCGCTCCATGCTAAAAATAGGCAATGACAGATGCTCTTACGCATCTTACAACTGTCATAAAAATTTACAACATGACAACACTTAATGTTGTAAGAGAATCCGTCATACACAACTAAAAATAGCATATTCCTCTTACAACATGTCATAGCCCAACTTGGGCACCCAAAGATGCCTTTATCTCATGCAAAGATACTCTTTGACACTTGCCCCCACTTGTCATAGGAATCTCTATACTTGGCTCTTACGCATCATAGATTCTGTCATATGGAGTATCCTCTTCCACATACCACAAGATGCCGACACATGGCATATTAGTGCCACCTCAAATGGGATACCCAAATCCATGTGAGTTTGAATAAACCATCCAAGTCACATTCCAAGTAGGATGACATGTCATGCAATGCCACCTCAACTAAGTGACCAAACTGAATGTGCAAGTAAATACAAAATTAGGCCATAAATAAATATACAATTAAATAAATAATGCTAGGAATTTGCAAAGGTTGAGACACCTTAATTCCCAACATTCTCCCACTTGTCAAACACCTTGCAAGAGCCAAAAGAATGACAAGATTTAATTGCTAGGGGCAAAGAGGCCCATAGACTCTGAACACCATCTAAACTTCTCTGTGCCCACTGGTTTTGTCAATGCATCTGCAACATTCTTCAAAGTGTCTACCTTCTCCAATATCACCTTCCCATCTTCTACCATATCTTGAACAAAATGAAACGGAACATCAATATGCTTTGTTCTGGCATGGAAAGTAGGATTCTTTGCTAGGCAAATCGCACTCTGACTGCACAACAACTGGTAATCTATCCCGCATCAACACCAATATCTAAACAAAACATCTTAAGCCAAATGGATTCTTTACAAGCATGAGTTGCTTCCATGTACTCTACTTCTATCGTGGACAAACCAACCACAGGTTGTCACTTACTCATCCAATTAATAGCACCACCAAACATGGTAAACATATAAGCACTGGTGGATCCCCTGCTGTCAATGTCACCTACCCAATCAGAATCCACAAATCCATGAATACTCATAGAATGCAGAGGTACTGTAGGATAACCATGATAACATAGGGAATACTTTGAATTACCCCTTAGATATTTGAACACTCTCTTCACCACATCCCAATGTACCCTTCTAGGATTATCCATAAAATCACTAAGGACTCCCACTGCTTGGGCAATGTCTGGTCTTGTACAGACTATAACATACATAAAACTACCAATTGCACTAGCATAAGGTTGTCTGCTCATATCCTGTCTCAGAAGGAGACTTTGGACAATCATTAATAGATAACTTTGTCCCCAATGAAACAGGAACACACAATGGTCTGCAATCTGCCATGCTAAATCTCTCCAACATGGTCTTCACATACTTACTTTGGCTTAACCAATGTTTTTCTTTTGCTCTGTCTCTTTTGATCTCCATTCCCAGAATGTACCTAGCTGCCCCTAAGTTTTTCATCTCAAACTATGCTGACAACTGAGACTTCAAATCAGAAATCATATTCTTACCATTCCCAATCAGCAACATATCATCAACATATGATGCAATAATGAGAATGTGATCATTGTCAAACTTGTAATACACACAATGATTTGATTTTGATCTCAAAAATCCAATGGACAACACAAAGGCATCAAAATTCAAGTACCACATCCTAGGAGATTGCTTCAAACCATACAAACACTTCTTTAACTTACAAACCAAATTTTCTTTACCTTTCACCACGTAGTGCTTAGGCTGTGACATAAATTTCTTCCTCCAAGTCACCATGAAGGAAAGTTGTCTTCACATCCATTTGTTCCACTTCTAAGTCATAAGCTACTACAAGAGATAACAGGAACCTAATAGATGTCAGCTTTGCAACGAGAGAGAAAATCTCACCATAATCAATTCCCTCCACTTGTGAATACCCTTTCGTAACCAATCTGGCCATATATTTCTCAACACTGCCATTTGCACCAAATTTCTTCTTGAACACCCATTTACATCCAATAGGCTTTTGTCCATCAGGAAAAGGCACCAAGTCCCATGTTTTATTCTTTTCCAAAGAAGCCATCTCATCTTCTATGGATTCCTTCCAGGAACTGCATCTTTCATACCCATAGCCTCTTTCATAGTTCTAGGCTCATTAGTGTTAGAAATCAAAGCAAAAGCACAACTAGAATCAAGCAATGTATAACCAAGCCTCTCAAGTTGCCTCCTGTTTCATGTAGACCTCCTCAAAGGCTGAGGTTGAGGTTCTTTTTCTTTTCTGAACTTTCAGAGCTGCTAGAGCTCTCCTCATCATCAGGTCCAATAGGGTCTTTCACTTCAGTCTTATCAGGGGTTGTAGGAAACTGAACCACATCCTCTTTCTTTTCTTTTTCTTTTGGCTATAAAATAACATGAGAAGGTGTTACCTCTCTGATGATAACACTTCTATTATACAAGACTTTTTCAGCCACATGATCCCAAAGCTTGTACCCTTTCACACCGACACCATAGCCAATGAAGATACACTTAACTGCCTTGTTCTCCAATTTTGACCTCTTCTCCTTAGGCACATGTGCATATACCTCACAACCAAAAACACAAAGATGTCTTAATGAAGGCTTCTTACTAGACCATACCTCCATGGGTGTCTTATCAACAAGCATTGAAGTAGGAGACCTGTTAACAAGGTAGCATGGAGTGGCTACAGCTTCAACCTAAAACTTTTGTTCAAGACTAGAACCACTAAGCATACTTTGAGCCCTCTCCATCAACATTCTGTTCATCCTCTCTGCAACTCCATTTTTTTTGCGGGGTGTAAGGAGTTGTCTTATGCCTTTCAATCCCATGTTCTTTATAGAACTTGTCGAAATCTACAAAACAAAACTCACCACCATTATCAGTTCTCAAACACTTAATCTTTTTACCAGTCTGATTCTCAAGAAAAGCTTTAAACTTTTTGAAATGACTAAAGACTTTAGATTTTCTTCTGAGAAAATAAATCCATGTCCTACTATAATCATCTATGAATGATACAAAATATAACGATTTAGAAATTGAAGGAACATTCATAGGACCAAACACATCAGAATGAATTAGATCCAACACACCTGAAGACTTATGAGAACTCGAGTAAAACTGAACACGGTTTTTGTCATGTCCCGATATTAAGGCATTGTTTAAATCAAAGATTTAAACATCATGATAGACGGAGAAGTTGTTTTTGATAAAAATCATGCATATAATTAATATATAATAATATTAGGTAATATAATATATTTATTATACTTGAAAATAATAAATATAATTACAAATATAATATTATCAATTTTAATATAATATATATTATATAAATATAAATATAAATTATATAATATATAATATATAAATATAATAATAAATGTATTATAAACATAAAATAAATACTAAAGGAAATTATTATAATGTGAACTCTAAATAGTATAAGCATATATAAAAGCAAAAGAGTTGTGATCATTGTCTAAGAAGCAACAACTAAAGGATGTGATCTCATATATTATTAAGCCAAGACTAGTCAACAAAGGGTGCAATGCATAAAGACAAGTGATGCAAAAGACATGTAGTCTATTGGTAAATAAGACAAGGTCAATGAATTTGAGACAACAATTAATAACGTGTGATTCTTATTAAGGAATAAAAGCAACACTGATTAGTCAAGGAAACTAGCGCTTGGGATAAGTGGCGACTCTTGGGTAGAAGACTCTGATCTAAGATACATAAGAGTATCGATGGGATAACAGTAAGGGGGACAGATCTATAAACTTTAAGAATCATAAATCTGTAGTATACAATCGATCATTCATTAATCAATAATCTATAGTTTAAAGGCAGCAGAAGTAATGCAACATCAACTAAGCAAGCCATCTCATTGATTTACAAATCTCATTCTTAGAATCTAATATAGGCCAAAAAGCATAAGAATCTAAGCACCACCTCCTCAATGAACTTAGAAACCATCTTAGTAGGAAATAATCATTATAAGCATATTGATCAGCATCTCATTTCTAATATCATGGAATCGTATATCTGATCTATCAATTAATACAACAACATAGAAGATAAATGCTATGAGCAGTCCCAAGCCAAGCAAACACTCTAAATATTATTATCATTCAATAACTTCACTTCATAATCAAATCTTTTCATGATCGAATACTTCATATTATCTATATCAGACTTCTATATATATCTCTTAGCTGCTATATCAGACTTATGATGCTTGTATGAAGCAAGACATTCCATATATTGGAGTCATTCGAAGGATCAAGTATCATTTATTATCAATTCAACAATAAGTAGGTTATATTCTTCAAGGGGCCATTGTATCATTATTGCAAGGTATTTATATCACCAAGTCATTATATCAGCTATTCCAAGTAGCCATCTCAACAGTTTACAAGGTATTCTTATCAACATTACTTACATGATCATATGATCCTTATTTCAATCTAATCAAAGAATGAATATATATATATATATATATATAGATATATATATATATATATATATATATATATATATATATATATTGAGATAAAGCTACTAAAGCACAATATTGCCAAATATATGTTTATCCATCTGATAGTGATGGTATGATATCTAGTTCCCATTGAAGGAACAATACTCATAAGAAAGTATTTTCTAGTTCCCATAGAGGAATAATATTCATCAGAAGTATTATCTTCATGATCCATAGGAACACTGGATCGAGAGGACAAGCTCCTTATTGGTTTGAATTCTCTAACCTTGTTCATAATCTACTAGGGATAAGCAAAGCATGCTACATCCTTAATCTTATCTATTACCCCTAGGAGGATGGTTAAGTAACAAAGGGCAGATTATTACGATCAATCTCGCATAGGGAAGGTGACTCTCAAGTGGATGAAGTATTACTGGGTGTGTAATGAATTATCTTGAGCCAAGTAGTGAAGTATTTTCAGGTGTGCAATAAAGCACTTGGGCCTATACCTATGAAGATGACTTACACGGCAGGTGACTCTTAAGTGGATGAGGTATTACTGGGCATGTAATGAAGTCCTTTGAGCCAAGTAGTGAGGTATTACTGGGCGTGCAATGAAGTACCTCGGCCTATGACAGTGGAGCATGATCCTCAAGTAGCGAGATATTACCGGGCATGCAATGAAGCTCTTGAGCCAAGAGGTGAGGTATGGCCAGGCATGCCATGAAGCCCTTGGGTATTATTATCCTGCACCTTAATAAACATACACCTATCCTCCATTGGGGCAAGATTAGATTTGTGACTAGGCACCATCATGCCCAAAGTATATCATAAGGCCTAAATATGATTAAAATATAAATACATTTGAATATTTGTATCATTGATTATGATTATGATATTGCTAATCCTAATGATCATGAAAGAACATATGTTCTTGTATATGTGTTAATGTTTGTGGATGTAGGAAATGAATATATGCATGCAAAGGTAACATTACATTCATATTCATTATTATCAAACATGATTATAATGTTGATTTCATTATGAATTGATCTTTAAAAGTACTAATGTCTCTTTCTAGGAGTTATTATTGTGTTTAGGTGAAGAAATCAAGGATACCCTAAAAGGGGACATTACAAGTGGTATCAGAGCAGTCATCCTGCCATCTTGTGAATGATAAGTACTTGCACTACTTATATATTATAACTTACACATATATTTCATGTTGGATATTCTATCCGGTGATAATCTTATTCATCATTGATTGCTTCCATGCTAACATATCATCATCTATTATACACTTCTACAATTGCATTTACCTTCTCTACAAATTCATCTCTCTGAATTTTCAAGATGATTTCATCATTCATCAACTATAACTTAGCATTATCTTTTGCAGAAAATGTTTTCTATTGAAGTGTCAAATTAAGAAGCCTCACTCATCATGATATAGACAAAAGTAATTTTACTCTTTCATCATTCTTTCTTGATTATCACAATCATGGTCCACATTCTCAAAACCATTATGTCCTTTGTTATCAATGATAAGAGTTTACAACACTATATATAGTTATACTATAATAGCTATTATCACCTACAAATGATTAAAACATTATGCCTTGACTTTGAAATATATGTTCTAGGTTCACTTTTAACTAGGGTTTGCCCTACTACTATTTCTTCCATCTTTTCATTAGACTAATACAATGTGGTGACTTCAAACCAACATGATCACAATTATTCAAGGACATCCACCACTAACACAAAGTAAAGCATCAATAAAACTCAATAGTTATTAAAACTTGAGAGCATACTAGAATGCACTAGTGTCCATGCTTGGATATTTATTTCTCTTTACGATCAATACACAATTAGATAGATATTGTAGTCAAATACCTTTAACTAAAGAGATTAGTCATCACACGCAAATCTATTCATCATGCAAAATATAACCAATATGAAGATGCTATGTCCTTATAATAGACTATGTTCAATCAGTTCATGGTAATGTATTTACCCCTAAGTATCTAAGATAAAATACAATTAACCTTTGATAACAAGGTACTCTACTACTACCCTCAGTCTCATTAGGGATTACCTTGCTTTATAAATGTTAAGCAATATTAATTACTCTAAATATTCATATCTCCAAAAAGGTTGATTACAAGAAAATTTTACCACTCATTTTTGGCCATGCATTATCTCCCCATGAATGAATTAAGTCCTCTTCAATTTCTGGGTGTTCTTCATTCATATTCATATCTCTTGCTTTGTCTCCAATGACAGTCTAAATTTTATGCATAGTTGGATCGTCTTCATGAATTAGATCTTCTATAATATCAATCATTGCTTTCAAAGAATCTCTTTTGAGTTCTCCTCTTGATTAAAGTAACACAAAAACCTATACTAAGTTATACTGTGGGCCCACAACCCACAAATCCCAGGACCATTTTCCACATCATTTAGTGATTAGTTTACACACCCAAACACAAAATTGCTTGAGGACAATCAATCTTGAGTGGGGAAGACTGTCATGTCCTGATATTAAGGCATTGTTTAAATTAAAGATTTAAACATCATGATAGACAAAGAAGTCATTTTTGATAATAACCATGCATATAATTAATATATAATAATATTAGGTATTATAATATATTTATTATACTTGAAAATAATAAATATAATTACAAATATAATATTATCAATTTTAATATAATATATAATATATAAATATAATAATAAATCTATTATAAACAGAAATTAAATACTAAAGGAAATTATTATAATGTGAATACTAAATAGTATAAGTATATATAAAAGCAAAAGAGCTACGATCATTGTCTAAGAAGCAATAACTAAAGGATGTGATCTCATATATTATTAAGCCAAGACTAGTCAACAAAGGGTGTGATGCATAAAGACAAATGATACAAAAGACATGTAGTCTATTGGCAAATAAGACATGGTCAATGAATTTGAGGTAGCAATTAATAACGTGTGATTCTTATTAAGGAATAAAAGCAACACTAGTTAGTCAAGGAAACTAGTGCTTGGGATAAGTAGCAACTCTTGGGTAGAAGACTCCAATCCAAGATACATAAGAGGATCGATGGAATAACAGTAAGGGGGATGATGCAGAGTCACAAGGGATTGTTCCAAACCCTCAAAACTCCACTCGGAAAGACACTTCGTTCTAACGGCGAGAGGAAACTATCGCTCTCTCGACATACCCCATCGGCCAGACCTATGACTATCGGTGCATGCTAAATCCCATTGCTCGATAGTAGATTTCACTCCGATAGCTTTGCCCTAATTTAGACATTAGTTGCCTATCAACAACATAGTAGCTATCGGCCTAACTTTCTGTCTGTTCTCCGATGTCGATTGTCATACCGATGCCCTTGGCGCTAGTTCCACTGTCGGCCAGACATCTACCGTTGGTCTGACTCCCAACTCCTCCGCCGATACTCTTCCTCACACTGATACCTTTGGTATATACTATCATCGGTGGGACTTAACTCATCGGAAGACACCACAAACCTTGCCCTGATGGCCGATGACTTTATTTCGGTGACATATGCCAGTGGTCACCCCAATATATCCCCTCGGTGAGACCTTTACCGTCAGACTAACATAACACTGTCCCCTCGATGCCTTACTTCATGCCGATGCAACCACAACTTTACATTTAAATGACTTGGCTTCCTATTGCCGATTCCCCAGCGATGGCCCGATCCACTTCCTGGGTGGTTTCTTAGACTCTCCTCAACTTGTACAATCTAGCACATACCCATGCTAGGGTTTTCAACATCTCTGGCCTATGATCCCGCAAACATGCATGCGAATAGAAATAGAAAACACACAATTAAAACCTATAACTACTGTACATGACCATTCCTCCAATTCGCAGAATCAACCGGGGGAATGGATAATCAAATCCATTTGGCCTTAATACAAGAAATCAATTACATAGTGAATTCAAATGTAACAGAATCTCGCTTATTATGCTTCTTCAGAAATGTTTACAGACACTCTGTCGATACTTACACAACTGAACTACAACTGACCACAACCCATACTGTATGTTCATTCGATCATCTGGGGGGTATTTATCTACTCACAAAGAGTAGTACTATCTTGGATTCCCAGCGGCTGGGAGATACAGCTGTCTAACAGACTCCAACTAACTCTCAACTAACAACCTAAAAATAGAATGTCTCAGTCAATACAGACCTTATTACAATGCATTGGTCTTATAAGACCTTATTAGAAACATAAACAATCTTAAAACTAACTAACCGCCTCATGTAGGCCACTATAGGATAGTTGCTCCTGCACCATACTCACCAACAGAAAAAGAACTCATGTCCCATGAGTTAGGTTGTGGAAGAATTCCACCTTCACTCTTTGCCATCTCAGTGTTCTAACCTGTTCCAACTTTATCCTCTGCTGTCTCTTGGCTGCTCCAAGATTTCTGAACTGTAACTTGTTGTCTTGCAAGTAAACCCTCATGCCTGTCAATGTAGGCTCTGCTCATACATACCCTGTGTTTGCTAGTTTGTCTTACCAGCACCTCTGTCTGAATACCTGGTTGAATAACCTTAGTAATTACTTCTTGAACTTCTGCAATGTTCAAATCTATCTTCCTTTCAACTTTTATAGGACAAACAATAGTCCCAACTACAATCACATCCTTGTCTTGCCAATCAATTTGTGGCTACTCATAAACCTTTGTCTAAAACTGCTGCTGACCTTTGTCAGTCAAAACTAAACCTTTCTCCAAACTGTTGTCATTAACAACTTCATTCCCTACAGTATCCTCAACTGCTTTTATGCTTGTTGCTGTAGGCATCTTCACAAACTCCTTCTTTCCCACTAAAATGATTTTTGCTACCTTCTGTGCTGCAGTTTCTTCCTGTAAAGGTATCAACACAATAGTTTTACCATCTTTCTTGATGGTGTAGGTATTTGCATACCCATCATACAGTACCCTCCTATCAAATTGCCATGGCCTACCTAATAGTAGGTGACAACATTCCATGGGCAAAATATCACACAAAACTCTATCATGATAATCCCCAATTTGAAAATCAACATATGCCTATTCATATACCAAAAGTGATTGACTATCACTCACCCAAGATGCCTTGTAAGGGTGTTGGTGTGGAATCCTTTCTAAATTTAGTTTATCCACCATTTCCTAAGAAACCATATTATCTGTTGAGCTAGAATCAATTACAACCTTACATATTTTACCTTTGCTCTTGCATGTGGTCTTGAAAAGAGCTCTTCTTTGCATCATGTCCTTTGATGTCTTCAATATTGTCCTTCTTAACATCAATGCTTCTCCCTCCTCTAGATACCCATAATTATCAGGATTCTCCTTCACACTTTACTGAGTTTTTGAGCTGCTTGCACTTTGTTTATCAGCTTCTTGGATCAGATTTGCCCTCTTTTCTCCCTCTGAATTAGTTACTTTTGTTGGACATTTGAAAAATGGATGCCCATATTCACCACAAGTGTAACACTTTCTAGAAAATGTAGTAGAACCTCTACCACCTCCAAATCTGCCTTTGGTACCTTTCCATCCACCTCTGAAATTAGATTGTTCCTATCCTTTGCCAATGTCTTCTTGACTCTCATTGCCTTGCCTCATTGTAGGGGCTGATCCTCTTCCCCTCATATTGCTGCCTCTTCCTCTCATGGACTTATCTTGTCTTCTATTCATCT
Source organism: Cunninghamia lanceolata (assembly GCA_027924645.1). NCBI lineage: Eukaryota > Viridiplantae > Streptophyta > Pinopsida > Cupressales > Cupressaceae > Cunninghamia > Cunninghamia lanceolata. Next base: position 6,270,300 of record BSBN01000402.1, read on the forward strand.
TTTCTTCAATCCTAATTGCCATTTGATAACAATCCTCCACACTCCTTGGGTTAGCTAAAACTAACTCATCTTGGATGTTCAATCTCAAACTAGCCAAGTACCTAGCAACCTTTTCTATCTCATTCTCATGATGACCAGACCTCATGTTCAACTTGTAAAACACCTCAGTGTATGCCTTGACATCCATTTCCTTCTACCTAAAAAACTGCAGCTTCTTAAACATCTGAATTTCATAATCCTTGGGCAGAAATTTACCTTTGATCCTTGCTACCATCTTGTCCAATGAAATGATCTTTGACTTTCCTTGTTTCCTTCTCTCAGATTGTACATAATCCCACCATACCAAAGCATGACCTCCCAACTTGGTCTTTGCAATCTTTACCTTCTGATCCTCAGCAACATCTTCACATTCAAAGTGATTATCCAATGCAGCAATCCAATCTAGTACCTCTTCTTCATTCAGACTTCCTGTGTACCTAGGAACATCAATCTTTACTTTAGGTTTGTCACTTTGAACTTCCCTTAACAGTTTTGCAAACCTTTGATCTTCAGCATTCAGTTCTTCATCTTCCTCAGCATCATCTTCTTTTTCAGATTCACTGTCTTCTACTTCTCTCTTTTTGTTCATCTCCAAGGCTGCAAGCCTTGCTTGAAGTGCTTCTGCTAGCTCCTTCATCTTTCTCATCTCTTTGGCATGTTTTTCCTTCATCTCCTGCAACTCCCTTGTAGTACCACTACCTTTAGGAGGCATTTTGTCAACCTCTCACTCCCCTGCCTTTGTCTTCTCAGTGACAGAATCAACACACAAACAGCCTAGACCTTTTCCTGAGCTCTGATACCAATTTGATGCAGAGTCACAAGGGATTGTTCCAAACCCTCAAAACTCCACTCAAAAAGACACTTCGTTCTAATGGTGAGAGGAAACTATCACTCTCTCGACATACCCCATCGGCTAGACCTATGACTATCAGTGCATGCTAAATCCCGTTGCCCGATAGTAGATTTCACTCTGATAGCTTTGCCCTAATTTAGACATTGGTTGCCTATCGGCAACATAATAGCTATCGGCCTAACTTTCTGTCTATTCTCCGATGCTGATTGTCATACCGATGCCCTTGGCACTAGTTCCACTGTCGGCCAGACATCTACCGTCGGTCTAACTCCCAACTCCTCCGCCAATACTCTTCCTCACACCAATACCTTTGGTATATACTATCATCAGTGGGACTTAACTCATCGGAAGACACCACAAACCTTACTCCGATGGTCGATGACTTTATTTCAGTGACATATGCCAGTAGTCACCTCGATATATCCCCTCGGTGAGACCTTTACCATCGGACTAACACAACACTATCCCCCCGATGCCTTACCTCACGCCGATGCAACCACAACTTCGCATTTAAACTACTTGGCTTCCTATTGCCAGTTCCCCAGCGATGGCCCGATCCACTTCCTGGGTGGTTTCTCAGACTCTCCTCGACCTGCACGATCTAGCACATACCCATGCTAGGGTTTTCAACATCTCTGGCCTATGATCCCGCAAACATGCATGCGAATAGAAATAGAAAACACACAATTAAAACCTAAACTATTGTACATGACCTTTCCTCTGATTCACAGAATCAACTGAGGGAATGGATAATCAAATCCATCTGGCCTCAATACAGGAAATCAATTACATAGTGAATTCAAATGCAACAGAATCTCGCTTATTATGCTTCTTCAGAAATGTTTATAGACACTCTGTTGATACTTTCACAACTGAACTACAACTAACCACAACCCATACTCTATGTTCATTCGATCATCTGGGGGGTATTTATCTACTCACAAAGAGTAGTACTATCTTGGATTCCCAGCGGCTAGGAAACACTTCCAGACGGCTGGGAGATACAGCTATCCAACAGACTCCAACTAACTCTCAACTAACAACCTAAAAATAGAATGTCTCAGTCAATACAGACCTTATTACAATGCATTGGTCTTATAAGACCTTATTGGAAACATAAACAATCTTAAAACTAACTAACTACCTCATGTAGGCCACTATAGGATAGGTGCTCCTGCACCAGGGGATAGATCCATAAAATTTAAGAATCATAAATCTGCAGTATACAATCGATCATTCATCAATCAATAATCCATAGTCTAAAGGCAATGAAAGTAATGCAACATCAAGTAAGAAAGCCATCTCATTGATTTACAAATCTCATTCTTGGAATCTAATACAGGCCAAAAAGCATAAGAATCTAAGCATCACCTCCTCAATGAACTTAGAAACCATATCAGTATGAAATAATCATTATAAACATATTGATCAGCATCTCATTTCTAATATCATGGAATCATATATCTAATCTATCAATTAATACAACAGCACATAAGATAAATGCTATGAGTAGTCCCAAAATAAGAAAACACTCTAAATATGATTATCATTCAATAACTTCACTTCATCATCAATTCTTCTCATGATCGAATACTTCATATTATCTATATCAGACTTCTATATATATATATATATCTCAGTTGCTATATCAGACTTATGATGCTTGTATGAAGCAAGACATTCCATATATTGGAGTCATTCAAAGGATCAAGTATCATTTATTATCAATTCAGCAATAAGAAGGTTATATTCTTCAAGGGGCAACCATTATATCATTATTGCAAGGTATTTATATTAGCAAATAATTATATTAGCTATTCCAAGCAGCCATCTCAACAGTTTACAAGGTATTCTTACCAACATTACTTACATGATCATATGGTCCTTATTTCAATATAATCAAAGAATGAATATATATATATATATATATATATATATATATATATATATATATATATATATATATATTGAGATAAAGCTACTGAGGCATAGTATTGCCAAATATATGTTTATCCATCCGATAGTGATGGTATGATATCTAGTTCCCATTGAAGGAACAATACTCATAAGAAAGTATTTTCTAGTTCCCATAGTATCACTAGATCGAGAGGATGAGCTCCTTATTGGTATGAATTCTCTAACCTTAACTAGGGATAAGCAAAACATGCCACGTCCTTAAATTTATCTATTACCCCTAGGAGGATGGTTAAGTAAGAAAGGGCAAATTATTATATGATCAATCTCGCATAGGGTAGGTGACCCTCAAGTAGATGAAGTATTACTGGGCCTGTAATGAAGTCTCTTGAGCCAAGTAGTGAAGTATTTCCAGGCATGTAATGAAGCACTTGGATCTATACCTATGAAGATGACTTACACGGTAGCTGACTCTCAAGTGGATGAGGTATTACGAGGTGTGTAATGAAGTCCCTTGAGCCAAGTAGTGAGGTATTGCCAGTCATGCAATCAAGCACTTGGACCTATGACAGTAGAGCATGATCCTCAAGTAGCGAAGTATTGCCAGGCGTGTAATGAATCTCTTGAGACAAGAGGTGAGGTATGGTCGGGCGTGCCATGAAGCCCTTGTATATTATTATCCTGCACCTTAATAAACATACACCTATCCTCCATTAGGGATAGATTAGATTAGTAACTAGGCATCATCATGCCCAAAGTATATCATGAGGCCTAAATATGGTTAAAATATAAATACATTTGAATATATGTATAATTGATTATGATTATGATATTGCTAATCCTAATGATCATGAAAGAATATATGTTCTTGTATATGTATTAATGTTTATGGTTGCAGGAAATGAATATATGCACACAAAGGTAACATTACATTTGTATTCATTATTATCAAACATGATTATAATGTATTGATTTCATTATGAAATGATCTTTAAAAGTACTAATGTCTCTTTCTAGGAGTTATTCTTGTGTTTAGGTGAAGAAATCAAGGATACCCTAAAAGGGGACATTACAGTTTTGTTTTCCATATATACAATGTTCACAAAAGTTGAACTCAAGATTACAATCATTTAACCCCTCAACAAGGTTTTTATTTTTTAGGGCTCTAAGACCCTTCTCACCAATGTGACCAAGTCTCTCATGCCATAACATTGTCTTCTCAATAGAGATTTTCATTTCCAAAGCATGAGCACCCTTAGGTACCCAAAATGCACTACCATAAGAAGTTGAAGCAACACATTGCTTCACTGCTAGTTCCAATGGTGAGGATGAAGTGACTGAAGCTCTTTTCTTTGAATCAGAAGAGCTATTGCATTGAGTAGTGCATGCATCCATATGAAACAGAGTACCTCTTTGAGTACCCTTAGCAAGCACCATAGATCCTCTTGTCATCTTGTATCCTCCATTTGAGAAGACAACCTACACACCTACATCATTCTATTTACTTACAGAGAGCAAGTTTTGTGCTAAACCAGAGATGTGCATAACCCCATTGACCCCCTTCACTAGTCCATTAGGGAATTGGATCAATACTCTTCCACAACCAACTATCTTTAGGTGAGAGTCATTAACTAAGTACACCTTCCCACCATCGAATTCTTCATACTTTGTGAACCATCCTTGATGTGAGGTCATGTGAAAGGAAGCACCAGAGTCAATCAGCCACACATCATCCGATGCATGGGTGGCGAATGCAACAATAAAAGCATCACCATCATCATGAGATATGTTAGAATCTAAATCAGAGGTGTTCTTCTTTTTCTTCTTCTCCTCCTTGCACTCCTTTTGGAAGTGCCCAGTTTTTCCACAGTTCCAACATAGTGCCTTGGATTTTCTAGGAGATTTGGATCTCCCATGGGATTTGGATTTGCCTTTTTCATCTTTCTTGTCCTTCTTTTTCCCTTTCTCCTTGGGTCTACCACGAACTTCAAGAGCCTCCTTAGCCAAATTAGAAGGTTTTCTCCGTATTTCTTCAGATAATAGCAAAGACACCACTTCATCCATTTTGAAGGTTGTGGTAGTGCTCCCAATCGCCATGACAAGGTGGTCCAATGAATCTGGTAAATAACAAAGTAGGGTCAAACAACGATCCTCCTCCTCCATCTTCACACCAATAGATGTCAACTATGCAACTAGTATGTTAAAGGCATTCGGGTGATGTGCAACCGATCCTCCATCTTCCATCCTCAAAGAATATAGCTTCTTCCATAGGAATAACTTCTTTACTAGGGATTTAGCCTGATAAACATCACCAAGTTTCTTCCACAGCTCCTTCGCGGTCTTCTCCTCATGAACATTCAACAAGACGAAATCAACTAAATAGAGTCTCACAAGACCCTTAGCTTTATGATCTTTGAGATCGCAATCTGCCTATGCCATTGCCATTAGTTTTGTACTAGAAATTGTTTCCCATAGGTCTCTATCAACAAGCATGTCTTCCATTTTGAGTTTCCACAACTCAAAATTGTTACCATTAAACTTTTCCAAATCTATCCTTTCAGACATACCTGCCATCTCCTTCCTGCAACAAGATTATAGAATACTCTGTACAAACTCCCACTCAATCAAAGATAAGTATAAAAAACCCCTACTTAACAACTAGGATCAAAGGTGATCAAGCTTTGATACCAACTGAAAGGAAGCAAGGTACACAGAAATGCTTCCTACACCGATCTAATAAGGGGAGATGTATGCAAATTATTTTTAATCCTTACAATTGCAGCAATGTTAAACATATAATATAGATATTACAACAGCTAACACAACACAATAATGTAGATAGAGAGAGAGACATAAGATATATCCTGGGGAAAACCTTTTCAAGTGAAAAACCCCACACTCTAAAACCTACACAACGTATTATCGAAACAATAACAATTTAGAATACACTTGCAATGCAAGTTCTTCCAAGAGTCTTCAAATATCCTTTTTGGAGTGATTCCAGTAGCATAACAGTACCTGTACATCAACTATGCAACTACAACTCCAAAACTATGCAATATATAGAGATACAAGGCAATATTGAGAAGCCTCTAGAGATAGGCATCCATCTTGGCCACATGGCCATTTCACACATCCCAAGGACACTTGTCCAACATATTTTCACTCTCTTACATGTCATAACATGGCAGATTTGACTTCCCAAGGCTAGAGCGCTCCATGCTAAAAATAAGTAATGACAGATGCTCTTATGCATCTTACAGCTGTCATAAAAATTTGCAACATGACAACACTTAATGTTGTAAGAGAATCCATCACACACAACTAAAAATAGCATATTCCTCTTACAACATGTCATAGCCCAACTTGGGCGCCCAAATATGCCTTTCTCTCATGCAAAGATACTCTCTAACACTTGTCCCCACTTGTCATAGGAATCTCTATACTTGGCTCTTACGTGTCATAGATTCTATCATATGGAATATCCACTTCCACATACCACAAGATGCCAACACATGGCATATTAGTGCGACCTCAAATGGGACACCCAAATCCATGTGATTTTGACTTGCCATCCAAGTCATAGTCCAAGTAGGATGACATGTCACAATGCCACCTGAACTAAGTGACTAAACTGAATGTGTAAGTAAATACAAAATTAGGCAATAAATAAATACACAATTAAATAAACAATGCTAGGAATTTGCAAAGGTTGAGACACCTTAATTCCCAACAAGATTCTCTCTCAACCCTTTTCTTTTTTCTTTATATGTAATCGTGGTTATAACTCTTGCAATATCATCCAATTGTGGAATTAGGAGGTCATCCATGAAAAGAAGTAATGAGTCGAGTGAGTGAAGAAGTAAATCTAGCATAAGTCCCTTTGTGTTCACAACAAATCACATCATATATCTATACTGAGTCTATATCAAGACCTGACATCTGGAACCTTAGAGTCATCTCATTGGATCACGTATTTTAGCCTTTGAGTGTCTTTTTTCAAGAGAGGATAGGATACTTAGTATTTTATTCTGCATGTTTCCTTGTGCATAAAAAACACATCAACATAATTGGCACTAGAAGGAGGGTTGAACAAAGACATTGCTTCATTCATTTCTCACCCTTCTCCTCCTAACACCCATCAAAAGAATTGGTGCTAGAAGGAGGGCATGATCAGGAAATATTTCTAGAATCCCATTGCTTCATCTATTCCATAAGCAGAAAGATTTTACACCTTCTCCTATCACGCAAGATTCAACACATAAATTTAGGATAAAGTGGGACAGAACATCATCGCTTCTTTATTCCAAGCAATAAAGAAGATATTTTGAATTGAGGATAGGAACTGGAATGCAAGATTTCAAGGAAGAATATGAGATTTCAAGATCTCTTTTATGTCAAAAATACAAAAAAAGTAGAAAATCAAAAAAATCCAAAAAAGTAAAAAACTCAAAAAAAAAACAAAATAGACATGGATTTATCAAAGGTTTTCAAGGCAATTCAAGGTGGATCATCCTTAAGATAATGTTCTCCAACTTTGGTGGACTTTGAATGCACAACTTCATCCTAAGAGCTTGGACGACTTTGCATCAAGGAAATGATGTAGAATTCATGACACCAATGAACACGAGGAGCTATATTGCATAACATTTTTGTCAAGGATGGAATTAGCATTGCAAGGAAAAATTTCTTTTTCACAGGTACATGAGCCGATTGTTCCTGAAAAAGGGGTGCCCAATGTTGTATACGATGAAAGAGAATTCTTCATAAGTTTTAAGGAATTGATCAAGAAGAGATTAAGTATTGAGAAAGACTCACCTATAGAAGACATGTTGATTCCTGATGGTTGGTGCATGATTCATAACATAGCTCATTTGAAACTCACGTGTTCACCTTGTTAGGTAGCTATTCATCAAGTGAAGGAGCAATTAAGGTTGGAAGAAGAATATAAGGTACAACTAAGATTGGACAATTTGTGGACCAAATGTCTTCAAGAAATCAGTTTTCCATCCAAAGGAGAAGATGATTCCATCCTATCCAATAGTGAAGATAGTACAAGTGAGCTTAATAATCCAAACACTATTGAGGAGAGCCAATTTGCATACCTTCTTCCAAGAAAGAAAAAGCCTGCTGAAGAAGAAGTTGAAAAATTAATAGAGGACATTCAAACAAAGGCAAGTGATGAACAAGATGTTGATTACTCCATCAAAGAAGAAAGTGACCCGAGTTCATTGCAACAAGAGAAATTCCTTGAGGAATATACTTCCATGCTACATAGGGAGATCCTTGAAAATGAGTTGCAAGAAGTACAAAAGGAGTTGCTGGAAGATAATCAATTAGATGCATTACAAAAAGCCATCATTGAATGAAGAGCAATTTGGAGGGGCACTAGACGCTTTCATACAAGAAATACAAGAGGAATTAATGCCAAAATTATCACAAGATGAACTAATTGCTGCCATGGAAACCAGAATCAAATTGATGTTGAGCCTGTTACTAGAGATTCAAAAGGAGCTTATAGATGAAATGCTGCATGTTTCAAACACAAGTGGAATGATCCATCACCAATGGCAACCTCCCAACGCGTGCATGAAAGATGAGCAATATCCATTTGAAGATGAAGAACACTAGGTTGTCTCTTTCCCTACTATTAATTGGAAAGATTTTGAATTTGATGATTACGAATTTCTAGATGATGAAAATGAAGGATATGAGTTTGACTATGGAAATTTAGGAAGAACAACTTGTATTTGGATTAATCATGGTCTCAATGAACTGCCACAGTTGATAATATTAAATAATTTTTTTTTTCTAAATTTGAAGATTGTGTGGTAAAATAATGTTTTTCAGAATTTAAGGATAAATTTGCCAAATTGAGGACCATCACATGTGCCTTATTGCTTCTATTCATTTTGAAAGTCATTTGAGGTCATGTATATATTTGGGTATTTTGATTCATGTCCACTCTTTGTACATAGTTAGAGTAGGTTTCCTTTTTTTGTTCTGTCGTAGTTTAGAATTGTTGTCCTTGATGTCATTTGACTCAAGTTTTGTTTTTCATAAATTAGTTTTCTTTCGTAGTTTAGTTGTTTGCCTTTTGTGGGATCCCAATTTGTGAGAAGGGTGATATACTTCATAATCACACTCTAGCATCATTTTTCTATATTATGTTAGTTCATTTCTTCAATATTCATTCATGAAATTCTTATAGCTAGAAGATCTTTTTCTTTCAATTTATCATCAAGTTAGATTTTGTACTTGACTCCGAAATTAATCATCTATTGTGTCTCGACACTACTATCTTTTGATTATAATGTTTTTAAAATGATAAATCTAAATCTTATGAATTCTTATGTCTTCCTTTGAGAAACATGGGTCATGACTAATGGATTTCCCATGGACTCCATTGCTAGTGTCGGATAGCATGACTACTTGCTCCTGGGAGATGAGTTAGCTATTTAGTATTACTTGAAGTATTTTGAGATCTTATATCTTACACATTTTAATGATGTTGAAGTAGCTAAAGGATTCTAGGTGATCTCGTGTTAAGTGAAAAACCTAAAGGCCTCATTTTTACCACCATTGTGAATTTTGTCAGCGAAGTTGAAAGGGTAAGCAGTATTGAATTGTACTCTACCAATATTAAAAAAAAGAGGAAAAGGAAAAATAATTATCACACCTATCACACACTGCAACTCAATTAGCTGGCAGTTTTACAAGATAACTCCATTGGGGCTATGGACACTTGACTGGAAGCGGGGCAATGTCAAGGTGGATGAGATGTGTGTCAATTCATGTAGCTTAATGTGAAGAAACTTAGATGATCTTAGCTTCTAAGGGATGGGAATGAACACACACGCACACACTTGGATCCTTGGAATATGGATGGTCGTGTTGGCAGTTGGTTTTGATTCCTTGATCATGTAGTTGTGTTTATTCGGACTAGTACGAGGGTGTACATGGAAATTTTGAAACTTGACTTTTATTTGTCTTTGGAATGCTTAAGAACCCTATTTTAATTGAAATCAATCTTTAACCACACATGACAGAAGATGAAGTGTCCTGGTCCAATCTATGATTCTTCTTCCCTTTTGAGTACGTTTTCTAACTAGTTGATAAGTTTGGAGGGAATTATCCAAAGGTTTTGAGTATGAATTGAGTCTTTTTCTTTGAAATGTTTAGGAGCATTTATTCGGATTGGTGTTAGATGTTGTGATGTTTTCACACATCGCCCCATTGAAAATGGGGATCCACCCTTTCTGTCTTAGTTTTGCTTTAGTGTTTTGGTTTTCTTTGAGTTTGTAGGTTTGGTAGTATTGATTTGTCCAAGTCTCACCAAGTTCTTGCTCAAATCCATGAAGTGATTGAAGAAATTGCCTAAGGGATGGATATTCAACTAAGGAATCCATATGATTTCACCTTGATGCATGTCCCTTTAAAAATTTGACTAAGTCTAATGTCCTGAATTGATGTCCTGAACTCCTAATAACTGACTAAGTCTAAAATCTAGTGGATCCTCAAAAATCTAGAATCTGCATGTTAAATCCCATGGATTTGGGACCTATCTCAAAGATCCTGACAATATATTTCAAAATATTTAAAGTATAGGAAATTTAATATCTAAACGTATACTTAAATATATTTTGAAATATACGTTAGGCAAGGACCTTCAAAATCTGGCATAACTTCATTTTCCAAAAATTGCAATTTCCATGCTAGGCTTGAAATTGCGCCCAAAAAGTGCAAATTCTAGGTATAAGAGGAACTTGCACAAAAATAAAATTTCACTCTTAAGCTCATGGAAGTCAAAATTTAACTTGAAATCTTTGAAAATCATTGAGAAATCTTTGAAGAGATGCTATCATGAAAGTGGCACAAATTTGAACATCATGAGGAAAAATCGCAATTTCTAGTAGTCTAAGGTAATTGTGCAAAAATAGCACAATTTCAAGGAACATTTGGAAATTGCACCCAAATCAAGTGTTCATGATCAAATTAAATCTAAATCTTTCGAAAGATCACTTGAAATTTGTGAAAAATCCATCGAAGATCATTTGAAACCACTTTAGAAATCCATTCACAGAGGATAGAAAAGTTTTAAGGAAAAAATTCACTCTAGGAAAGAAGCGCACTTTCCATGCTAGGCTAGAAATTGCACCAAAAAAGCACAAATTCCAAGTGCTAGTGGAAATCTCGCCATATTCACCTTGCATTCAATAAAAATTTGCTAACCTCATACATAGATAAGTTGGTCTTAGGGAGAAAACAAAGATAAATCATTAAGGTAAATTAAAATAGGCTAACCTAATATGAGGAGGTATGTGAAGCGCTATAAAGGGAGGAATCAAGTTTTCATTCTCAATATCAAATTCAAAACTCAAAAAGCAAACAAGAGAGTAGATTGAGGTGAGTTAGAACAGAAAGTAGTGACTTTAGAGTAGAAATTCATAAGAAAAGGAGTGAATTTGCTTAGTGCATGAGGTATTCCATCTTTCAAGCATCCAAAATGCAAAATAATTCAAGGTGAAAAGTGCAGATAAGAAGGATAAAAGTGCATACGTCAGTGAATAGCAGAAAACCTGAAGGTGAAACAAGGTAGATATCAGCAGATTAGAATAGATTTCAAGATGAGTTTATGAGGAAGTAAAGAATTTCTTGGTGTCTAGTGTTATCTTCTTTCCATTTAGTTCAAGTTGAAAAGTTCTAATTCATGAAATGAAGTGGAAATTTTGTGAAATTTAATTAATATCTTTCAATTTTTCACATGCATTAAGGTAAAAGAATTTGACATGATCAAATACTATGACTTGTGAATTTTCATCTTGCAGGTGTGTGAGAATCCAGAGGCAAGCTATGCATCTAAAGAAGAGGAGCATCCAAAGGATCAAAACATCATCAAGCTCATTCACCTTGCATCCAAAGAAGGCTTCATCACCGGAACAAAGAAAGTTCTACTGCACTTCATCAAGTTCACCATCATCCTGCTTCCAGAGGAGAACTTCACTGCCAGAGTGAGAGATGTCATCATCCATCTTGCAAGTTTTACCATCTAAGTGTCCAGAAGATCACTTCCACATTCAAGAACCTTCCATTTCATCCACCAGAAGAAGATCAAGAGAAAACATCATGAGATCTACTCCAGGAATTCACACCCAAGTCATCTCCTCTACTTCAACATCCAGAGCAAGAATCCTACATGAGCATCACAAGAAAAGTTAGTCAAATGAGCAAGATTATCAAGAAATCCAAAATTACACTAAGGAATGCAAGGATGACAACAAGGAGTGAAGAACAAGGACAAGATTCCCAAATTCCACATTTGAGGAGAAATAGTTCCAGAAGTGAAATTTCAAGTTTGAAGACTCGTTCAAGAAAAGAATATAAAATTTGGGAAAATGCATCAAGAAATTGAAAATCCAAAAATTTGCTCAAGAAATGCTGAGTTGGCATCTATACATCATCGATCAATCAAAGCTCACCATGTCACTTGTCCATGTTCAATGTACTTGCAACAAGCTTCAAGCAAAAGAGGGTGCCCTATCTAGAAGATTCCCAGAGATTCCAACATGTCATGCTTATCACCTTGGAAAATGTGCCTTCATTGCCTTTGGGTTTTTATGTACATAGATGATGTCAGATTTTCCTTTTACTAAAAATAGTTGGTTGTTGTAACTAATTGCTGATGTGGCAAAATCTCGGCCATTGGTTGCTCAAATCAATCTTGCCCCTTCATTGTATTTTGAGGACTATAAAAAGGCTCATTCACCTCATTTGTAATCATCATACAATATATATTATTGATGTAGGAGAGTAGAATAATAAGTAGAGTAGGAGTAGAGTAGAGGAAGATCTTTGAAAGTTGTTGGAGAGAACTTGAAATTGTTGTAATCACTTCCAAGATTAATACATTTCTCATTGAAGCTTGGTGACAATTGTGTTGTTTTGGAATGTGGCCTATTTTCTTATTTCTCGAAGATGATTGAGATGTGTTTCCAAGTAGAAGTAGAATAAGATTAGAAAGTTCATTGATATAGTGAATGTGTGTGAAGATATTTGATGAATTCCTAGGTTCATACTTTTGATGGTTTTTCGTTGGCAATTCATTGTGCAAAGTTAGCCTGAACCTCAACTTATTGCAATAGTTCGAATGTTGATGTTTGTTCAAGTTGCGCCAGCTGTGGGTACTTGAATGTGTGTTTGCAATATGAAAATCTTTAGTCATCCTTGGGAGATTGCACTTGTTCTATGTAGTTGTTGAATTCATCATGGCGAAGTGGATCTTGTTATGAAGGAATTTGTCTATCTTGGCATCGTTCATTGTCTCATTGTCCTTAGGAGTAGCATAAATTCTCTCTCAACCCTTATCTTTTTTCTTTATTTGTAATTGTGGTTATAACTCTCGCAATATCATCCAATTGTGGAACTAGGAGGTCATCCATGAAGAGGAGTAATGAGTCGAGTGAGTGAAGAAGTAAATCCAAGGTAAGTCCCTTTGTGTTCACAAAAAATCACATCAAATATCTATACTGAGTCTATATCCAACATATTGTAAAGAACTGACATCTGGAACATTGGATTCATCTCACTGGATCACGTAGTTTAGCCTTTGAGTGTCTTTTTTCAAGAGAGGATAGGATACTTAGTATTTTATTGTGCATGTTGCCTTGTGCATAAAAAAACACAACTTTTCCTACCTTAATGTGCTTGATATCGATACACGATATCAACCACTTTAAGGTGGAGGCATATAAAGGTAAGTTGTTTTATGATTTTGATACTAATGAAGCATGTTTGCATACATTGATCTATTACTTATACTTCCTTTTCACTGTAAGGCATCTCTGTGATGCAGGTGGGGTTGTATACTTTGAGCACATGCTTCCTTTTCATTGTAAGGCATCTTTGTGACGCAAGTGGGGTTGCATTTTGAAAGCCCTCTGCAGAGGCAGGGATGGTGTATCTGTTGAGCTAGTGCACATCCTTTTATTTCAAAATTGCTCCAAGTAGGTGGGGTTGGTGTATCCTCCCTTAAGTGTGTCTTTGGTGGTTGTTGTGGTATAAGCCCAATTGTTAGGTGTGCCTATAATGTGCCTGAGATGGTGGTGAACCTAGCAATAGGATCCTTCCATCGCTTGTTTGCCATGTTTAAGACGTATAGTATGTCTTTGGCATGCTATACGACGCTCGTGTCTTTCGTGTGTTTCCCCCCGTATTGTAGTTTCACGACGTGTGGTGAAATGCCCCTCCTACACTCAGGTTTTGTATGGCATGTTTGTTCCCAAGCATAGTCTAAAGACATGTGGCAATGAGTCCCTCCTATGCTTTAGGATTTGTTTGGCGTGTTTGTTCTCAAGTGTAGTCTTCAAGAGAATGGAGAAATTCCCTTCCTACACTCTTAGATTTGTATTGCGTGTCTGTTGCCCCATATGTAGTTTCAAGACGTGTGGCGAAATGCCCCTCCTACATTTTGGGTTGTATGTTTACTTTCCATGTACTTGCACTTTGTGATATCTCGATATTAAGGCATTGTTTAAATTAAAGATTTAAACATCACGATAAAAGATGGTGAAGTTGTTTCTATAAACATGGTGCTTAGAATGATAGAAATAATTGCATATAGACATATATTATTAATATATAATATTTTAAATAATATTATTATAATCATAGATATATAAAGTTAATATATATTTAATTAATTAGATATATATTATTATATAAAATAAATATGAATAATAAATATAAATAATATAAATGTAAATGTTATTATTATCATATATTATAAATATATATAAGATAAATATAATTATCAAGTGACTTTTTATCTTATACTAGCAGATAATATAATATGTAAAAAAAAGGATAAATCAGTGATGACTTCCTATGCATATGTATTAAATAAAAGAACAATGATTCATTTTCTTTGGCATGAGAATCATGGAAAGGGCCTGATCCCAACAAAGAAAAATGTATCGTTGATTGTAAAGAATTCAAAGTTCTTTTAAATAGGATTTCCCCACTTGTCAATAGTTATCTACAATGAGGATCTCTTTCTCATAAACCACGTGCTCTATATTATTTAGTGCATATCATTGAATGGTAAATGTTAAAGTATGTATGGAAAGAACTCTTCAAGCAATCCTTGCACGCAATGTTTGAATTATTAGAATAAAGTCAATATGGGAAGTAAAATATTGTCAGCAATTAATAAAATAGTAAGAATAAGAAGGTATGTGATGATTAGTATTGATTAAGGGCTGTGATTATTTAGTGAAGAGTAGTAACTTCTTTGTAGAGTTACTTCCTTTGGTAATAGACACATCCATTCATTAAAGGATGCCTCTCCTTGAGTTGTATATAAGGTGAGTAGGGAGTATGTAATGAGGAGAATGGGAAATAAGAAGAAATGGAATATTAAGGAGATACACTCAAATCTGCATATGAGGGATTAGGAAACTAAATTGAAAGAGAGATCTATGTAGATATAGAAAAGAACATGCTAGTATAGAAGAAGATTGTGTGGAGATAAAGGAAATATATATAGAAATAAGAATGATATATATATATATATATATATATATATATATATATATATATATATATATATATATATATATATATATATATCTCAGTGTATTGGGCTGCAGATAGCATAGAAAGGAGTAAAATCCTTAAGAGTTCTAAAGGACATAAAAGCGAGAATTATCCTCCTAGTATGATGTATCTAACCCTATGTTTTATGCCATATGATAAATAATGACAAATGCATATTATTGTTCATAGTTAGTTAGATATGCATATCATGTTATTAGTATCATACTATTAGTTTTCTTAGTTTATATGAATCCATCTCATATAAGTGTTTATAGATTATAATGAGATGTCATATCTATGTGTATTCATAAATGAACCATACATTTAGTAACTGATATTAGTATGTATAGTTAATCATTCATAAGTGCAGACCTAAGATCTACCCATAACAGTAATAAACAATTGTATCAGAACAAGGATACTATATAATGGTATCCTGATTTGAGACATGAATGACTCTATTTATGCACTATGATGATAAATGGTATAATAGAATTCCATCTATAGTACAAGGGGATATTGAATAAAGATCATATTTCTGATAGCCCCTATTACTTCATCCAATGAGGAATGGTGGGTATTGTAGGGAAAGGTGGAGTAATTCCATCCCATGTATAGACCCCATGGGCTAGGACATAGTTTCCCAAAACCAGATTAGAGATCTCGTGTATAGACCCCAAGGGCTGGGACATAGTTTCCCGAAGCCAGGTCAGAGATCCTATGTATATACCCCAAGAGCTGGGACATAGTTTCTCAAAGCTGGGTTGGAGATGGTTTCAACGCACCCTAGTCATGTAAAGCCTAATTCCTTGATGAAGAATAGAAGGGGAAGATATGGATCTTGATATATGTTTAATATCTACCCTAATGTACTTATGAAATATATTATAGAAGAATCATCCATAGTGAATGATAAGAAGGAAATGAATAATCCTTTGACAAGAATGAAATATTGATATTATCTTTGATCTTATTAGATATTATCACTAAAATTTATTGACCTCTAATGTTTCTAATGTCTCTTTGAGAAACACTTTGAATGTAGATTCAGGTTTAAGTGTTTCCACTAGAAAGGGGACATTACAAGTGGTATCAGAGCATCCTTCCTGCCATCCTGTGTATACTACGTGTGCCTTACATGTATTTAATTGTATTCAAAGGTTTACTTTGTGACTTAGGTGTATGCTTTGTAACATATGTTCATGTGAATACTTTGTGTTGTGTGTGTATTCACGTGTATGCTTCATAATCATGTGTATACTTGGTGACTTTGGGATGGTGGACGGGTCCACGGTGTAGTATGGGATGCACTGAATCCCCTTTCCAATTGTTTGACAGTATACTTACTCACGTGTATTCATTCCTTGTGACTTATGTGTATTCAAGTGTATTCAAGGGTAGACCTTGTGATTTATGTGAATTTAAGTGTATTCAAGTGTATACCTTGTGAATTATGTGTATTCGAGTGTATACTCTATGACTTTGTATTTGTATTCAAGTGTATACTCTATGACTTTGTAATTGTATTTGAGTGTATACTCTATGACTTTGTAATTGTATTTGAGTGTATACTTTATGACTTTGTATTTGTATTCAAGTGTATACTCTATGACTTTGTACTCATGTGTATACTTCATGACTATGTATTCGAGTGTATACTCTATGACTTTGTATTTGTATTCGAGTGTATACTCCATGACTTGTATTTGTATTCGATTGTATACTCTATGACTTGGTAATTGTATTCGAGTGTATCCTCTATGACTTTGTATTTGTATTCAAGTTTATACTATATGACTTTGTACTCATGTGTATACTTCATGACTATGTATTCGAGTGTATACTCTATGACTTTGTATTTGTATTCGAGTGTATACACTATGACTTTGTATTCAAGTGCATACTTCATGACTCAATGACTTTATGTATTCAATTGTATACTTTATGACTTCGTGTATTCAATTGTATACTCCATGAATTTGTATGTTCAAGTGTATACTACATGACTTATGTGTGTTCAAATGATCCATGACTTATGCATGCACACTTCATAACTTACTTATACTTCATATTCGTGTATTACGTATAGCTTGCGTGTTACATGTATGTTTCATGCGTTATGTATTATGTGTGTATACTTTGTGAATTACATGCATGCGTCATGCTTTATGTGTCACGTGCATGTATTACATGTATGCTTCATGCTTGTGTATTGCGTACGTATACTTTGTATGCTTCATGCTTTGTGTATCAAGTGTATGATATATATTATATTCATGTTTCACATATATTTGTGTGTGTATACTTTGCATATTCCGTGCATCTATGTATATGCTTCATATGTGTATACTTCATGTACCACGTGTACTTATGTGTATGATTCATGCCTCATATTGTATTTAGGGGTATACTTCATGCCTTATGTATCACGTATGCATCATGTATGCATCACGTATTACATATATCTATGTGTGTGCTTCAAGTCTAATAACAACTTCAAATGAGAGAAACTTGTCTCGAACATCACTAATTACCAATTCTTGTTGTTGAGAGATATTGGGAAATACAAATACATGAGCAAAATACTTTGGAGAATGCTAACAGTTGGATTGAGACAAGAATACTAACAACAATTCTCAAAGAGATCGATTTAGGATCCTAATGGTTTTAGGAGTATTCTAGTTATAATTGCTTGAGGACAAGCAATTTTGGGTGGGGTGGACTGTGATATTCCGATATTAAGGCATTGTTTAAATTAAAGATTTAAACATCACGATAAAAGACGGTGAAGTTGTTTCCATAAATGTGGTGCTTAGAATGATAGAAATAATTGCATATAGACATATATTATTAAAATATAATATTTTTTATAATATTATTATATAAAATAAATATGAATAACAAATATAAATAATATAAATGTAAATGTTATTATTATCATGTATATTATAAATATATAAGATAAATATAATTATCAAGTGACTTTTTATCTTATACTAGTAGCTAATATAATATGTAAAAAAAGGATAAATCATCGATGACTTCCTAGGCATATGTATTAAATAAAAGAACATCAATTCATTTTCTTTAGCATGTGAATCATGGAAAGGGCCTGATCCCAACAAAGAAAAATGTATCATTGATTGTAAAGAATTCAAAGTTCTTTTAAATAGGATTTCCCCACTTGTCAATAGTTATCTACGATGAGGATCTCTTTCTCCTAAACCACATGCTCTATATTATTTAGTGTATATCATCGAATGGTAAATGTTAAAGTATGTATATAAAGAACTCTTCAATCAGTCCTTGCACACAATGTTTGAATTATTAGAATAAAGTCAATATGGGAAGTAAAATATTGTTAGCGATTAATAAAACAGTAAGAATAAGGAGGTATGTGATGATTAGTATTGATTAAGGGCTGTGATTATTTAGTGAAGAGTAGTAACTTCTTTGAAGAGTTACTTCCTTTGGTAATAGACACATCCATTCATTAAAGGATGCCTCTCCTTGAGTTGTATATAAGGTGAGTAGGGAGTATGTAATGAGGAGAATGGGAAATAAGAAGAAATGGAATATTAAGGAGATACACTCAGATCTGCATATGAGGGATTAGGAAACTAAATTGAAAGAGAGATCTATGTAGATATAGAAAAGAAGAACATGTAGATATGGAAGAAGATTGTGTAGAGATAAAGGAAACATATATAGAAATAAGAATGATATATATCAGTGTATTGGGCTACAGATAGCATAGAAGGAGTAATATCCTTGAGAGTTTTAAAGGACATAAAGACAAGAAATATCCTCCCGGTATGATGTATCTAACCCTATGTTTTATGCCATATGATAAATAATGACAAATTCATATTATTGTTCATAGTTAGTCAGATATGCATATCATGTTATTAGTATCATACTATTAGTTTTCATAGTTTATATGAATCCATCTCATATAAGTGTTTATAGATTATAATGAGATGTCATATCTATTAGTATTCATAAATGAACCATACATTTAGCAACTAATATTAGTATGTATAGTTAATCATTCATAAGTGTAGACCTAAGATCTACCCATAACAATAATGAACATTTGTAGAAGAACAAGGATACTATATAATGGTATCCTGATTTGAAATGTGATTGACTCTATTTATGAACTATGATGATAAATGGTATAATAGAATTTCATCTATAGTACAAGGGGATATTGAATAAAAGATCATATTTTTGATAGCCCCTATTACTTCATCCAATGAGGAATGGTGGGTATTGTAGGGAAAGGCAGAGAAATTCCATCCCGTGTATAGACCCTAAGGGCTAGGACATAACTTCTTGAAGCTTGATCAGAGATCTCATGTATAGACCCCAAGGGTTGGGACATAGTTTCTCGAAGCCGGGTCAGAGATCCTATGTATATACCCCAAGAGTTGGGACATAGTTTCATAAAGCTAGGTCGGAGATGGTTTCAGCGTACCCTAGTCATGTAAAGCCTAATTCCTTGATGAAGAATAGGAGGGGAAGATATGGATCTTGAAATATGTTTAATATCTACCCTAATGTACTTATGAAATATATTATAGAAGAATCATCCATAGTGAATGATAAGAAGGAAATGAATAATCCTTTGACAAGAATGAAATATTTATATTATCTTTGATCTTATTAGATATTATCACTGAAATTTATTGATCTCTAGCATTTCTAATGTCTCTTTGAGAAACACTTTGAATGCAGATTCAGGTTTAAGTGTTTCCACTAGAAAAGGAACATTACTCACTTGCATTTCATATATATGAAAATGAAAAAGAAATAATCACTACATCCATTGTATTCATTGTGTTTTGCATGTTTTCAATGTTGTCTATCTAAGATTGGGGGTTAGAAATAGTTCCTCAATCTTTGTGTATGCATTAGCTTCATGTGCCTGGCATGTTTGTTGTGTTTTGACCATACTTTAATGCATGTATGGGCCTTGTGTTCATGTATACATTAAAGTGGGGGCTAAATGTTATGTCATAAAATGTCCCCCTAGGACTTTTACCTCCTAAGTTTATCTCTTTCACAATCTTCGATGCATCTCCGCAAGTAGTGAAAATAACCAAGTCGGCCAAGACTGGTGTTAACACTAAGTCTTCTAAGAACAATTTTCATCCACGATCCAAATTTCTCTTTGCGGACCAATCCAAAGGTAGGAACATGATCAGGAGACATCCACAAGCACATTGTAATCACTAGGAACAACCACACAATCCCTAACCACTATGCCAAGAAGATTCTTCAAACCAGAGCACATAAACAACACTATCAACCACTGTCATAGAGAAAAGATAGCTTGCGGATCACCAAACCATGAACCATTAGAGTTGAAGGCACTTATCATCATTTCAGACTTAACTCTAGAACCACAGACCATAATACTTCAACACAGAGGAATACGGAGAAAAATACTTTCTCCCTGTCACCAATGAATACTCAGAAAAAGTAGTTTTTACTTTGGTGAACATAACTCACTCAAATATTCATATTGGAGGCTCAAACTTGGAACACAGAATCTCAGACATGCCTCTAAACAACTTCCAAGCCACAGACAAGGATATTGGTGCAGGAGCACTAAGGAGATTTCCATTTATCTTGCATTGTTAATGTTTGTTTTTCTGTTCATGGTGTTGTAATAAGGTCTTGGAAGACCATTCCCATGTTTGTAATAAGGACCATATCCAAAAGCCATCATGTTGGTGTCATAGTTGAGGTAGTCATAAAGATTCATGTTTGTAATCCTTTCTAAGGCATGTAGGGAGGTGTTAAGAGGTCTAGTGCCTTGTCAAAGGCTTATTTGTCTTGTGATAATGTTTGGAAACTTTGTAAACTCTAAAAACACAAGAACCACCCGTTAATTCATGTAATTAGGAGTAGAAAATGACAAGGAGATTGGTTATTCGGTGGTTATGGGTAGTTTCACACCCTCCCACAGATCTAACCTACACAAACTACCTTCTTTGGATTGAATTAAGGCCTCTTTAAACCTTGTAGAGGTGCATTGCAATGTGAGAAAGAGTTTGAAGTGATTGGAGGAGATAATAAGGAAGTTACAACAATTTTCTACCCATTTTCCTGTCAAATCTACTGCTATAGGCCATACTATCTTGCTATACAGATGAGTTACTGTGCATGATCATGATCATCTGAAAGAGGGGTGAGAATACTATCAAATGCTTTTGGTTTGAAGGTTTGAAGCGATTGTATTGCAAAGTTATAGGTATTTTTCTGAAAGTGGGTGTAGAACCCTCATCTAGGGTTTTGTTTACAAATTCCTTGTTTCCACTCCATTGATGTAGACCTGTAGAAAATTAGTGGAATGGATAGGGTAGAGTTCATTTCAATGTTTTCCATGAGTTTTGGTGGTAGGGAATTGGATTTGATGAAGTTGTTGTGAAGAAACCTAACATCCTCATGTGTTAGGTGTTGTGTAGAAGCCTAGTGAAGGAACACTATAAACCAAATTTGTTGTAATCAATGATGGGGCCTCAAAACCTAAAAAAGCCTTGGTTTGAGCATGAAAGTGTCTAACTAGTGCAGGAAGTTCTGTGAGGCAAGAAAAGGGTAATTGCTTTACAAAACAGGCCTAATTGGCCAAGAGCTGTTAGAGGACAGTTATAGGTTAGGGTATATTGTCCAAAACAAAGTATCCCAAGTTTGTGATATGTTATAGGGCATCAAAAAGGTTATCTTAGGATTGTCTAAGATTTAAGTTTGCAGGACATTAGTAGAAGTTATTGCTGCTTGTTTCCATTTGGAGGGCTACAAGGAGTCTAGTGACTTAATGAAGGAAGTACCAAGCCCAAGCTTGTCAAGCCTTAGCCAATGGTCTGGATGGGTCCTATGGAATGCCAACAAGCCTTTACATGATGGTTTCAAAGAAACTAACTATTGTTCCCACTTTTTCATGTTGATCCATGAGTTAGGTTCTTGAATGTTTGGAAGGTCTTGTCAAACTGTGGAATCCTCAAACTATCCTAGGTCCTCTACATCATAGTGGTATCAGAGCCATAAAAGGTTCTATCAGTTGGTTGTGTGTAAGACCTGGTATATGTCAGTAGAGGAGAGTGAAGGAGAGGCTAGCAACATGCCTCCAAAAGGGATGACCACTAAGGTGGTTAAGAAGTTCAAAGAGATGGAAGAGAAGATAAAGAGTGGAGTCAAGTAAGCACTCCAAGTTGAGTTGAAGGCACTGAGGATAGGGAAGAGGATAGATGAAGATTCTCATGGAGAGGAAGAAAAAGAGGAGGAAAAAGAAGAAAATCAAGAAGAGGCATAGATACCTGCAGATCAGAAACATTTCCTTGAATTCATCAAGGCAATTGGCAAAGATTCTTCAGAGGCTCAGATGGAGATTCCAATGTTTAGTGGCAAGATGAATGCTGATGAAGTTATGGAGTCGATTGAGGCCTTCAATAATTATTTTGAGTACAAAGAAGTTCCTGAGAACAATAGAGTGAAGTTTACAAAAACTAAACTCAAAGGTGCTGCCCTCACATGGTGGAATTAAACCCAAGGTGAGAGGGTGAAGAGTGGAAAGATCATGATCTCTTCATGGAGCAGAATGTTGGAGAGGATCAAGTGCCAATTCCTTCCATCAGACTATGAGGTGCAGATCTACAAGAAGATGCAAAATCTCAAACAAAGAGATTTGGATATGTCCACCTACACTGAGGAGTTTCACAAGTTATCTATTCGTTGTGGACATATGGAGGATGAAAAAGGTAAAGTGGCAAGGTATCTAAATGGTTTGAAGTTTAGTATACGAGATGAAATCAATATATTAACCCTAAAACAATGGACAAATGCTTTCAAATGGCATTAATGGCTGAAGAGAAGTTGAAGAGGAAAGGTGAGCAGCAAAATAGAGGTAGAGGAGGCTGAAATTTTAGAGGTAGGGGCAGTTTTGGAGGTAGAAATCAGTTTCAAAGAAGTCAAGGGGAATCTAGTTCCCAAGAACAAAGTGGAGAATCAGGTTCTAGAGGAGGCTTTAGAGGAAGGAGACCCAATGGAAGGGGTAGATTTGGTGGACCAGGGAGATGTTCTAATGTCTTCATAGGGAGGTGCTACAATTGCAACCAAGTGGGACATCAAATGCCCTGAGAAACAAGCTTCAAGCTCTCATGGTGGAGAGAGAAGGAACCAGTCGGTACAAGAAGATGATTGCCAAAGTGTCAATTCCCTAATTGGAAGTGCAGCCCCAGTCCATGATGGAGAAAACTTGATGATGAGGACGACTATGTTGAAGGTGCCTCAAACAAAAGAACCCCCTCAGAGGAAGACATTGTTTAGGACAACATGCAAAGCCTATGGTAAGATTTGCAAGGTAATTGTTGACTCAGGTTCAACTAAAAATTTAATTTCCATTGAGATGGTAAACAAGTTGAAATTGAAAAGACTTCCTCATGCTAGTCCTTAAAAGGTGTCATGGTTGAATAAGGGGCAATAAGTTTTAGTAGATGAACAATCTTGGGTAGAGTTTGAGATAGGGGAATATAAGGACAAAATTTTGTGTGATATAATCCCCATGGATGCTTGCCATTTTCTGTTAGGAAGTCCATGACAATATTATGTTCAATCCCAACATGATGGTAAATCTAACTCCTTCATCGTAACCAAGAATGGTAGGAAGTATAGAATGGATCCTTTGTCGGATGAGAATGTAGAGAAGAGTGTTGGGTCAAGTGTCATGATTGTGAGTGGTAAAGAGTTTCTTAACACCCTTAAGGAGGAAAGAACCCAAGGGTATGCTTTGATTTTGAAGCCTAAAAATAGTCCTAATTTGCATGGTCCTAGTGATGCATGATGAAGAGGTTCCCAAGGAGGTGCAACAATTGTTAGAGAAGTATAAGGGTATCATGGTAGAGGAGATGCATAATGAATTGCCACCTATTAGGGACATAAGCCATCAAATTGACTTCATTCTTGGGTCTACTTTGCCAAACAAAGCAGCCTACAAGATGACACCTTCTCAAAATGAAGAGATTGCCAAGCAAGTGCAAGAATTATTGTATAAGGGTTTGGTGATAAAGAGTCTTAGCCCATGTGCTGTCCCAACAGTCCTAGCCCCTAAAATGGATGGTAAATGGAGATTATGTATGGATTCTAGGGCTATTAACAAGATCACCATAAGATATAGGTTCCCTATGCCAAGGATTAAGGACCTCATGGACTATTTGGGGGGGGGCTAGATACTTTTCCAAGATTGATATTAAGAGTGGGTATCATCAAATTAGGATAAAGCAAGTGGATGAATGGAAGACAACATTCAAAACAAATGAGGGTCTTTATGAGTGGTTGCTGATGCCATTTGGCCTATCCAATACCCCAAGTACTTTCATGCATCTCATGAATGAAGTGTTGCAAGATTTCATTGGCAAATTTGTTGTGGTGTACCTTGATGACATTCTTGTTTTCAACAGGATCAAGGAAGAACATTTGCAGCACTTGGATCAAGTTTGAACAAATTGCATGATGAGCAATTGATGATCAACATGGAGAAGAGTGTCTTCATGAAGGAAGAACTCACCTACCTTGGTTTTGTCATCTCCCAAGGCAATTTGAAGATGGATCCAGCAAAGGTAGAGGTTATTTTGTCATGGCCAACTCCTAAAACAACAGGTGATGTAAAAAGTTTTCACAGTTTGGCAACATTCTATAGGAAGTTTATAAGGGGTTTTAGTCATATTTGTGCACCTATTTTGGATACCATTAAAGGGGGGTAGAAATGTAAATTTTCTTGGACAAAGGCGGCCAATGATTCTTTTGAAATTCTGAAACAAAAAGGTAGCACAACAACCCATTCTTGTTTTACCTGATTTTAATAAGTTGTTTGTGGTGGAATGTGATGCTAGTAACCTTTCTATAGGGGCTGTCTTGAGTCAAGAAGGTGGGCCAATTGCTTTCTTTAGTGAAAAACTAAATGATGCTAAGAGAAAGTATTCTACTTATGACTTGGAGTTGTATGCCATGGTGCAAGCTTTAAAAAAATGGAGGCACTATTTGTTACCTAAGGAGTTTATTGTTTATATTGACAACCATGCACTTAGTTTTCTGAATTCATTGGAGAAACTCAGTCACAGGCATATGAAATGGGTTGAACAACTCCAAGCATACACCTTTTCCATCAAACACAAGAAGGGGTAGGCCAATAAAGTGGCAGATGCTCTCAATCATATGTACCGGGATGATGAAGATTTCAAGGAGATATATGAAGTTTGCTCTAAATTTTTGGATGCATATCATTCTAATTTTTCTGAGTTTTTGTTGCAGCAGTGGTTATTGTTCAAAGCAACCAATTATGTGTTCCTAGGTGTTCCATGAGGGAGAACATCATAAGGGAAAAGCATTGTGGTGGACTAGGAGGTCACTTTGGGTTGGACAAAACATTAGACTAGGTGAAAAGGTTTTTTTTTGGCCTAAAATGCAATCAGACATCAGAAAATTTGTTGAGAGTTGTAGTATTTGTCAAAGAGCAAAGAGAACATCATCTAATGCTAGTCTATATCAGCCACTTCCTAATCCTCATAGGCCATGGGAAAGTATTAGCATGGATTTTGTCTTGGGTCTTCCTATGACCCAAAGAGGCTTTGATAGCATATTTGTTGTGGTGGATAGATTCAGTAAGATGGCTCATTTCTTGCCATGTAAATGCACTAATGATGCTTCACACATTGTTGGTTTGTTCTTCAAAGAAATTGTTAGAATCCATGGTTTGCCTCTTAACATTGTGACTAACAAGGATCCAAAGTTTGTGGGCCACTTTTGGCGTACTTTGTGGAAGAAGTTGGGTACTCAGTTTTCCTTCACTTTAGCCTATCACCCTTAGACTAATGGCCAAACTAAGGTAGTGAATAGGTCCTTGGGAAATCTTCTTAGATGTCTTACAAAGCATTATGGAGAGGCATGGGATATGATCATCCCTCAAGCTGAATTTACTTACAATGACTCCACCAATAGAAGCACATGAAGGAGTCCATTTGAGATTGTCTATGGTGTTCACCCAAGAGGATTGAGGGATCTACATGGATTGGAGAGGAATAGTGCTCAAGGTGAAGACTTTGCATTAGCCATGAAGGACATCCATGATAATGTAAGAGAAACTCTTCAAAAGAACAATGAGTAGTACAAGGAGAAAGATAATGAAAGAAGGAGAGATGTGCAATACAAGGTTGGGGACTTAGTCATGGTACATTTGAAGAAGGAAAGACTTCCAAAGGGGCAGCCAACCAAACTCCTCATGAAGAAGATAGGTCCTTGCCAGATTGTGCACAAATTTGGGCCTAATGCCTATGAGATTGAGCTTCCTCAAGGCTTGGCCATCTTTCCTATTTTTAATGTCTCAGATTTGTTTCCTTATAGGGGTGGTACTGATGCAGATTCAAAGGTAGATGTGACAACATCAGGAAATGAGGAATGGGTCAAAGGTCTTCCACTCAATAAACCCTTGAAATTGGAATGCATCTCAGACACCAAAGTCATCAAGAAGACTAGAAAGAAGACCTACAAGGAGTACCTTGTCAAATGGAGTGGCCTACCTATTGAAGATGCCACTTGGATGAGTGAAGAAGACATCTTGAAGCATGGGACCACATTTGCTGATCTACTTCCTCAAGAGACTTGAGTTCTTTCCCAACCTAAGAGTATGGTGCAGGAGCACCAAGGAGATCTCCATTTATCTTGCATTGTTAATGTTTGTTTTTTTGTTGATGATGTTGTAATAAGGTCTTGGAAGACCATTCCCATGTTTGTAATAAGGACCATGTCCAAAACTCATCATGTTGATGTCATAGTTGAGGCAGTCATAAAGATTCATGTTTGTAAGCCTTTCTAAGGCATGTAGGGAGGTGTCAAGAGGTCTAGTGCCTTGTGAAGGGCTTATTTTTCTTGTAATAATGTTTGGAAATTTTGTAAACTTTGAAAACAAAAGAACCACCTGTTAATTCATGTAATTAGGAGTAGAAAATGACAAAGACATTGGTTATTCAGTGGTTGCAGGGTAGTTTCACACCCTCCCACTGATCTAACCTACCCAAACTACCTTCTTTGGATCAAATGAAGGCCTCTTTAAACCTTGTAGAGGTGCATTGCAATGTGAGAAAGAGTTTGAAGTGATTGGAGGAGATAATAAAGAAGTTACAATAATTTTCTACCCATTTTCCTGTCAAATCTACTGCTATAGGCTGTACTGTCCTACTGTACAGATGAGTTACTATGCATGATCATGATCATCTAAAAGAGGGGTGAGTCTACTATTAAATGCTTTTGGTTTGAAGGTTTGAAGCAATTGTATTGCAAAGTTATAGGCATTTTTCTGAAAGTGGGTGTAGAACCCTCATCTAGGGTTTTGTTTACAAATTCCTTGTTTCCAACCATTCCACTGATGTAGACCTATAGAAAATTAGTGGAATGGATAGGGTAGAGTTCATTTAAATGTTTTCCATGAGTTTGGTGGTAGGGAATTGGATTTGATGAAGTTGTTGTGAAGAAACCTAACATTCTCATGTGTTAGGTGTTGTGTAGAAGCCTAGTGAAGGAACAGTATAAACCAAATCTGTTGCAGTCGATGATGGGGCCTCAAAACTTGAAAAAGCCTTGGTTTGGGCATGAATTTGAAGTGTCTAACTAGTGCAAGAAGTTCTTTGAGGCAATAAAAGGGTAGTTACTTTACAAAACAAGCCTAATTAGCCAAGGGTTGTTAGAGGACAGTTATAGGTTAGGGTATATTGTCCAAAACAAAGTACCCCAAGTTTGTGATATGCTATAGGGCATCAAAAAGGGTATCTTAAGATTGTCTAAGTTTTAAGTTTGCAGGACATTAGTAGAAGTTATTGCTAATTGTTTCCATTTGGAGCGCTATAAGGAGTCTAGTGACTTAATGAAGGAA
The DNA here is from genome assembly GCA_027924645.1 of Cunninghamia lanceolata. Taxonomy (NCBI): domain Eukaryota; kingdom Viridiplantae; phylum Streptophyta; class Pinopsida; order Cupressales; family Cupressaceae; genus Cunninghamia; species Cunninghamia lanceolata. The sequence goes on from BSBN01000402.1 coordinate 6,298,628, forward strand.
GTACCAAGCCCAAGCTTGTCAAGCCTTAGCCAATAGTATGGATGGGTCCTATGGAATGCCAACAAGCCTTTACATGATGGTTTTAAAGAAACTAACTATTGTTCCCACTTTTTCATGTTGATCCATGAGTTAGGTTCTTGAATGTTTGGAAGAAGGTCTTGTCAAACTGTGGAATCCTCAAACTGTCCTAGGTCCTCTACATCATATATTCATTCTACAAGAAATGTGGAGCATTTTGCTGGACTATTGTTAAAGTAAACAGAGATACTCTACAACACATTGTTTCCACTGGAGGAGCAAATTTTCTCAAAAGCACTTGGAAACTCAATATCAGGATCACTTACTCATTATCTCCAAAACAAGCAAACATCAAAACAAGAGCACAGTTGACACTAATGACAATATTGATATGTTGACAACAATGACAACACCGGAAGCACATACTTGCAACATAGTTCTCTAAGTACAAAGAATATAATAGAAATGTGTAACTTGGAGATGACTCTCACCTAAATATTATTGGCCATGGAAGAGTCCTAATCACATTCATAGTTGTATGTGTGAAGGGCATTAATTATGCACTGGGTGATCCCACAATACTGTGTCCCACTTTTTGGCTGAAGTAGGACATTGAAATCAACATTTTTAACTAAATTTTCACTTTTTGACACCTATAGCAACTAAACCATAAAGAATTTTAAGATGATATGAACTAGTGATTTTTGAGATTTTGTGTGTAAATTCTTTTTTTTTTAAAGGTAATGCGCCTGGTAAACTTTTTAACGTGACCGGTGATGTTGGCCCAACATGCTCTCCGGCTCCACACTAACGCTTTTGCCCGGAGCGATGAACCAATAAGGCCACAACATGGGGGACCTCATCCCCAAGAAGGAACACTTCAAACCCACGAGCTCGTTGGCCTAGCGAAGGCATAAAGCCTGCGAGCTCGTTGGCCCAGTGGGGGTTTGAACTCTGGTGGCCGCCACTACAACTGAGCGAATTAACCACTGAACCACGCCTTCATCAGCAATTTTGTGTGTAAATTCTAAATGTATTAAAAAAAAAAGAAATAATTTGTAAAATTTTTTATGCAACTATTAATAACTTATTTTTTATTGTTAACAATATTTTTTTAAAGTTACGTCTATACCTTACATCATAACTTTTTTTATAGAAAGGATCAAATTATTAAATTTTAAACATATATTTGTAACACCAATATCTAGTGTGCAAATATTTTTTCATAATTTTTTGTTGCATATATTTTTTTTATTAATTTTTGAAGTGAGATTAATTATAATTCAGACATAGGTTTATACCATACAACATAAGTTTTTTGTATGTATCCAAAATAGTTTTTTTTTTAATAAGGACATCAATACCTAGTGTGCATATATTTTCAGAATTTTTTCTCTATTTTTTAAATTTTTCTGTGTGGAATAGAGACCTTTGATTCGATTGAAAACCTATGTTCACTATAAAATAGAAAATAAATATAATAATCAAATAAATATATTCAAAATCATACTTTTTAGAAATCTTATACTAAGGGATACATGCTTACAAAATAGAATTTCTAAATAATTTGATGCCCCAAATGATGAAGCAAAATTATTTTTTTGTCAGCATTTTGATAGGTGCGGAAGAGACTCCATCAAGGTTTTGATTTAAGACTAGGGGGTTCTTTCCAAGGGGCTTTATTCTAAGGGGTTTTTATCTAACCCCCTTAAATTAAACCCCTTTAGATGGAACCCCTCAAGTCTTAAACCATTAATTTTTTTTAAAAATATGTGATTTCAAACAAAAAATAGGATGTGCCAAGTTTGGGACTTAGTATTGTGGGATCACCCCACTACATATCTCTAGTTTGGCATGGAACTTGTTACCGATGAGAAAAATAAATTATGTAGGTGTGCTTGAGTTGTTTTCTCTATTGGAGGGTGTAAGATGGTATAAGGAGCTATGGAGCTTGCTAAGGGTATTCATGTGAGTACTCTATTTCAACTAGATTCAAGCATTATTTAATGTAATATCTCTTTTATTCCTATAGTGAAAAGATATGTAGAATCTACACTCTCATCATTGGAACCAATAGCAAAAAGAAGTGTTGTTTTCACTTTTGATGGCCATGTATTTTGGGTACCCAAGTAAGCTCTTGCTTTAGAGAGAAAGTTACCTACAAAGAAGATAATTTTATGGCACCAAAGAATGGGCCATATAGGTGAGAAGGATCTCAAGACCTTAAAAAATAAAATATTTTAGAGGGTTTAAATGTTTGTGCTCTTGAATTTCATTTATGTGAACATTTCATATATGGTAAACAAAACCATGTTCAATTTTACTCAAGTTCTCACAAATCTTATTGGGTATTGGATTTAATTCATTTTGATATATTTGGTCTTAAATTTTTTCCTTCTATTTCTAAGTCTTTGTACTATGTATCTTTTATAGATAAATATTCTAGGACATGGGTGTATTTCCTTATAAACAAGTCTAAAGTCCTCAGTTATTTTTAAGGAGTTTAAAGCCCTTGTAGAAAATCAAACTAGTAGAAGGATTAAGGTTTTGAGAATCAATAATGGCAGAGAGTATTGTTCTACATATTTTGACATATTTTATAAAGAGAATAAAATCAAAAGACCCAAGACAAGTCCATATACCCCTTAGTAGAATGGATTTATGGAATGAATGAATAGGATACTGATGGAGAGGGATATGATTATGTTTAGTGGAGCCAACATGGAATAGAAGTTCTTGGCAAAACTAATCGCTATAGCTTGTTACCTAATTAATAGGTCTTCTAAATTTTCTCTTTTCGGAAAGACACCTATGGATGTGTGGATGGGAAAATATCCCTCATTATACCATCATTAGGTTTTTTGTTGTGAGACATATGCACATTTACCTAGGGAAAAGTGATCAAAGTTAGAGAAAAAGGTAGTGAATGTATCTTGATAGGATATGGTGTTAGTGAGAAAGGGTACAAGCTTTGGGACATTGTGGTGAAGAGAGTTTTGTATAGTAGAAGTGTGATTTTTAGAAAAATTAATCCTTCTTCTAGGTTATTGCAACTAGTAGAGGATGTGAAGCAAGATGTGGTTCAGATACCCTTAAAGACTAAGAAAGTTGAATTATAAGTCCATAAAGGACCTATAGATAAGGAGAGCTCAAATAGTTCAAAGAGTTTAAAAAGGTGGATGTTGGTAGAACATCCACCTCAACTATTGAGAAGGTCCACTTGGCAAAGACACCAAATAAATAGGTATACTCCTTTTGATTTCAAATGTAATTTTTCTTTGATTACTAATACTAATAACCCTAGAACTATGAAGGAGGTGATGGATATGAGTGATTCTTAGTCCTAGAGAGTGGTTATGGATGAGGATATGGTTGCATTGAAAAGTAATGACATATGGGACTTAGTACCATTGCCAAAAGTAAGAAATCCTATTAGATGTAAATGGGTATTCAAAACGAAAATTAGTTTAGATGGTGGTATTGAAAAGTACAAGGTGAGATTGGTTGCAAAAGGATATTCCTAGGTTGAAGGGATAGAATTTGTTAAGATTTTTTCCCAATTGATAAGTTGACATCTATCACGTTCCTATTATCTATAGCAGCAAATTTTAATTTAGAGATATAACAAATGGATGTGACTATAGTGTTCCTATATGGTGACTTGGAGGAAGATATCTAAATGATATAGACAAAGCACTATGTGGAGAAAGATAAAGAAACTTTGACCTGTAGACTAAAAAAATCTTTGTATAGTCTCAAGCATTCTACTAAGATGTGTCAAAAGTTTGACTCTTTTATGTTGGGATTGGGATTTATTATATATAAATTAGATCACAATGTTTATTACAAGATGGATGATGATCATTTCCTTGTTACCGCATTCTACATAGATGACATGTTATTCTTTAGTAACAGTAAGGAAATGATTTGTGATTTGAAGTCTTAACTTTTAGTACAATTTGACATGAACAACTTAGGAATAGACAAGTACATTATGAGCATGTTGATTAGAAGAGATGGATAAAATAGAAAGGCTTAGTTGGGCCAAAGCTAACATGTGAACACAATGTTAGAGCTTGATTCATCATGTTAGTTTGTAGTCCTTTGATTGTTCTTATTTCAATGGGGACAAAGTTATTTATAGAGCAATGCTCATCTACACATAGTGTGATAGAGCACATGGATTGGGTGCCTTATGCTAGTGTTGTTGGGGGTTTGATTAATTCTATGGTTTGTACAAGACTAGTCATTGTCCAAGTAGTGGGAGTCCTTAGCCGATTCATGGCTAATCCCAGATGAGATCATTGGGATGTAGTTAGGAGGGTCTTTAGATATTTACAGATACTTTTGAGTTGTCTATTTGTTATCATGGTGATTCTATAGGGGACCAACACTCAATGGATATATGGATTCAAATTGGGGAAGTGATGTTAATAGTAGAAGATCCACTAGTGGTTATGTTTTAAATTTATTGGTGGTACTATCAATTGGATGAGAAAGAAGTAGGTTGTTGTCACTTTGTCCACTACAAAGTTTAAGTACATGACATCTACTCATGCATGTAAGGAATCCATTGGGCTTAAGAGATTATCTTTAGACGTGGATTTGAGTCAAGGAGCTATCAGAGTTTTGTGTGATAGTTAGAGTGCCATATGTCTGGAAAAGAACATGATCGTTCATGTGAGGATGAAGCACATAGTTGTCCAATACCATTTTTTTGACACATGGTAGATGGTGGGAGGATGATGTTGGAGAAGATCAACACTTTGCAAATGATTGCAGAATCATTGATGAAGCCCATAAGCATAGATAAATTTAGGTGGTGCAGTGAGTCTATGGGCCTCATGGCCTATAGCAATTAGATTTTAGTGTTGAAGTTCCCCTTTCCTATTTTCTAAGGTATATGACTTGAGTGGAGAATTTTTCCAAAGATGTCTCAACCTTGCATCATAATGTGTATTTGTTAATTATTTATATTTATTTATTATTTTTGCCTCATATGAGAAATGGGGCATCCCTTTTTTGTTTTGGGATTATTTTCATATGTCAAATACTTTGGGAAGTGTGTAAGAGGTTGTAAGAGCATCTAATTTTATTATGACATTGTGAGATAGGAGTTACTTATGACAAATTCTTATGAAATGTAAGAGAATGATTATAGGGGAGTTAAATTAGAATATCAACTAGCATTATGACACATAAAATGTTTGAATCGAGATTATGAAGCCATCCCTATTTAAGGAGTCAATTATGAGTTATGACAACTTATGATGGGTGTAAGGAATATACTATTTTTAGCACAGTGGACTCCTCATGGGTATTGGGCATTGGAATTTGATCAATTTTGGGTGCCACATTTGTGGGTGCTATTTCCTCATGGTATTGGGTTTCCATTTAATGGTTTCTTATATTGTATTTTTTATGAATTGGATTCTTGGGTTGGAGTTATGTATGGTTGATTGTAGGTATTGTTATGCTACTAGAATTGCTCCAATTTTACATGTCAGTGATACTCCTATAAGGGCATGTACCTAGATATTATATTGTAACCTTTGTTGCTAATAATACAATTGGTTCATGATTTAAAGTGTAGGGTTTCCCAAAATGGTTTTCCCTACATAAACATGTGTTATTGTTGGCCATATGTGTTGTCATTGATAGCAGCATTCATTGATGTCAACATTGCATACACTGATGTCAACACTATCATGAGAGGAAGAAACTGTTCATGTTTGGATTTCATGTTCCTAAGAAAGAGAAAGCTCAATGTTACATCCCTAATCAAAGCAGAGTTGAGTTTGAAGCTTGATCAATATGAATTAGAAGAATTAGTTGTGTTTCTAATGCATCAAAGAAGAGTTGAGTTTGAAGCCTGATCAATATGAATTAGAGGAATCAATTGTGTTACTAATAATGAGGATGTGCTCCTATTGATTTGAAGCATGTTTTATGATCATTCCTACTAATCCTGAGTTGCATATGGTGATTCAAAGAAGACTTGGCCTCCGGGAGAAGGTGACAGTCCTTGTTTCAAAGTATTTTCTCTTTGAAGAATATCCAGAAGGTTTCTTTGCATTTTCATTATCTTTCTATTGAGCTTCTATGGTTTGGAACATAGCTTCACACAATGTTATCTTATGTATGTTCCAAGTTTCATGGTGTTTTGATCATTAGAAGAATGTTTTTCTGCTGATAGTTTGAAGACAGTGTTGGTTCTATGAAAGAATGATAATGGAATGCTCTACATTCCTCTGAGTTTGAATATATGATCTTGTGGTTCAAGAGTTAAGTTGAGTATGATATAAATGTGCTAAATCCTAAGTTTTAAAGTGTTTTCTCCTCCACAGTGAAAGATATAAGTGACTGAGTTCTGGTTCAGGCTCTGATAGTATAATATGATGATGAAAGGTAAATGAAATGCTCTGCATTCCTCTACATTTGTAGATATAGCTATGCAGTTTTGGATATTGTTTAGAGGGTAGTAAAGGTGTTGTTTCCAAATTTCCATACCATCCTTCCTTCCGCGGTGAAAGTTATGATTGATAAAGTACCAATATGTGCTCTGGCATAGTGAAGTAGTATTGAAGACCTATTGGAATGCTCTGCATTCCTCCGTAAGTGAATGATTGACATTATAGTTTTGTGGACACATCCTTGGATGTGAATTACATGTCTCTTTCCTATTTCAATCTTCTTGGTGGTCTGCAGCTCAGTTTTTCAATTGATAGCTTGTTGCAGTGTGTTCCAAATGACAGAGAGTTCTTAGAGTTAATGATTGAAGCTGTGTGGCACAATTTTCTGATGTGTGGTGGAAAAGGAGCATTTGGGGATGTCGTATGAGTCATGTGGACTCATCTGGAAGAATCTCACAAAGATCTTTCTTATTTCTAGTACTATACAAGGTTTTCTAGTTGATGTGGTTGTTACTCTTCAATTTGTCATGAGTTGTCCTTAAAGCTATCCTATTTTCAAATGAACAGAGTGTGTGGAGGTAATTCCTTGATGTTTGAAGCTGTGAAGGATGTTTTGGACCTAGTTAAGAAAGTGTTGGGGTCCACAAGGCTTGGGTCTTTTGCTAGTATAACGCGTTGTCCTAATTAGACCTATCTTCTACACATTTCATATTGTATATTGTATGGTCGACCTATAAATGTATTTTTGATGTTTTATCTGGCTGAAAAGCTATGTAATCGATGTGATATCATATGAAATCAAATTGAATGCAGAGGGTATGATTGCAAGTTGAAAAATAAGGTTCGCAAGAAAAGAAAAGAAGAATAAATGTATTATTGATGTGCGACCATGGGAGAAAGAGCAGATGTTGTTGATGCTATCGAAATTCATCTTAAGACTTATTTGAGACAGTGATCAAGTATAGAGTTTTCCTGACTAATCAGATCTTCAAAGGAAAATGTGAAGAGATAGAAGTGCAATCATCATGTGTGAGCTTCAAAGGTAGTTTTTAAACAATTGAAAGATTGTCATACTATAATAATTTCTGAGTTTGTTCTTAGATTAGGGAGTAGTTGCTTTCTTGGGTTAAAGCCCCTAAAATAAAGTCATCAGGGAGTAGAATCTTCTTTGGGAGTGACCCTAAATTAAAGTTACTTAGGGAGTAGCAGCTTCCTTGGGTTAAAGCCCCTAAAACAAAGTTATTTGAGCTTCATATATTGTGAGTTAATCCTCACCGTGGTTTTTCCCTTCTAGGGTTTTCCACGTATATTTGGTGTTATGTGTTGTGCATTGTGTTAATCTTTTATTCTCATGTTAATGTTGTGATACTTAAGTTCTGATCTTCTCTAGATAAGTTAAAGATTGTTAAATTTAAAAGATTGATTAGATACTGATTCACCCCCCTCTCAGTATCTTGGTGTGTCAAACAGTTATGATATAATTTTCTTGTGTATTATTTCTTGTAACTATAAGATTAGTTACTTTTTACACATACCTCCTATCAAAGTTTAGTGTAAGAATTGTATTCCACACCATTGCTTACTTTCACCTATAATTGTAACATGTTTAAAAATTAGTCTACTTGGTAATTTAAACTATAGTTGAAAATCTTGTTATGGTAAGAATGGGTCATTCATATAACTCATGCCAATTTTGAAATAATATTTTGAGGTGGGAAGATTTCACATAGTGAAAAAGAGTGAAGAAGTAACCACATAACATTAAGCCAAACTCTATTTCTCCAATGTCAAACATTACAACAAAATAATATAGAAAAACCTAACATCAAAAGTAGAAGAAAAGGGGGGTAGAAGTGTTGAAACATGTTTGTCTTGCATCAAAGCTAATCTTGTACAAAGTATGTTCTTATGGAATGATTAAAAAAAAATGTAGTTTTATGAATAGCCATAGTAGGGACATCAACCTTATCCTCAACATCTTAGGATTTCAAAAACTCAAACTAGCCCTTTAATGTGGGAATTCAAAGCCACTATAGTATATTCTAGGGATGTTGGCAATATATTACCACATTGAAACTACTCATCCTAGTACTTAACACATATACTCTAAATTTGGGACCTAGAGAATGAAAATAAAATATGACAACAAAAAAATCCACCCTTGCATATTGAATAGTGTTTTGAAGCTTCCTTCAATTGAATAGTAAGTGAGATATTATGTACAAGGAAATATTTAAGGGAATTTAGAATCATAACTTTACAACTACAGAATTAGTGGCTAACATGTACCATAATCCCTTACAGATTAATCATTCAATATAAAATGAGATTGTTGTTAAATAGTAAAACTCTCTTCAACTTGCAAAGAATATCAAGTTATCCAAGGTTCCACTTGTTACAATCCATTATAAGCTAGTCTAAAGCTTAAGTTCTATGAAATCCAAAGAATGATAATATTTTAATGTCAAGATATGCCTTATAGATTGAGCTTAGAGCATGAAGAAAGAGTAGAAAAACAAACCCCACAAAACTATAACTAATAAATATTTTTTCCACAAGCACGATTATGAATACATTAGCATAGAGGTACACAAATAGAAAATATTGAACCTTGTTATCCATCAACTAGATCCAGTAATGGGTTTATCATCCACCTTTTGTCTATAGAAACATCTATTTAGGAAATCTTGTACAGCCCTAAGAGCTAGCTATGATTCCTCAACTCTAGAAAAAAAGAGACTGAAAGATAGTATATTGTGGCTTGGAATCCAATGGGTTTGGCTACATGGATTTAAACTAGGCACCTATTCCATACAAAATTATTGTTAATTTTCCTACTAGGTAGCAATTGGGCATGCTTTCCTACCTTGATTAGCTAGGAAGAGGCAATCCTATGACATGTTGTAATCATTTGCACTATCTAGAAATGTTAGTTTTCTTATAGTAAAAAAGACAACAAAATACATGTTTCTGGAGGACATATATGTATGAAATTAAGAGCTGGCACTCATGGTCTAAAATAAAATTCCATTCAAGTAGAGATCTCTTGCTTACTTTGGGATGTTTAAAGAGAAACACGTCAACCTCGTATCCTGAGATGCAACCTTTTCCAAGATGAGTCATATGCAGAGGGATACACTGTTGGTATTAATTTTTCTCCATAGGATTGTATGAAAATCCTATCTTAAATAAACAAGCCCAAAACTCTATGTCACACCCATTTTATTTTTAGTGACTAACAATGGTGGGGACTTATAGAAATCAATCCTAATTATAATATGCCAATAGAGGGAGATCAAGTGATCCATACTCAATAAAATATCTTTAATGAATACTTAATACACACCACAAACCACCTTTAATGGTTGTCAATACTACATAACAAAATATATCGATGCCGAAGTGGAGCAGAGGTTTGAGTGGGAACCCATTTTTTGAATGTGTTTAGTAGAGGAGCCAACTGGATGAAGAGGAAGGGGAGGATGATGATGAGGATGTCTCAGGAGGAGGTTTGGATAGTGGTGAGTATGTAGATGAATGGTATGGCTCATTTGATGAGGAGGAGGATGTTAGACTACACAATATTTGGTTGGAAGCATGTGGGAGTGTTGTCTCTACCATCACTTCCAAGAAGAACCATTTTAACAAAGATCTGGTGGTTTCAAGTTCCTTACAAGACATGAAGAAGACATCTATTAGATCCGTTGCCTTGGTCCAAGGTCTTAGAAAAGGTTTCCTACTTTCACCCAATCCTATGCATGTGGATGGTATGAGAGCAGGAGAATCTAAGCCAATGGTGGGTAGAGATCTTTGGTCTACTTTGGGGGGATCTACCATGAGCTTTTAATGTCTTCTTAGGGTGGGTTGTCTCTAGTGTTTTTTGGTCTGGTCAGCTTATGTGAGCTCATCATTGTATTCTTTTTTAGGTGATAAGTGTTCTTCTATAGGTGATGTTGAGTATCCTGGTGCATCACTTGCTGTGGGGAAAGGAAACTTTGTGCCTCTGCCTACTTAGGGGGTTGTTCCAATGGTTTTTTTCCCACCCTTATTATCTTAGGTTGATACAATCAAGGGAATTTCTCCTATCCTTGCTCTATCTTCAATACCTATGGATCCTTTTGTGGCTGGTTTCGCTACTGATCTAACCCTACATGTGTTTGATCTAAGTCTATGTAAAGCTTCTTATGGCTTGGAAGGATTATCCACTATTTTGAACATTCTTGATGCTATTATGGATTGGTCTACTACTTGCATGGGGAATACCCTCATTGGAAGATTTTCAGGCTTTCATCCTAATTTATATGTAGTTTGATACTAGGTTCTAAAAATATGGAGAGTCGCTAGTTAGATTTGGGTTGCTACCATGACCAATGGTTTTATCTTATTCTCTTTTCAAACCCTTGAGGATAGTAATAAGGTCCTTCTAGGAGGTCCTTGGTTCCTTTATGGTATTTTTTTGAAAAAATGGTCTATAGGTTTTATGCTTCCAAGGAAATCTTTAATAGGGTTTTTGTTTGGTTAGATTCCTAGGCCTTCCTTTGGAATACTAGGATGAGGAGATCATTCAAGGAATTGCTAACTCTTTTGGTTAGTTCTTGTCTATTGATAAGTCACAAAATCCATGAAACACTTGGTTTTTTCTAGAATTGATATTAATAGTGTTTCCAAATCCCATTAAACTATGCTCCAAGATTGGATTATGGGAGTAGATAATTGAATAGGTTCCCTCCTCACAGGTTCACTTTCACTGTCATAAAGTTGGGCACTTTTCCCATTCATGCCAATATATCAAGAAGCACCATATGTGGACAAGAAGTATCATATTGTCTCCCAATCATGGGAAAGATGTTTAGAACATTGAAGGAAATTTATAGATAAAAGAGTGATCTACTATGAGGAGTGAAGTGGTTTGTAAGGAGTTAGACACTGAGGTTGTGGATTCCATAGGGAATGTGCGGGGGTCTCCCATTAATGACAAGAGGAAACTAGATTCACTTGTACAACCTACGAATTATCCTTTGGATGAGCCTAGATCTTCTTTGTAAAAAGGTAGGATTGTTCCCCATACAAGTTAGACTTTGGTTCCAACTTAGAGTTCTTTGGAGAGGTTTGGATTCAAACCTCCATGATTGTATTAATTCTTTTTGTCCCTTTGTTGTGTGTTTGTTGTTTCATCTTTTATTTCTTATGGGGCCTTTTCTAGGTTTAAGGCATGTTTGTTTGTAGGTTTTTGTCTCATTGTTATTGTTTTATCTTGATGTACAAGGTTTAGAGGTCCTTTCAAAACCCTCTTTCAATTCATAGCTCCATCCAAAGCATTTATCTATTAAAAAACAATGGTGGGGACTTAAGCTACACAACACCCCTTTTGATATTTTTTGTCGCCTAATATCAACTCGTCTATAATAAAAAGACTTATATACTTTCTCATAAAGAATTATTAAGGTTTTTGAGCAACAACTCATCTACAAAGACTTAATAACTAGGAAATCATTTATTGGAAAAAAAGAATAAAAATTTATTAGAAACACCTACTGAAGAAATTTAGGAAAATAACCTCAATTATAGAAACACAACTACCAAGTAAGTTTATCATTTATATGGGATGATGTACATGTGCTCAAGCTCTATGGATTACATGCCAAGCTCTCTCTAAAATGAATCTACACCCTACCTGTTTGGAAATTGAAGTGTTGAGGCTCTTGTCATGATTTATTTTCCTATTACATGAACTCTAGGCTCTATGGGATGGATTTACACCCTACACATTTGGTGTTAGTTCAGGTTTTTTTCCTAGTGGGTTATTTATTTCCATATTTCCTAGGTTTTTCCTACACTTTTATTAAGCTTTCTTAGGTTAAATAAAGTGAGTTTAATTAGTGAGTGGGTGATTTGAGGTGTTGACATTGTTAGTGCTTAAATCTGTAGGCACCTTCCTAAAAATTCAAGCATTCAAATATGCAGGCCCCTTCCCAAAAGTCCAAAAAATTCTAACACTTTCAGCCTCTACAGGTCGAAATATGCATTGGCGGGTCAGAAAACTCTATCGCCCTTTGAAGAAATCAATTAGATGCATTTCTGAATGCATATCAGGCTTAGAATGTGCATATACAAAGGGGGAATCTTTCACATATTCTTAGGAATATTCCCGCTTTGTATATCGGGTTGCATATAGATATGCATTGAAAGATATACAAGGCCTGCGACATGCAAAGTGTACAGTGCAGTGCGAGATACATGCGGCAGAGTCCTCAGATATGCAAAGATCTTTGTATCTCTGACATACAAGGTAAAATATGCATTCCTCACATATTCTCTGAGGATTCCCTGTTTGTATGTTAGGGAGGTTTGTATGTTTGCTTTTGTATATTCAACATACAAACAAAATATACAATCGAATATACAAGGAGGAAATATACATTTCAGACCTGAAGAGGAAATCAAGCTGCAATGGATGGATTTTGAGGTCCGTGGGTTGTATATCGCGTTTGTATATGCGATATACAAAGCAAATGTGCAAAGGTTAAGATGCAAGCCAGACCCAATAATATTTCAAATTTGTTCTACAAGCCCCTGGCGTCCGCAGCTTGCATGTTTGTATGCTTGTATGCGTGCGATGTACAAAGGGAAAGTGCAAATGTTAGATATAGGCTGGACTTCAAGACGGATGCAATGTGTTTCATAATTTTTGAAATCCGCTTCTTGTATGTTGGCGATTGTACATGCCGATATACATTCCAAAGATACAAAACAAAGACATACAACCCGGACGTAAAGGAGAGATGAAATGCAGTGAATAAATATTTGGGGTTCGGCTTGTATATAGGGTAATTGTATATGCATCTGAACATGCATATACAATGGTGAAAAAGGCAAAATGAGAATAGGAAAAGTTAGCGATGGATGCATAAGGTGCTGACGTGGCACGACCTCATTGGTGGGCAAATTTTTAGCAGGTTTTAGAGCCGTTAAATCTCAGCGATGGAATCAGGATCAATGGCTAGGTTTTAAAGTTTCATGCGTGGGTTTTCTTTGCATCCACAGGCAGTGTGTTGAGTGGGAAAATAGCAGATGCATCCGCTGCTACTTTTCAAAGGGCCCTGCAGGTAGATGAGGCAATAATGGTGGACTTGCAGAGGATGATCGATGGATTTGATAGGTCAACCACCCAATTGATGGAGAAAATCCTTGGGTGGCAGTGCAGATCCTGATTCCACCTGCTCATTCCTCTTTGTCCCTCTGCTACATTTACTATTTTGAGTGCCATTTCTCATGCATTGTATCTGGTGAAATTTTGACTTGCCTTGTAATTAATTTTGTTGAGTTTATAGTCTTGGTATAAAAGCCAAACTGTGTTACTCATTGTGGTTGTTGAAGACTTGGGCAATTTTTTTGTGTGAATAATAAAAAATAGAGCATTTCCTGTTTGTTTTATCTCTATGGAGTTTATGTGTTGCATCTGTAATGTATCTTGCACATATGTTCAGTTTCTTGCAATTGTATATGAAAAATGCATTATTGCATGTATTTATCTGTCTGTCTCCACTTGTTGCATGCATTTTCTTCTTTTGAATCTGGTTGCTAAGGGTTTCTCAGATTCTAGGGTATAGTTTTGCTGTATCACATACTTGATCTCTAACTTCCATTCAAGGAGTGGATTAAATTGTTTTAGGTTAAGGTATGAAGAAGAATGTATGTCAACTGGGATATATGTAAGCATGGATAGTTAAATACCTTTTCTTGGGTGGTGTTTGTAAGGAAAGCATCAAATTTGACCCCCTAAAACTTGAATCATAGTTGCAAGCCATTCTCTTGTATACATCTAGTTGACTCCTTGCCTTGAGATAGGCACCGGTCTACTTCTGGATTAGTAGTTATGAGCTAAAACCCCTGTCTTACATCCAAACCATCAAATTTAAACCATCCAAAACCCATTAGTTGTAGGAGTAGGATTAGGAGCCCCTACATACTCTCATCCATAACCAGACATATATGTCCAAGAATGTTGCTAACCTTATGATTTGTCACACAAATCTTGGTCCACACATGAGAGTATTCTACCTGTTATCACAAAGCTAAATCTTTCTGTCATTGGGCAAGTCAATGTTACATCTTTAGCAAATAGGGACACCCCTATTGGTGCGGCAAAACTAGAAGTGAAGGGGAGGTAGCTCACGCAACCTCCTATATTCGTTGGCCAGATCTACCCATGCATTGGAACTGGCAAACCCACTATTGATTCAGAAATAAACACCAACAGACATCCTACAAGGGAGGTGGGATTTTCTATCTAGGGAAGATGCTTTTGCTATCTTTAGCTCGTATGGTGGCCACTCCCTATTGGTTGGTTTTTCCATCTCTCCCTCTCTCTGGTCTATATAAACTCACTACCTAGCTTGTATTTTGTATCTTGAATACATTGTCTAGTTACTCTGTCATTCTCTTGTATGAATCTTTGAGCTCTTAATGCAATTCAATCACATTGACATTTGCATATCTCACATAATCATTGGTTTACTTTTGCTTTGCATTTTCTAGTGTATGTAGCTTAGAATCTCTCTCATAAAGTTCCTAGTTTTATATCTTGTTCATGATTTCTAACATGGCATCAGAGCTTTAGTTTTGAGAGCTTGGAGTTCATAGATTCTTGATTGAGAGAATGAGAGTTCTTGTGAATTCTATATTTTCTTTCTTGCATTTTTTAACGATATGGAAAATCAGAAAGGATTTAACAAGACCCATTAACCCCTTTATTTTGCATGCAATTTTTTGTGAGATCTGGTTGGTTGCATCATTCTGGTTATACTAGTAGCATTTTTTACTATTCCAATGTGTCCAGGAGGCTCGAGAAAGTCAAAAATGGCTTTTGTTTCATCAGATTTAGAGATTGTGTGATAAAGTTATGAATGGTTTCTTTCTTAGATCTGGAACTCAGTTTTCATTTGGAGAATTTTTAGGGTAGAAGGACCCTACCATTGCATCCAACAGGCTTCACAGATGAATTTTGATATAAAATTTGCTCTATTTTGCTATCAGGGGACAAAAAGGCAATTTTTTTGTTGGAGGCCATTTTTGGCCTCATAGCACGAAGAATGAGGCATTTTTTATTAAAATTGTAAAATTTAAAAATTAAAATTTGCACTAAGTACATGTTTAAAGCACTGCACTTGCTAAATCGCTAAGCACTATTTAAAGGGGATTCGGCCCCTATGCATTACAAGGGCCTCGACCCCCATTCCTTGGTCATTGCCTTCAAATAGGGAGCAACCCCTTGAAGGGTCCACAGATCCATATTTAAAAGGGGATCAGGTGAGACATTTGCCCCTGACCCCATACTTGAATTTAGCCTTTTTAGGCCCGTTTCAAACCTTCAATTCGGCTCCTGCAAAACTCTTCTATCCAGGTCAAGTCTGGCATGCGTGCCATTATATTTGGTAGTTTTTTCTATAATTGGCAAATTTTGTTATAATTGGCCCTGACTATTTTTATCTAGAGTTGACTAATTTGGTAGAGGGTTAAAACCATCTAGTGATTTTCTATAGTTGGTAGGCCATTAAAGTTAGTAGAGATTTCTCCAAATTTAGCGAAGCCTGAATATTTGCAAACAAGATTCCTATCCATTGGCAAGGGCAAAATTGAAGGCTATTTTCAAACACTTCGTTTTGACTCATTTTGGCTTTGTTTCCTGAGATTTTTTTTTTAGGCTAATTTTTCACGCTATACACACTGGTGTAGATGATTCTTGATTCCGATGTATAGTTTTTCCAGAAATTGTAGATTCTTACAAGTGACGCTACACAGTTCCCATTTTGGAACTTCCAAGACTCATAACTTTCACATATGACCTCGTATCGAGGCGATTCTTTTTTTGAAAGTGCATGATTTTTTTGAGTACTTCATAGAGGTGCTATTATTTTCACTTGGTTTGGTTTTAAGATTGTACTTTCAACATACACTCATTTGATTGAGAATTTGTAAAGCATTGAGATCAAATCCACTTAGCATTTCTTGTTAGTGGTGATTGTTGTGTTGCAAGGAAAAATCCATTGTTAGCATATTCAAATATTGAAAATGAGATCTAACCCTACCACCTTTAATAAATCTAATCTAAATGATGAAAAATAAAATGCAAATGAAAACAAAGTCACCTAGATGATGTGATTCCTTGGTTTGGATGTGGATTGCTTCTCCAAGTAAACAACCATATTCAATGAAGTTGCCATGATGTGCTCAAAATGATCAATAGGTGGTATTCATACGATAATAATGCAAATACTAGCTGGATAAGATGATGAAAATGAGAATATGAGGGGGTATTTATAGACTTGCATGATGGATGATCAACGGTGGAGGATTAAAGAAGAGATCAATGGCTGAGAATATTTAAGAGACATGAATGAACGTGCACTTGACATGTGTCCTTGAAAAAGGAAACCATTTATTTATTTTAGATGGGTTGTTCATGGTGATAAGATGTTTTTCCCAAGATATGAGGCTTTTACTATTTCAAGGCTAAAGTGGTGGGGATAATTAATTTTTTGAATTTAACAAATCTTACCCATTTTTTATTTTTGTTATTTCAAGGACAAAAAGCCCACTTGTACATTTAGAAGAAAATGAATAATAAAATAGGAGTGGGAAGATACAAAATAAATTAAATAAATGTCTTCATTTAATTTATTATTTAAGAGATAAGAGAAAATGTTGGAGGGAGAAAATATAAATTAAATAAATAAATATTAATTTATATGCATGATGGGGGAATAAATTAAATATTGATTTTATTTATTTTTTAGAAGAAAGATGGGATAATTAAATAATTTAAAATTATTTAATTATTGATGGAAAATAGAAGAATAAGGAAAATTAATTAAATAAATAAAATTTATTTAATTTATTATAGAAATGAGGAAGAAAATGAATTATTTGATTACAAGTGTGCTAGACAAAATAATGTATGCAATGCAAAAATGCGATAAATGAATAAATGATAAAATGGGTCAATTTTGGGTGTCCACATTTTGCCCCTCTTTGAGACAATGTTTGTTAGGTCATTTCAAAGAAGATATGATACATTGGATAAACAAGCTATGCCCCAGTGAAACTGGTGAATGATGCCCCCTTGAGAGGAAAACCAAGCTACCAAGAAAAGGCTGGGTTGACTTGCGATAAGATGACAGAAGGATGAAAGGCTAGGGTTCATGGGAAGAAAATAGGGATTGGGTGGGGGGAAAGAGGGGATGAAATAGAAGAAATAGAGTTTGGGCTCAGAAGAACAATTAGGGTTAGGACCCTATAAATAGGATCCAAGGGTCAATTCCACCTCATTTGTGCCATTTTATTTTAGAATTCTTAGAGCTTGTGCTTTAGGATCTCTGAGAGCTTTAAGGATGTCGATTCCACACAAGAATCACTGGGCCTAGAGGGTGAGGACCTATGGATGACTAGCAAGAGCTCCCGTATTGGTATGTATCAAAAACTTTCCCCTAGGTGTGATTAATTAGGCAAAAGCATCATAAATAGGTCTCATGCCACCAAAGGCACATCAGATTAGGGCATACACCTTTGAGTGGCAGAAAGTTGCCTTTGGTAAAATGCATCGCTTTTGCACATGGGTTTGTCATGTTTGGCAACTTGATGCGCTGTAATGTCCCCTTCTGGTGAGTCCAAATTTTTCCTTTGACCTTGCACAATTCAACTCACAAAAGAGAACATTAGAGTTCCATTTTCTTTTCATTTCATCATATTAACAATATAATCATTATTCATCCATATTCAAGTTGTATATTCATGTCCTTATATAATGTTTCCAATCTTATCATTTGTTCATACACCTCCCATACTCCACCTTGATTGGGTTCTTGGTTGCCTTCTCATTAATCATCCTCGTCTTCCACCTAAGTACGGATGTATTAGGGCACATTTCATCCCTACGGAGGCCCAAAGGCTTCACACTACATGCGGTGTTCTTCACCATTTGGCTTGATGGAACTTCATGCAACACGCGGCATTCTTCATTCCATCAAGAGTCACCTCACGTCGGGCACAACTATTATGAGCTCATAAATTATCATAGGCCCAAGAGCTTCACACTACATGCGGTGTTCTTCGTCTCTTGGCCCAAGGGACTTCACACAACACGCGGTGTTCTTCATCCACTTGGGGTCACCTACAATCCATATACATCCCTAATTCACCCTACTACGATGGACAAAAAGGCGATTAATAAGGAGGTTCGAACACCTCTCTTGGATGGATCATGAGTTGTGTCCTAAGGTTGTCCAATGTTTCTCATCTTGTGATCCACCATGGATCACAAGATGCCATGATTTCATAATGAGGCTTTCCATATGCCTTCTTTCATAGTTTTCATGTTTATTCATGTGCCTCATGGTTCCATATCTTTCACAATTTTATTTGCTTAATTGTCTAAGGATTTTTGCTATTTTAACATAGAAATTTATTCACTTACTTAACCAAAATTTGAATCACATACATACAGATTATATTATAATTTAAATCTATTTTTACACATCTATAAATATAGATATATGCCTACCATATAATACTTATGGTTATTTTATTTTTGACACCAAACCAAACTTACAAATCTTACATTTAATAATTATAAGATAAGCATGTTAAATATACTTACCTGCTGCAACTTTTATTTACCTCTTATTCTTTTTCTTTGTGTAGATCTGATTTATTATGGAGCTCTTGATTTATATTGGCTATTTTCTTTTCTTTTCTTCTGATTGATTCCTACTTTTGTTAGAGGGGTCGGTTAATATTTATAAGTTTGAAGGGATGCAATTTACCACGGGTCACCACCCTTAATAAATAAATATTATTAAACTTTGATGATACTTGATGTTTGAATTAGTTAACCTCTCGTCATTGGAGATGACATCTTCTCAAGAGACCCAATTCCATATATGAATGCCTTTATATTATACAATGAATAAATATATATTTACTATTATATATTCTTATTATATATATATATATATTATAATTACTATTATATTGATAATAATAATTAAATTGATAATATTTATAGTTATATTATTAATATTTATATTAATAATCAAATATATGATTATAATAATATTTAATTTAATGTTTATATTTATATATTAATAATTATATTTGTTATTTATATTATTAGATATATTTATAATATATTATATTTATATATATTGTTATTTATAATATGGATATTATATTTAATTATAATAAAATATTTATACAATAATATTATTTATTAAATAATATATAATGTATGTAATTATTTCTATCATCGGAAATAATATTTTAGAAACCATCTTTATCGTGTTCAAATCTTTACTTTAACAATGTCTTGATATGGGGACATGACATGCGCATATGGTCGAAATCTAGGGTTTTAGCAGTTTACGTGTGCCTTTGGTGCGAAAATTTGCCTTTGAGACAAGCAGTCACATATGGTGGAATGCATCACCTTTGTGCACGGGTTCATTGCATATGGAAAATGCGATGCACATATGGTGAAAACTAGGGTTTTTAGGTGAGTGCATGCGCATATGGCTAAAAATGTCGCATTTGATCATCAGCTAGTCACATTTTGGCTGATTACATTGCCTTAGAGTGACAGAAAGTCGCATCTGGCAAATGTAGTCACTTATGGTGAATGAAAGGTCACCTATGGCAAAAATAAGTCACATTTGGTCAAAATAGGCAAATTTTTAGGGTTTTGATACAAGATAGGTATAGATAACAAAATTATGCTTAGTTGATTGTTGTTTGCAGAGGTGTTACCACCATTGTTGTCACGGGAGGTGCATCCATTAGATTTGGCGATGTTCAAAGAGCTAGATGCAAAGGAGCATTTGTTCCTAGATATTGTGGGATGAGAGCATGCAACATAGATTACACTAGTTCGAGCTCATTAATATTGATGACAATGATAGTGGAGTGCTGGTACAGTGAGCACAGCTCATTCTTGTTTCCTACAGTTAGTGAGGAGACCATTACTCTTGAGGATGTGTGGCACATTCTATGGATTCCTATTCAGGGTGAGCAGGTGGACTATGATCCAAATCTAGGGCCTGATGCATTCTGATGGCTATTTGGGACACTTGACATAGGTGAGGAGGACCATGAGATACCGATGTGGAGGATAAGGGAGCATTGCAATTGGTTGTACAGACTAGTGGTGGCCATTATTCATTTCTTGGTTCCAGATAGACAGGCCCAAGGCTTCCCTATCAGATGGGGTACTGTTATGGAGGGGTTATTTCAGTATGGGACGAGATATGCATGGGGTCCCTATGTATTAGGATAGATTTACCATTATCTTCATGATTGCACTTATTTGTTCAGATCCAGCATGTCTATGGGAGTCACATTGTTACATTAATGGGCTTATGAGCCCATAGCAATGACGAGGCCAATTGGTTTGAGACAGAGGGCACCGAGACATCCATTTGTGCATATTTATGGAGGAGTGCTGACAAACAGATAGCTTAATGCATTTGTATACTGGCGACGGACACTTGATGAGCTTGACCAGTTCACATGGAGGCCATGGAGGGATTGTGAGAGTTGGGATGATGATGTATCAGAGCTTTTATATGCTTGACAACCTCGTTATCTTTTTGGTTGTAGGATATATATCATCGAGAGATATCTACCAGAGAGAGTACTGTGATAGTTTGATTTGCCCTAGAGTGATCCAGTTGGAGATGCCATTTTTGGACAGACACAGCGAGAGATCCCAGATTGGGGTCCTGAGATTGTTGTTGATGTAGCTTTGGTAGAGGTGGAGGCATTGCATTCGGTGGCTTGGAACTGGATTGGGGGGGCAGTTGATCCAGGTACCACTCATGAGTATGACTCATATTGGTGGATACACAGGCCTACATGACTGGGTGCTCCAAGAGAGGTAGCAAAGGTGGTGATACATGGGCCAGTGAGGAGGGTGAGGGGATAGAGAAGGCCTTAGAGAGTACAGATTGTGCCACAGGGACTGGTTGCTCAGGTAGGGGCATAGCAGCAGGTGCCGAGGTAGGTTTCGAGACATGTACAGGTTCTAGTTTAGGCTCAGCCAGCACATTAGCAGGCCGCAGTAGTGGGAGGTGGTGGAGATGGAGGAAATTAGAGATATAGAGACTCAGCTGCGGAGACAGCTACATAGAGAGATAGGGAGGAGGGTGAGACTACAGGCATGATACAAGAAGCTAGACATTGACAGGGATAGAGCCTTAGTCTCCATGAGGCAGGCTCGGGGATAGGTGTAGGCCTACTAGGCATAGGTAGCATAAGGGCTAGATGATGAGGCTATAGCCAGACTTACCACAGAGTAGGATGCTATAGTTTTGAGAGTGGAGGGGTTGACAGGAGAGAGGGATGTTGCGGTGCACAGAGCACAGAGGTTGACAGGGGAGAGGGATGCTCCCATAGCCATGTTGAGCATAGATCAGGCCACTTTGTATCTAGCTAGAGAGCTTACTTGTGTATAGGGTGAGCTTGGCACAACACAGGCAGAGACAAAGTACTATAGAGGCTTATATTTTGGTGCAGTACCTACTAACTAGAGACAACCCAGTTTCAGGAGCAGATCAGGAGCCTCTACCTCATGGAGGACAGGTGGGTCGAGATCAGTGGGGTTAGTGATGGAACCACCATGTCATAGAGATACAGGAGGTGCAGGAGATACAAGCAAGGATCAGGGTGAGGCTTCTTCAGGGAGTGCCACCCACCCGAGACACCATGGACAACCATGTTTTATATATTCATGTTGTATCATATATTTTTGAGGCTCGTGAGCCTGATGTATATATCTTTTGAGGGCCCTGTGATAGCCACTTTGTACATAATGATTTGTTTTGTACATGATGGACACTTGTATATTGACCCATGATATATACATATATATATGATTTGTTGTTGATGATGTATACTTTTCTATTATTATGTATGCACATGTGCTATGGATTTTGATTTTTTTATGTTTTTGATGATGAGATGCACATTGGTTATATGTATGGATGTTTATGATTATGATTTGATGAGATGATGATGATTTTGTTATGCAATGCTTATAATGGACATGAAAACATGCATAGATGTACTAATGTATAAATGATGGATATATAGTAAATGCTTATAAATGATATGGATGATGATCAATGTTAATGCAAATACTATATGAAAATGAATGATATTGATATGTCTAATTCACTTGTTTTGCAGGAGGAAAAGAGAGATCATGAAGCTCAAGAAGATGATGATCAAAGAGAAGATGATGAAACCGTTGATCAATCAGGTGAAGAGTGGATGGTGAAGGTAGCTTCAGATGGTTGCATATGAAATTAGATATGTGCGATCCTTATGTTTGATACAACACTAGATATTATGCACCAAGGTATAAAGACCAAGGCGTCGAGTATCCAATGCGCTTCAGACTAATACAACCTTGTCAAGATACAAGATATGAATATTAGTTGTTTCGAGATGGACTTTGACTCTGCAAACAAATAGTTTGAACCTATTTCCATTAAACATAATGATACCTTGTTGATTATATGTATGAGAAATAGTCTTAGCATAGAATAGTCTTAACACATAGGAGACTGTTTAGCTTCTCAGATGCAAAAGATATTGATATGTAAGATGCTAATCCCAACACGTACAAGTTACCATTAGGCATAGTAGGAGAATAAGATCATCCCACAAACACAACATACGAAAGAAAATGACCATGCCCTAGTCTATACTTCATCGCAACATACCATGATATGATAGATCAAGGTAGTCTTGACTAGGTATTTAGAAAGGGATAAAAGATAAATCAAAAGAAAACAAAAGACATCCATCATGTTATCTTGCCAAATTTAGGGTGCTCTTGGATAGATTTGGATAGTGCCTTGTTGTGAGGAAAGATATATCTTGTTGAAGGATGAGATGATGGATTGATATAGCAAATATTGGCTTAAGGCATGTAGACAAGTGTTTTTAGTTTACCCCTGATTTGATGAGCGCTTTGAGCTATCGCAACTTACATAGTTTGGTTTCTGCTTGAGTTAGTCAAAGAGAAGAAGACGGAAGAGAGAGAAGATGAAGAGGGGGTATTGGAAGAATGGATCATCTGTGCTTGTGTATTGGATACTTCCTTCATATTCTAGACTACCTACATACCTTTTATCCATAGGATCAAAGCACAGTATGATGATGATGAGACATGATGATATGTAGTTCTAGGTGTTTATAGATAATGTGAGAGATAGATGATAGAAGAATGAGAGATGGAAGAAAGAAGATGATTAGAAGAAGGATGGAATATGGAAATGGTCTCACCTATGCCTGAATTTGAGTACTTCCTTCATATCCCAGATTGCCTACATACCATGTATCCACGAGATCAAGGCATTTAGTGATAGAGATGAGATGTAGTTCTGATTTGTGATGATAATGCTGAAAGATGAAGGGAATTGTTTTATTGACGAGATGTGAGCTTTAATTGATGTGAGTGATTAAGTGTTTAATGGTATGAGATGTTGATGAGTATTTATTAATGAGATGATGTGTAGATGATGATGCTTGAAGTATCTACCCCAAAATCAAAGAGCAAGCAAGTGCCCCCAGTATGGGAAGATTTTATTATGGAAAAGTGAACAAAATTTTTTTATGGAAGGGGATGGCTAAGTATGACTTAGTTCCTACTAGGAACAAATGATACATCAACTTCAACAATGTCCAAACCATGATATAAGTAAAGCTTAGGGATGGAAAAGGAACAGGTTCGTTATGGATGGATAAGTTTATTATGAAATGGATGGAAATCTTGGGATGGGATGGATGAAGTTTATTATGAGGGTAAATAATAACTAAGCAGATGGTGAGAGCTAGTTCTACACATAGCACCTGTTTGCCAGGTTTTCACTATGGTACTTATCCAAGGCACTTGTTTGCCAAGTTTTCACCATTGGACGATTTTTTTAAAGACTTTTTATGTTTTTTTGTATTTTTTAATGCCAAGATCAAGGATAAAACATCTTAAGATGAACACTGTTGATTAGTTCATCTAAAGGGATGCCTTTAAGAGTTGAAAGAGTGTAGGCCCCAGATCCATAAACTGATGTGACCACAAAGGGTCCTAACCAATTTGGCTCAAAATTTCCCTGCTTCTCTCAGTTTTGTTGATTCCTTTGATTTTCTTTTAAGACAAGGTCTCCCACCTGGAACCTTCTTTCTTTGATCTTCTTGTTGTACCTATGATGAAGATGATTTTGATAGACCTATAGATGGTTGAGTGTTGTGATTCATCGTTCATCCAATAGCTCTAGATCATTAAGTTTGGATGTCCTATATTCTTCGTCAGAGATGATGTGCTACAGTGAGACTCTCAATGATGGGATCTTGACCTCAATAGGTAAGATGGCCTCAATACCATACACAAGAGCATAAGGAGTGGTTCCAGTAGGAGTTTTGACACTCACTCGATAAGCCCACAAGGCTAGATTAAGTTGGAGGTGCCAATCACGACCAGCTTCATTGACCATCTTCTTGAGGATTTTGATAATGGTTTTATTAGAGGCCTCATCTTGGTCATTACTCTAAGGATAGTAGGGTGTAGAAAATCTGTGTTGGATGTGAAATTTGTGGTACAAGTCTCAGACTTCCTAATTTTTAAAGGAGAGTCCATTATTAGTAATGATAGCTTGAGGGACACTGTATCGACAAATGATATAATGGAAGATGAACTTTGATATCTGCTTGCCAGTGATGTAGGTCATTTGTATGGCTTCCACCCACTTTGTAAAATATTCTATAGCAGTGATAATGAATTTATGGCTATTGAATGAGGGTGGATGAATCTTCCCTATGAGGTTGAGTCCCCACTGCAAAAATAGCTAAGGAGTGGTGAGAGGTTGGAGCTCATGTGCTAGGGCATTTATTAGGTCTCCATGTTTTTGATATTGTATGAATCTTCTGGTAAATTTCTATGCATCTTGCTCCATGGTAAGCCAATAATATCCAGCTCTTAGAAGTTTCTTGGTAAGACTAGGGCTGGCGGAATGTAAACCACAAACACCCTTGTGTATGTCTCATAAAGTAACATTAGCCTCTCTCAAGTCGAGACACCTAAGGAGGATACCATCGAGACTCTTATGGTAAAGGGTTTTTCCAAGGATAGTGTAGTGAGAGGCTCAATAAATGAAAGTTTTCTATTGGGTATTGGATAGGTAAAATGGGAAGGTACCGTTGCTTAGGTACTCATATATGTCTTCATACCAGGCTGAATTGGGACCAACAATTCTGCATATGAGCTCAGAATGTGGCACTTCAAAAGCTGGGATTAGGAGTTGTTCTATCAAAAATTCACATCTTTGTGTGTTGGCAGGCATGTCTAAAAGAGAACCAATTGTTTCCATAGCATAAGCTACCTTGTTGTTGATCCTGGGAATCTTCTCAAATGTGATTTTGAAGTATTGCTTAAAATCATCGACCATCAATTTGTAAGGGAGGATCTTCTCATCTTTTGTTTGATATTCTTCTTGGACTTGCTTGATAACTAACTGAGAGTCTCCAAATACTTGTAATTCCTTTATGTCCCATTGGACAGCCATGCACAATCCAGTGATCAAGGCTTCATATTCTACGATGTTGTTGGTACAAGGAAAGGCAATTCTATATGATTTTGGAATGCAATCTCCTTGAGGGGTGATGAATAATACTCCAGCCCATATCCATGTTGTGTGTATGAACCATCGAAGTATAGCTGCCAAGCTTCGGAAGAAGAGACATTGAATATTTCTTCATCAGGAAATTCAAAATGAATAGGATGGATGTCTATTATTAGTGTTTTTGCTAGTTGATCTGCAATGGCTTGTCCTTTGATAGATTTTTGATCAACATATTCAATGTTGAATTTGTTGAGAATCATCACCCATTTTACTATCCTTCCTGTAAGTACCGCTTTGGAGAGAAGATACTTAAGTGGGTTGAATCTAGATATGAGCTTTGCTAAACATGCTTTTTCCACTGATGTATAGTTAAGTTCATAGCCCACAAGAGTTCTATTGATATAATAGATGGCCTATTCTTTTCTTGCATCATCATGTTGAGCTAGAAGAGATCCTAGGGCAACTATTGTTGAAGAAGTATACAAAAGTAAAGGTTGATTAGGAATAGGTGGTACCAATATAGGCAGTGTTGTTAAATATTCTTTTATCTGATCAAAGGCTTGCTGACACTTATCATCCCACTTAAAACTTTCTCCCTTCCGAAGCAAGTGTTGAAAAGGATGGCATTTATCTACAAGTTGTGTGATAAACCTACGAATGGATTGCAATCGACCTTGAAGACTACAAAGTTGTTTTAGATTTGTTGGGGGAGGCATGTTGACTATAGCTTTTACCTTGTCAGGATCAACTTCAATGCCTCTTCGAGAGACTATGTAGCCCAATAATTTCCTAGAAGTCACACCAAATATACATTTCTTGGGATTTAATCTTACTTAGTATTTTTCTATCCTGTCAAAGATTTGTTCCAATACTTGAAGATGGCTTTCTCTTGTTTTCAATTTTCCCAAGATATCGTCAACATAGTCCTCCATTATGGTATGGAAAAGATCATGGAAAATGATGGTCATGGCTCGTTGATAGGTGGCACCTGCACTTTTGAGACTTAAAGTCATTACAACTCAACAGTAAGTACCCCATGGACATATGAAAGAAGTTTTATGTTGGTATTCTTCTGTGGTCCTGATTTGATTATATCCTGAGAATCCATCCATTAATGATAGCATTTCATGTCCCACTATGAGATCAACAATTGTGTCTATGCTTGGCAATGGAAAATCATCTTTGGGTCAAGCTCTATTAAGATCTATGAAATCATTGCAGCAAATTTGTCCATCGGGTTTTGAGACTGGTACTAAATTGTAGACCCACTCAGGATAATCAATGGGCTTAATGAACTTGGCATCCAAGAGCTTTTGAATTTCTACTTTGACTAGGAGTGCTATTTGAGGATGCATCTTTCACAGCTTTTGTCTAACTAGTTTGGCATTTGGAGATATTTCCAAATGATGTACTACAAGTGAAGGGTCTAAACCAGGCATATCTACATAGGTCCAGGTGAAATTGATTGCTCTTTTCATGAAAAATGCCTTGAAATTAACACTTTCCTCATCTAATAATGATGCTGCTAAAAATGTGGTCTTTAGATTTTGTGTTGTGCCCAAATTGATTTCCTGAGAAGTTTCTATCAACAAAGGTGACCACTCTTGATATGTTGTGGTAAAAGGAAGGTCAAATCATCCATCTTTGGGTGCCTCAGAGAGGTTTTCACCCTTAGATACGTCCTTTATTTTTACTTTTTCATGGTCAAGAGATGCCTTGCTGTTTTCACCTAGTGACCTTTCTTTTTTATTTTATTTATTTCACTTTTGTGACTAGAGGATTTGACTCTTCCACCAAAATATTCCAATTGAGGGAGGTCAATTATAAATCCCACCTTGTAGTCTCTTAGCAGTAAACCTTTCCTTAATTCCATGAATTATGCTATGGCTTCATCGTTCTGAAATATGTCTAAGACAGGTGCCCCCTGTTGGTCCCAATCAATTAGGCTAGGGTGGACAAGTTGAAGATTAGAGGATGTAGATGATAGCATGAAAATGGATGTTTCTTGGAATAATTTGGTGATATGGAAGGAAGAGTCATTAATGACATCTTGACTAGTGGTCTCTTCCGCAAAAGAGGCTTCAACTACTTTATCAAGGGTAAACTTAGTGTCCAAGGAAGGCGCACCCTCCTTCTGGTACCCTAGACCTTGCCTATTAAACTTCTTAGTAACAATGATAGGTTTCAGAGGGCCTTGTTCCTATGGTCCTAGTCCTCCTTTTCCTTTATATCCCATGTTCTTGATAATCCTGAATCCATTGTTGTACCATTCTACTTCTAGAGAGACCTAATCATTTTCAACATAGAAGATCCATGAAGAAATGTCACTATCAACATCTTCATCATCAAGTAATCTTGATTAGATAAACATAGTTGGAGGTATAGTGAGAGTGGCTTTTGCTAGGGATAATCTACCATAAGATTTGGGTGACAAGGGCAAGGCTCCCACACAACAAGATTCTTGTAGACTGTACTCGCTAAGTCCTTTCTCTTCATATTTGATTTCAATGTTGGGAATGGATTTTCTAGTGGAGGGCTTGTTTAATTCAGATGGATCAACATAAGATGTGGATGGATAAGCTTCGACATTGAGGGGTATATGATTGGGGTTCTGATAAGTATCTTAGAAGGCTCGACAATACTCAAATAGATTGGAATCTGCATGTATTATGATTTCCACACCATTATATGGGAATTTCAAGCATTGGTGTTATGTAGATGGCAATGCTTTTAGGGCATGTATCCAAGGATGGCCAAGGATAATATTATAGGGAAAATCAATATCCAGGACTTGGCATCCAGTGTCAGTAGTGATAGGACCAACCCTTATAGGCAGATGAATGATCCCTTCTAAATCTCTCTGTCCATCATCATAAACTTTGATGGTTATGCTTTTGGAAGTGTCAATACAATCCTGAAAGTATCCCAATTATTTTATTAATTTCAAAGAACATATGTTCAATCCAGCTCCACCATCTACTAGTATTCGTTTAATGTGGCATTGTTTGATATACACTTCAATGTGAAGGGCATCGTGATGGGATGGATTGGAGGATGAAAGATCTTGATCAGAAAAGGTCATATGATGGGGAGATGCAATACTTGCTATCATGGCTTGGAATTGAGTTATATCTATATCATTTGGTACCAATGACTCCTGCAAGGCTTTATCAAGGATAGCTTTATGAGTGGGGATATACATAATAGCTCTAGAATGGAAACATGGGTAGGAGTTTTACCAAGATTCTTAAGGATATTATAGCCAGAATTCAGACGAATGACATGTGATGGTGAGCCTTGAATGGTTACATGACCTCGATGGGTAGTAACAACACAATCAGGTGTTTTTCCCCTTATGGTGATAGTAGAGATACGGGCTTGATCAATATGGCCGATAGTGGACTCATAGGTATAGTTTGTATTCTTCCCCGTGTTGGAGGCACTTGCTTTTTCATGTGAGGGAAGGGGATTCTTATAAGCATCAAGGTCGTAATTGGATGTTGGTTGTGGTGATGTAATATTAATAAGTCCTTGATCAATGAGATTTTGGATCATGTGTTTTAGTTTCATGCAGCTGGCGGTATTATGTCCCTTTATCCTATGATACTCATAGTATTCATTGTTATTGTACCAATTGGGTTTGAATTATGGTTCTTCATTTGGTCTAACTTCTGGTAAAGTGATGGTACCCATTTGTACTAGCTTCCTAAGAATAGATTCGATGGGTTCTCCCAAGGGAGTGAATTTTTGCCTTGGTGGTGGATTTGTTTTTGTTTGATCATGGGGAACAAAAGGTTGGCCATTAGATGCCGTTTGGATATGGATAGGTGCTTGAACAGTTTGGACATTCTTTGTGTTGACAACACCATCATTCACGATATTTTATTTTTGTTCCAAAAATGAGATTTGTCATTTGAGGATTGTGAATTATCCTTGTTTTCTTTGAAGATTTTAATGAGGCCTTTTGTGATTAGGGCTTTCTCAATGTTGCATCCCTTAGATATGATTTCATCGAGTGAGGTTGCACTATGCATTTGCAGTTGGAATGATAATTCAGGATGGAGGTTTTGAACGAAGATATCAACTTGCTATTTTTCAGGCATATGCCAAGAGAGTTTACTAGCCATGTTTCTCCATCACTGAATAAAGGATAAAAATATTTCACCATTTCATTGTTTATTATTAACAAGATCATTCATAGTGACCTCATTCTCTATGTTAAATGCAAAGTGAGACACAAATTTGCTTGCTAATTCTTTAAAGGTTTTAATGCCCAGAGGCAGATGAGAAAACCATTCCATGGTTTGTCCCCCAAGACTATGAGGGAATAGTTATAAAAGATATGTGTCATTGTATGCAACATCAAGGCAATCAACATAGAATGTTTGAAGGTGGTCATTTGGATCTCCTTTCCCCTTGTATTTGTCGAATTGTGGTATTTCAAAATGTGGGGGAAATGGTATCATTTGTAGTGATTTATCAAAAGGGTAGGGACACACCTCTTCAAAAGAAAATGTTTTATTTTTTTGGCACATACTCATGTCTACAAATTGTTGTTCTAATTGATGGAATCATTGTTGCAAATCATATGTAGGTGATGGCTATTGTTGCATAGGATTTTGATGACTTGGTGGAGGGATTTGGTACATCAGTTGTTGATTCGAAGGATGTTGTTGCGATGGATTGTATGGTGGTGCATATGTGTTTTGAGGTTGGCTAAAAGTGTTTTGAGCTTGGATACCAAGTGGAGAGGATACATATGAACTTGGTGATGGGTTGACAGTATAGGTAGGTATTACATGTGAGCCAAATGAAGGGTTGGTATGAGACATGGTTGAGTAGGGATTAATCAAACTTGAGAAATTGGTGGTGGAGTAACATAAGACATCTAAATATTGGAAGGTTGTGGTCCAAGAGAAAGGAGTTGATCAACATATGAGGTGTTGGAATGTGCATTTGATACGATAGGTTGGTCAATAAGAGATGTGTTAGAATTAGATGTGACATGAGAGGTTTGAATTGGATGAATAGACGGTATAGTGAGATGGGAAGATGCATTAGATACTTGGGATGGCCCAACATGCGACACATTCATATTGGAAATAGGTGGTGCTTGGGTAACTTGAGTGGAAATGACATTCATAGAGGCAGATGGAATGGGAGCCAACACACTCATATTAGAGATCACTAAAGTGAGAGCATAAGATGGTGTCAATAATGGCTCAATTGATGTAGTAACATCTGGTTGACTTGGTCTCATAGGTGTGGATGATATTTGGGGTGTATGAGTGTGTTGATTAGGCAAAGATGATGTTGAGGGTATGGTGGACTTGGTAGACATGGTAACAATAGCCATAGGGTTTTCTGTAGCAACACTAGTAAGGTATATGGAGATTGTGGCATCAATATGGAGGATGAGGGCTCAAAATGATGTTGTGGTGTTAGGATTGATGAAGATGGTCCAATAGTATAACCTTCAGGTACAAAGATACTAGAGGGCATTCCAAGCATAAATTATGAGGCATCCTTAAGAGGAGTGGGTTGAAATTCCTTGAGGTTGCCTTCCATGGCTTCTTTGTCCTAGCTCCTGGTTTGAGGCATGAGGTTTTGGACTTATGCAATAAGGTTGAGACTCCTAGAATGACTGATTTGGATAAATTGATTTGTTGATTGGGTGTTATTGGTTGATGATTTTGGCTTAGTCAGATTTAATTGATTGAATGATTAATAGATTGATAGACAAAGATAGTTGATAATGCTGGAATGACCAAAGCCAAAAGATAACGGTTTGATTTGATTTGATTGATGTTGGATGGTTGATTTTGAGTCTCAAAGGGATGAAGAGCTCAATAGTTGAGAACTGATATGATCAAGCTAGATAGGATAGTATGCTGATTGATTTGATGTCTAAAAGCTTATGGATTGTTTGAAAATAGGATTTGATGATCATAAAATTGATAGGAGTCTGTGACTAACCAAAGGCAATGCTGAAGGATTCAAAGGTGACTAACAATAATTCAAAGGCGACCAAGAATAATCTAGAGGTGACAATCTATGGTTCAAAGGCAATTATCTAATCTTCAAATGTGGCAAAGTATGATTCAAAGGTGACTAACTCATAAACAGAGGATAAATTGTAGATTAACTAGAGGTGAGCTTTTGTTGTGCAAAGGTGATTATATGATCTTCAAAGGTGATAGGCTACTATTCAAAGGTGACCAACTGTGATAGAGATTTTTTGAGGAAGTTTTTGTGTTTTTGACAAGAAAATAGATGACTGAAGACACTCTCAAACATGCAAGACACTCTCAAACATTTACAGTCTAGGCTGGCAAGGACAATATTTGTTGGATTCCCATTGCGGATAAATCTAAGCCACACTTATTCAGAGTGAATAGCCTAGAAGTTTGGTGGCACTGGCTCCCCCTTACTTGGCACACACTTCTCAGGCACACCAAACTTTGAATTTCTAAAAGACCTGAAGATCTCAAAAATTTTGCTATCTCTACTTTGAATTGCGAGAACGTGGGACGACTTCAGAGGTTTGACCTCCTGCACCAATAAATAGAAGGATTTTGGCTACTACAATAGTTGGTTCTTAGTAAGGGCATTTGTTCAGGTGGCCATACATGTGGCAATTCACTCTCGTTAGGAGGCCTTCCAGACTATAGAGGTTACGCTCTACAGGTTTGCACGCACCACAAGGGTACTAAGGGAGACATTCGTCGGTATGACACATCTGTACCTATTGCTTATGATTTTCATCACAAACACATTTTTTATATAGCAGTTTGAAAGTAGCTTGGCTTTAGCTTGTTACTGCTTGGGTCATTCCCGCTCACAATGGGAGGCAGGCCCTCTAAGAAGGAAATAAAATCATTTCTCTTCACCCAAGATCCTTATGAAGGCGAGGGGAGAGGATACTTTGGTTCTATACCTTAGGGTTACAAACATGCACATCAAGAAAACAAAATAGATAAAACAAACATGGAGCAAACATGGTTCATTTTAAACACCAAATCCAAATGTTCCTAACTTAGTGAAAAACAAGATTGCTCTTCGACCGATCGAATCTACAAGAAACATGTCAGTAGTTTTCCAGATTCTCCATTCTTTGACAAATGATTTGAAAAATTTTGCACAAATAGCTATTAGTTTCTAAGAAAACCTAGATTTACAAGACACAGACCAAAGGCATATGACAGAAACCAAAGGCAATCTCCAGAAATGCAGAGGCAACAGAAAATTTACTAGAGGCGATTACTTGTCCTTTAGAGGTGATGTCTGATCGTGCAAAGGTGGCTTTCTGTGTTGCAGAGGTGACTTCCTGCTGATCAAAGGCACTTGAACCTTAAACCCTATAAAAACCCTAACATAGAGATAGAACAAATGATCTAGAATGAAGAAGATGAACTAACAACCATAGAAGATAATTTTTTGCCATTTTTATGTTTGTATTCTACAAAAACAAAAAAGATTGAATGCTATGATAAGGCTAAACTAAAGATAGAAACAAATCTCCAAATAAACCAGATTGGAGATAATAGAAAACAAAAGGAGTTAGCAAATACAACAGCTTGCAACCCCTAGCTAGATGACCCAAATGACAAAAAACCCTGCAAAAGATAGAAAAACTAATAAAACTCTAAATAAACCAGAAGTGATTCCCTGCAACTAGAGGCGACAAGATGTTAGTCAAAAGCGACTACATGTCATGCAAATGCTATTTTCTGTGATGCATAGGCAATCCAAAGCCATGCAGATGCGACTGTCTGCCATTCAAACATGATTTCTTGTCGATCAAAGGTGCACTTTTGTATCTGAACTTCAAAAAAATGATTGTTAGTAACAAAAATTGATCAAATGAGTGGGTCCCAACGGGCATGCCAGAATGTGTTGCAAGGAAAAATCTATTGTTAACATATTCAAATATTGAAAACGAGATCTAACCCTACCACCTTCAAGAAATCTAATCTAAATGACGAAAAACAAAATGCAAATGAAAACAAAGTCACCTAGATGATGTGATTCCTTGGTTTGGATGTGGATTGCTTCTTCAAGTAAACAACCATATTCAATGAAGTTGCCATGATGTGCTCAAAATGATCAATAGGTGGTATTCATACGACAATAACGCATATACTAGCTAGATTAGATGATGAAAATGAGAATATGAGGGGCTATTTATAGACTTGTAGGATGGATGATCAATGGTGGAGGATAAAAGAACAGATCAATGGCTGAGAATATTTGAGAGACATGAATGAACGTGTGCTTGACATGTGTCCTTGAAAAAGGAAACCATTTATTTATTTTAGATGGGTTGTTAATGGTGATATGATGTTTTTCCCAAGATAGGAGGCTTTTACT
Organism: Cunninghamia lanceolata; assembly: GCA_027924645.1. Classification (NCBI taxonomy): domain Eukaryota; kingdom Viridiplantae; phylum Streptophyta; class Pinopsida; order Cupressales; family Cupressaceae; genus Cunninghamia; species Cunninghamia lanceolata. Next base: position 6,333,099 of record BSBN01000402.1, read on the forward strand.
ATTTTAAGGCTAAAGTGGCGGGATAATTAATTTTTTGAATTTAATAAATCTTACCCATTTTTTATTTTTGCTATTTCAAGGACAAAAAGCCCACTTGCATGTTTAGAAGAAAATGAATAGTAAAATAGGAGTGGGAATATGCATAATAAGTTAAATAAATGTCTTCATTTAATTTATTATTTAAGAGATAAGAGAAAATGTTGGAGGGAGAAAATATAAATTAATTAAATAAATTTATTTAATTTATATGCATGATGGGCGAATAAATAAAATATTGATTTTATTTATTTTTTAGAAGAAAGATGGGATAATTAAATAATTTAAAATTATTTAATTATTGATGGAAAATAGAAGAATAAAGAAAATTAATTAAATAAATAAAATTTATTTAATTAACTATAGAAATGAGGAAGAAAATGAATTATTTGATTACAAGTGTGCTAGACAAAATAATGTATGCAATGCAAAAATGCGATAAATGAATAAATGATAAAATGGGTCAATTTTGGGTGTCCGCAATTGTAAACGCACTAAATATAAAGTGTCAAATCATATTTGCTTGGGGCGTTTTTTGATTGAGTTTAAAAATAAGGGTGTCTTGTGTGCTTTCTTTGAGTTTCTGCATTCTCTTTTCCGCACAACAACAACAATCTTCTTTTCTGCATAAAATGAATCAAACAATAATACCAATACTCACACCCCTACAACTACTTTGATTGGAAATCTAAAATGACAATATATCTAAAGAAGCAAGGGTTGTATAGAGTAACTTTGGGTCTTGAAACTGAACCATCATTACCTGTAGAAAAGCCAAAATGGTTTAATAAGTTGAATGAAGCTTTTGGAACCTTGTGTATGTCTATATCTCTAGATTTACTTTTTCACATTGAAACTGTTTCTACACCAAATGATGTATGAACCACTTTGGAAAATCTCTTTGGTAAGTAGGATGAAATAAGAGGACATCTATTGGAGAATGAACTCATAGGGTTAAGACCTCCTAGTTTTTATATTATTCAGCACTTCTTCACTATGCTAAAGGCCATAAGATTCCAATTGAAACAATGTGGGATTGAGAAGAAAGATTCTCAATTAATCTTAAGTATTCTTTCCAAGCTTGGTCCTAACTATTCTGTATTTATTTCTAAATTTCATGCAACTAAAAGTTCCTTAGGAACCAATTATATAATGCCTTCTCTTGATGATTTTGGAAATGAAATCACAAAGGAGCAAGACAAGCTGGTTCAAATAGGCATAATTAATCCCTCTAAGTCTCATGCCTTGGCTACAAATCAGGGCACTAAACATCAGAAAAGGGTTTAGTAAGCAGAACAAGAAACAACAGAATCAAGGAGAGAAGAAACAAGATAAAAAACTAGCTTCTCCAAAAGTAGCAACTTAGGCCTCTTCTTCCAAAGGCGACAAGCCTAAGAAGGAGAAGGAAAAGTGTGCCTATTGCAAGAAACCTAATCATGACGAACATAAGCGTATTAAGAAGCAGATTGATCACTTGACACATTTTCTTGAGAAGAACAATATTAGGGTGCCTGATTCAGTCAAACAGAGTTCATCGTAGGAATCTTCCAAGGACACAGATAAAAGTAAGGAGAAAGGAAAGGGAAAGGCCCTAGTTTCTATTGCTTCACAACTCAATATCTAGATCATTGACTTGGGTGCTTCACACCACATGGCTTCGTCACAAGATGGTTTTTCCTCTTTGGAGCCATGTACTATGCCATCTATACTCATGGGTGATGACACTCATGCTGAAGTGCATGGGAGAGGGTCTGTTGACGCGGGAAAAGGAACATTTCATGATGTTCTTTGTGTTCCATATTTGTCAACTAATCTCCTATTTGTCTATCAGATCACTCACATTGGCTCTAGCAATTAGGTCGAGTTCACTCCAAACAAAGTGGTAATCAGTGAGTTGCACAATGGGTCTACAGTTGCTGTGGGAAAAGTTGATCATTAGTACAAACTATATCAGTTTTCTCACTTTGTTCCAGATTCTCCTTCACTTTCTTTTCTCACTCACTCAGATGAGGTGAGTTGTTTGTGGCATCAACTATTTGGCCACTTGAACTACTGCTACTTACAATAGCTCAGTCAATAAGACATGGTTTCAGGGTTGATTTCTATTCAATTTTTCTGATGTTTGCCAAGGATGAATTCTTGGTAAGCATCCTGAAGAGAAATATGATAAAGGTAAAGCATGGAGGGCCACATAGCTTCTAGAGTTGGTACATAGTGCCTTGGTAGGATCATTTCCACATCCTTCTTTCTATAGGGCTCGATATGTTCTCACATTCATTGATGATCTTTCTAGATACACTTGGGTTTATTTTCTCAAAAAAAAGTATGAGGTCTTTGAATCTTTTCAGGACTTCAAAGATTTTGCAGAGAAACAATCTGGGAAGTCCATCAAGATTATGCGTGTTAGGGTTAGCTGACAGAAGATATCAATTAAATGCAAATAAAGATTAAATAGAGGAATGAAAATACACAGAAATAATAATAGCGAGAGACAAGTTTTAACGTGGTTCACCCAAACTCGGGCTACATCCACCAACAAAGAGTCCATTAGTATTATCTAGTAAATCAAACTGATTACAACCAATAATCCTTGCAACTCAATACCACTGTAAAATGCTACAATGAATCAATGGAAACCCTAACCCTTAGCCATTTTTATGACTTTTGTTGGTTACAAAATAGAGTTTTTTTTATGTTGGCCAATGAAAAATAACTCCGAATGCCTTAATAAAATAATAAAAAACTGTGTAAGGTTTCAGGGGCACTACCCCTGAGCCCCTACAAGGGCACTTCCCCTTGACCCCACCCTGTATTACGAGACCCCGCAAGGGGTGCTGCCCCCAAACCCCCGCAAGGGGTGCTACCCCTTGACCCCATAGGAATTTGGGGGGAAACCACACTGATAAAAGTGGGGTGAATTTAACCTCCGAGTCTAATTAGGCTCCATATAACAAAAATCTCCCACTTGGAGATTGATCAAACTCCACACCATATCATCTCCAACTTGGAGACTGATCATCACACTACTGACCCTGTAGCTCCCACTAGAAATAAGCACCCTAGACTCTGTTGTTCTGATTTTATTTTTAGTCTTGAAGACCAACCGAAGCTGAAGAGGAGCTTAGGTTCTCCCTTGTCACTGCCTTGGTAAACATATCCGCTAGATTTTCATCTATATGTATCTTTTATAGCCTTAACTGTCCATCATCCAACATCGATTGAATGAAGTGATACCTCAACTATATGCATTTGGTCTTTGAATGCAAGGTAGAATTCTTTGCAAGATGTATGGCACTCTGAGTGTCCGTAAATAATAACTGTTAGCCTATTGTTTGCCCAATTATTCCATGAAATATTGTAGCCATATCATCTCCTTGCTTGACTTTATTGCAGTTACATACTCTACCTCTGTGGTGGATAAAGCAACCACCTTTTACAACCATGAGATCCAATTCACCGCTGTCCCACCTACAGTAAAGACATAACTTGTAGTACTCCATCTGGTATCAATATCCCCTGCCAAATTTGAGTCTACATACCCTACTAAATCAGTATTAGAGCCCCCAAAACATAAGTGTTTATTGGATGTACCTCTCAAATATTTGAGAATCCATTTTACTGCATTCCAATGCTCCAATCTAGGATGACTCATATACTTGCTTATGACTCCTACAACATGTGCAATATCTGGTCTCGTGCATACCATGGCGTACATTAAACTTCCTACAACTGAAGCATATGGTACCTTGGATATTTTGTCTTCCTCCTCTGGTATCTTAGAACACATCTCCTTAGTCAATTCCAAATGACTAGGCAAAGGTGTGCTGAAAACTTTTGCATTCTCCATATGGAATCTTTGTAACACCTTTTCAACATAATCAACTTGAGATAGAGTCAATTTTTTGTTCTTCCTATCTCTGCAAATTTTCATACCAAGGATTAGTTTTGTTGCCCCCAAATCCTTCATAGCAAATGACTGTGCTAACTGTTGTTTTAACTCTCTTATGTGATCCATGTTAGACCCCGCTACAAGCATGTCATCAACATATAAACATAAAATAATGTAGCTATCATTATCCAACCTCTTAAAATAAACACAATGGTCAGAATTACACTGGTTGTAGCCTTGCTCAGCCATAAAACTATCAAATTTCAAGTACCATTGCCAAGGTGCTTGTTTCAAGCCATACAAACTCTTCTTCAATCTGTGCACCAGTTTCTCCTTATCTTTGACCACAAATCCTTGGGGTTGTTCCATGTATATCTCCTCCTCCAAATCACCATGGAGAAAGGTAGTTTTCACATCTAGCTATTCCAAATGCAAATCTTCAATAGCCACAATACTTAAAATAGTATGAATAGAAGTCATCTTGACAACCGGAGAAAATATCTCATCAAAATCAATGCCCTTTTTCTGTGCAAATCCTTTTACAACTAACCTGGCCTTAAATTTTTTCTTACCTCCATCTTCCTCTTTTAGCCTATAAACCCATTTGTTTGGTAAATCCTTTTTACCTGTAGGTAACTTACATAATTCCCAAGTCTAATTTTTCAGCAAGGAGTCTAATTCTTCTTTCATTGCAAGCTCCCACTGAACCTTTGTATCCACTTGCATAGCTTCATCATACCCTTCTGGTTCACTAGCATCTGTTAACAAAATAGAATATGAAGAGGGAGAAAACATTTCAGGAGGTCTACTTAGCCTTGTTGACTATCTAACATTCACTGGAGTTTGTGGTATTTCTGGTTGCTATTACAGAGCATGAGGAACCATTGGAACATCACTATTTGGAGTATCATCTAGAACCACATAATCCTTTTCTTTCTTCTCATGCTGCTACAACTGATCTTTGTACAACACCTTCTCATTGAATATAACATCCTTGCTTCTCACAATTTTCTAATTTTTAAAATCCCAAAGCCTATAACCAAATTCATCAATGCCATATCCAACAAAGGTACACCTTTTTGATTTTACATCCAACTTGGTTCTATTTTCATAATCTACATGTGCAAATGCTTCACATCCAAAGGTTTTAAGAAAAGAATAACTCACCTTCTTACCTATCCATGCTTCCTCTGGAATACCACAGCCCAAAGGAACTGAAGAACCTCTATTAATTAAATATACAACGGTGTTGACAGCCTCTGCCCACATGTTTAAAGGCAGTCCAACATGCAATCTCATGGTCCTTGCATGCTCCATTATTGTCCTATTCATGCGTTCAACCACTCCATTTTCCTATGGAGTCCCTGGAACTATTTTCTGCCTACGAATTCCATTAAAGGAACAATAATCCTCAAATTCTTTGCTGCAATACTCACCACCATTATCAGATTTGAGACATTTTAATATTTTACCTATCTCATTCTCAACCAATTTTCTCCATTTCTTAAATGTTTCAAATACATCATATTTCTGCCTAGGGAAATAAATCCATACCTTCCTAGTTGCATCATCTATGAATGTAACATAATACCGAGAGCCACTGAGAGAAGATACCTAAGTTGGTCCCCATACATCTGTATGCACAAGCTCCAACTTTTCATCTTTTTTTGCTTCCCATCCTTGAGAAAACTGACTCTTTTTTGTTTACCATACACACAACTTTCATAGAAATCCATATTAACACATTTTAGACCTGGTAAAAATTTCTTAGAATGAAGTACCTTCATACCTTTTTCACTCATATGCCCAAGTTTGTTATGCCACAGTGTTGTCTTAGAACCTGCAACAACTGTTCCAGTCTCTTCCTGCGAAATTGCATCAACTATTCTTGAACCCGTTTGTTTTTTCTCTGCAATAGCTAAAGTAGAAGGAACAGTATGACCTGTACAAAAATATAAGGTGCATACTTTCACACCTTTTGCTACTATTAAGGTACCTTTTGAAACCTTCCAATTTTTATTAGTTAATGTAACAATGCAACCTTCTTCAGCTAGCTGCCCTGCTGAAATTAAATTCCTACTGAGCCTTGGAATGTGCCTTACCTCTTGTAGTAGCCAGTGAATCTCATTCTGCAACTTAATCTTAATTCTTCCCTTTCCAACAATCTGACAGGGTTTGTTATCTCCCAAATAAACCATCCCAAAATCCCCTTGGACATAATTAAGAAAATAAATTCTATGGGGTGTAGCATGAAATGAGGCCCCTGAATCTAAAACCCATGAATCATCAACATTATCTAGGGAAAGAATCAAAGCATGATCTTCATATTTATTACTTACCACATTTGCCTCCTTATTTCCTTCTTGTTTGTCTCCTTCTTTATTCTTCCGAGACCAGCAATCTTTCTTCAAATGACCTAGTTTCCCACAGTACTAGCAATCCTTCTATCCTCTAGATTGGGATCTCTTGTCCTTTGATTTTCCTCATGACTTCCCATGACCTTCAGAACATTTTCCTCTCTCCTTTGATCTTCCCCTACTTTTTGCATTCAAAACACTACCTGATGTGGACCCTCTTGAGCTTTTCTGTTGCATTTCCTCACTAAGGATAACACCAACAACATCATAAAATTTTAAAGTATTTGAACCAAAGACAAAGTTACTTACAGCCATTACCAAGCTATTCTAGCTTTTTGGCAAAGAACATAATATTAAGGGCCCTCCGTCTTCATCAAAATTTACTTTTACAGAAGTTAACTCACTGATAATCATATTAAACTCATTTAAATGATCTATCATAGATCCACCTTTAATCATTTTCAGATTAAACAAATGCTTCATGAGAAATACCTTATTTGAGGCTGAGGGTTTTTCATACAATTTAGCTAAATCTTTCATCAGACCATCTGTTGTCTTTGCTTCCTTTATATTGAATGCCACCGATGGTGCTAGGCACAACTGAATGGTTCTCAGTGCCTTTCTGTCTAGAAGATTCCAATCGTCATCAGTCATTGTTGCCAGTTTCTTGGCTACTCCTTCCAACAGCCTTCATAAATCCTTCTAATAGAGATAATTCTCCATCTGCATCTTCCATAACTGATAGTTCTACCCATTGAATTTGTCTACCTTCAATTTACCCTTGTCCACCATTGCTCCCACTCAATCATGAGACCTTCCTATAGATGATAATCAAACACAACCCACTCTGATACCACTTGTTAGGGTTAGCCGACAGAAGATATCAATTAAATGCAAATAAATATTAAATAAAGGAATGAAAATACATAGAAATAATAATAGCGAGAGACAAGTTTTAACATGGTTCACCCAAACTTGGGCTACATCCACCAATAGAGAGTCCAATATTATTATCCAGTAAATCAAACTGATTACAACCAGCAATCCTTACAACTCAATACCACTGCAAAATGCTACAATGCATCAACGGAAACCCTAACCCTTAGCCATTTTTATCATGACTTTTGTCAGTTACAAAATAGAGTTTTTTTTATGTCGGCCAATGAAAAATAACTCTCGACGCCTTAATAAAATAATAAAAAACCGTGTGAGGTTTCGGGGGTGCTACCCCCAAGCCCTCATGAGGGTGCTGCCCCTCAACCCCACCTTGTATCACGAGACCTCACAAGGGGCGCTACCCCTTGACCTCATCTTGGGGGCACTACCCCCAAACCCCCGCAAGGGGCGCTGCCCCTTGACCCCGTAGGAATTTGGGGGGAAACCATGCTGATAAAAGTGGGGTAAATTTAACCTCCGAGTCTGAATAGGCTCCATATAACAACAATGCATACAGACAATGGGGGAGTATGTCAACTAGAGGTTTGAACAGTTTTATGTTTTAGAGGGCATTGATCTTTAACACACAGTTTCCTATAGCCCACAATAGAATGGTGTCACAAAGTGAAAGAATAGGTCCTTGAAAGACATGGTGAATTGTATGATTCACTCTAGGTCCATGGTACCTTAGTATTGGGCAGAGGCCATCAACTGTGCATGTTACATTCAAAATTAGGTTCCTCACAGAGATGTGAAGAGGGTCACTCCTTTTCAAGCTTGGACCAATTGGAAGCCTATAGTCAAGCACTTTCGAGTGTTTAGTTCTGCATGGGCCCATATGCCAGTAGAGAAATGCAAGGCTATGGATCCACAGAGCAAGCCTTGCATATTTGTTGGGTACCCAAATGGTGTCAAAGGCTATAGACTTCTCCACCCCAACACTTGTGAGTTGTTCATCAAGAGGAGTGTTTGTTTCGAGGAGGATGTTTCTAGTTCTTCTCCTACCACTTCTCCATCTACAATCACTTTGGAGACCTTGTGGCATGATGATAGTTCTTCTGAGGATCTTAATCATCCTACCCTTGATGAGGAGTCTTCTTCCTGCACTTCAGATGGTGACGATGATGATGAGGATTCATCTTTGTCCACTCCTCATCATAATTTAGAAGGTGATGATTCTCCTCCAAATTCACCTAGTGGGCCTCTTTGGGCTCATTAGACATTGGAGTCAACAAGTGATTGGGTTGGTGATCCTTCATATGCTAGAAGAACAAGGTCACAGTTTGAGCAGGCTCCATACCTCTTCATTGCCTCAACTTTCAATCCACAATCCTTTCAAGAAGCTTCTGGTGTCCCCGAGTGGAATCCTGCTATGCAGGAAGAGTTCAGTTCCTTGGAAGGAACTATACTTGGGATTTAGTCCCCCTTCCTAAGGGAAGGAAACTTGTTCGATGCAAGTGGATCTATCAGACAAAACTTGCCACAAATAGGTTAGTTGATAAGCATAAGGCTCGCTTGGTCACGAAGGGATTCTCCAAGGTGCCTGAGATTGACTACTTTGAGACTTTTGTACTAGTTGCCAATATGAACTCCATCTGACTTGTCCTTGCTATTATTGTAGCCCATCATTGGGAAGTTCCTTAGATGGATGTGAAGAGTGTCTTTCTTCATGGTGACCTTCAGGAGGAGATTTACATGGAGCGGCCACAAGGGTTCGTATAGGATCCTTCGCTTGTTTATCATCTTCAGAAGTCTCTCTATGGCCTTAAATAGACCCCTCAGGATTGGTATACCAAGATGGAATCCTTCCTTCTATTAGTTGGGTTTACTCGGTGCCATTCTGATATGAGTGTGTACATTCTGCAGCAGGATGATACTCTCACATTCCTTATTCTCTATGGTGATGACTTGTCGATTACATGGAGTTCCTCATCCACCATCAAGGTAGTGAAAACTACCCTTCATGATCATTTCCTGATGTCTGACTTGGGCCTTCTGCACTACTTAGGAATTGAGATCACTCAGTCTTCATCGGGTATCTTCATTGCACAACCCAAGTATGCACTTGATATGCTCTCTAGATTCTCATGTCTACAGTCAAACTTGAGGATTTCTTGATGTCTGACTTGGGGCTTCTGTACTACTTCTTAGGAATTGAGATCACTCAGTCTTTATCGGGTATCTTCATTGCACAAGCCAAGTATGCACTTGATATGCTCTCTAGATTCTCATGTCTAGGGTCAAACTTGAGGCTCACTGTTCTTCACCATTGATGGATGCTACCTTGTATCGCCAATTAGTTGGGAGCCTGATATACTTGACTCACACGAGGGCTGATTTGTCATATGCTATGGGCCTAGTCTCTAGGTTCATGCAAGAGCCACATGAGTTGCACTGGAAAGCAACTAAGCAGATTCATCACTATTTATAGGGCACTCACAATTATGGGTACTATGCAGTGAGTGTGGATATTGACTTGGTGGGACACATAGATTTAGATTAGGTAGGCAATTATTAGGATCACAAGTCTACTTCAAGGTATTGCTTCTGACTTGGTTCCAATCTAGTTTCTTGGTCGAGCAAGAAGCAGTCTGCAATCTCTCTTTCATCTTCAGAGGCTAAGTACTGAGGAGCAGTTAATGCTACTACTAAGCCCATTTGTCTTCAAAACATTCTCACTAAGTTTGGTATTCCCTTTTGGAAGCCTACAGTTATCTTTTGTGACAACCAGAGTGCGATACAAATCTCTTGCAATCCAATCCATCACCAACGGACCAAACACATTGAGATCCATATGCACTACATTCGGGAGCTAATTCCTGAGCATACCATTGATCTCAGGTACTGTCCAACATCAGAATAGATCACAAACATATTCACCAAACCCTTCACCGAGAGCAAGTTCCTTCATTTGTGAGCTTTGTTGGGGGTGCAGTTGGTGTCCACTTCAGGGGGTCTTTTAGTCCTATTTTCTCTATCTATTCTTGGGGGGGTGTTCTCTCTACTATGTTCTAGGGGGCTTCTTCTCATTGGGGGGAATTAATTGTACATGGGTACCTCATTAGGCTTGATTTGCTAGAACTCATCTTTTCACCCACCTAAGCTATGCTTAAGGGAGGTTTTAGTGTAGGTTTTTATTTTCTTAGTGGGTTATTTATTTCCCTATTTCCTAGGTTTTTACTACAATTTTATTAAGCTTGCTTCGGTTAAATAAAGTGAGTTTAATTAGTGAGTGGGTGATTTGAGATGTTGGCATCCTACAAGGGAGGTGGCATTTGCTATCTTGGGAAGATGCTCTTGCTATCTTTAGCCCATATGGTGGCCTCTCCCTATTGGTCGGTTTTGCCACCTCTCCCCTCTCTCTAGTCTATATAAACTCACTACCTAGCTTGTATTTTGTATCTTGAATGCATTGTCTAGTTACTCTACCATTATCTTGTATGAAGCTTTGAGTTCTTAATGCAATTCTGTCACATCAACATTTGCACATCTCTCGAAATTGCTGGTTTGCTTTTGCTTTGCATTTTCTAGTTTATGTAGATTAGAATCTCTCTCATAAAGTACCCAATTTTATATCTTGTTCAAGATTTCTAACATTTGGTAGTTGAAGTGTTGATGCTCTTGTTGTGATTGATTATATAGGTCCAAGTCAAAAGGTTCAATAGGCTGCTATTGTGCAAATACTATACAAATGGAATCATTATAGCAATATCTATTTGAAAAGACAGTTCAGGTATAATGGAAGAGAAATATAATTAAAAAGTAATAATTAATATTTGCATAGGATAATGTGAAGGTTGTAATAAGATCTCAAATCATTTAGTCAATGGAAATTCAAATAAATCATTATATATAAAAATTTAGTTAATATATTTTTTGATGGAGGGTTTTATATCAAACATAATATTTTCACGACCTGATTTAGGAGCACAAGTCTAAGTTGATACCTCTTCGGCTAGGAGCCATAGACTAATGGCTATCCATTCTACCAAAGTCACCTAGGGCACAATCTCGGCCTCATTCCTTATGATATCAAAGGCCTTGCACTCAACAAGACTTAATCTCTGGTGGACTTATTTAGAACCATTCCACTGGACTAAGGACCCTTTGACTAATATATTTACATGTTTACATTTAAATGGATAAATATTAACATTTGTTGAAAAAATAATTATTTTTAATTAACTAGAAAATATAATAACTAATAACCAATTATCACTTATTCATCACAATAATTTAAACGTAAACAATAATATTGCACTATACAAAAATACTCAAACCAACTCAATGAAACATCTTGCCAATGGTAAGAGCCTTAAATGAAAACACTTTTTAGACTTCACTTCTTTCTTAAGAATAAAACTCAATATCAGGGCAAGACAAAGCTATTTGTCTTAATGGGGGACTTTTGTACTTTGAACGTAGTGAACTCGGGCAAATGGAGTCATGGAGCTAATCTCAATTTATAGGCACTTTGTTCTCACTCTAGAGTGGGAATATATTTTTTAAGCTTTAATCATAAGAATACTCTCATTCTTGTATTAATAATCTTTTAAGGTTATGTAGATATCCCAGTGAGGATGAAGATCTTACCATGTGTTTTATTATTGTTTTGAATATTAGAATTTACTTTTTTAATTAATAGGGTTAATCATATGATATACTTTCCACATCTAGGGAGGGATTTTTAAAACTTTCTAAATTATTTTAGATTTTAGATTTGTCTTTCGCTTTGAGTGGGAAATACCCTAATCTTGGCAATTTAGGTTTAAGAAATTGTTATAAATAGTAAAATAGCCATTAGTCTTAAATAAAGAGTTATAAATCATAAATGAAATTTGAAATGAGATTATTAGAGTAGTTTAGCACAATTTCGTTGATTTGCAATATTAAATGAAGGATGTTCAACTATAAGTATAGTTGACTATCATGATTAGAGATTTGTTATTGAATTGACATTGTTTTGATAGTCACAACTTAGCTAGGGTCACGCCTGCAATTTAGTTGTCCTGACATGATTTAATCCTAGTGGCCTAGTTATTTCCTCTATTACTACTATTAAAATATGGTAGGGCAAAATGTGGATTGTTACACTATCATGGCACAACAATGTCAAAACATGAAATAATAAATTAATGTCATCAGGATGATTTTACAATGCAGTACAATGGCTTTTTAAAGCCTTATTTTCCTGTGTATAATTTCTTACGAGAAAGTAACTTCCCAAAACCAAAAATAACATTATTTACATAAACTATAAACTAACTAAATTATTTAATTTAATTATAAACTAACTTATGTAAACCTTATTATTCTAACACCCCCCTTAAGATTTACATGTAATAAAACCAACATTCCTCCCTTATTACATTATCTCGTAGAAAGGATCGAACACTGCAAGAGTTGATCACAACAACCCTTCTAGAGACTTTGATGAAGCACTTTCACCAATCCTCCTTGCTCACCCAGGAAACACCAGACTGATGCCATCGATCTTTTGACTGTAGAACTTGCAAAACTCTACACAACATGAGAGAACATAAAGTGTCCCCAAGCTCCTTGCACAATGAGACAACAACTTTCCTTTGAAAGTCCACATCTCCTCCGAGTGTGTCAAAATGCCTCCTCCAGTGCTGCACATGAGAGAACAACTCTCCTCCGAGAGTCCACATCTCCTCTGAGTGTGTCAATATCCCTCCTCTGTTGTACAGAACCACTGTGAATACACTAATCCCACATGTTTCAGAGATTACACTATCCACAAACTCCACTGTGAATACACTAATCCCACCTATTTCAAAGATTACACTATCCATAAACTAAGTAAATGCAGATACACCAACTCCACCTATTTCAAAAGTTACACTATCCACACATATTGCCACAAAATGCCAAGCCCCCCTCACTCTATGAAGGGACAAAAATAGAAAATGATCCTCATGCAATGAATCATCCCTAAGTGAGAAGCTAGCCCTAAGTGAGAAGCTAGCTTGGGATGACGAAAAACCTCATGCCTCCATTGCCTCCAACCTCCAATATATTCTGTTACACTTTATGCATTTAATGTCACATTAGAATCTCTGATAGCACAAGCACACAATTCTTCTTCCAAATCTCTATCAGGGATAGCATGGATGGCTTCAAGAACAAACATTTGTATAGTAGGCAAAATAAAGTTTTGAACTAATAACCTCCTCTTAAACTTCCACAGGTTTCACCAACTCACCTATGCATATGAATACTTGTTTCAATATTTGACCCAAAACCAAATTAACACAACCACTTCAAAATATCTCCAAACAATTTCCTTATGTAATAAAAATTTCAAGCCACATGTGATACTTGAACCTCTTATCTCTTAATCCCCACTTGAAGCACTTACCAACTTACCTAGAGATTTACTTTACTCATAAGAATAACAAACTTTGTTTTTAAACCTCTTTGAGAAATGGTGAAAAAATAAAATAAACACCATTCTCTACTTACTTTACTGCACCAAAAATCACATTTCTCATACCATTAATAGTAGTTTTGATGCTTCAAATAAGTGTGCAGGGGTGCCACCTTCACACAATAATTTTAAATCTGGTTCTTCTCTTCTAGTGTGCAGCGATCCAGTGATTTAGAAATAAGTTACAATGGCTTCTTAGCATATAATATCTTCAAACAAATCATTGATCACAGATAGATTTGTCACTTGGAAAGAAACGAAATACATAGCAATGAATTTCAATGTCCATCAAATAGCAAATTGTACGCTCCAAAATGTAAAACACCCAGTAAATTTATTGTTATCACATCATTATTTTTCTGCTCTTTCTACAAAAAAACTGCTCATTAAATATGCATAATATCTTCAAAAAAATTCTAAGTTTTATTCCACTCTTTGTTAGCTTTCCAAAACATCTTACATTTTTAAATTTCGATAACAAATGAGAAAGTTATTGCAATTTTTGTGAGACTACGTTAGACTATTTTAAAAAACGTGATTTTAAAATCAAATATATTTACTAGCAAATATAATGGCTCTCATATTCTCTTGAATTAATATGTTTCTCATTCTTCACAAAACTCCTTTCCATCTCCCATAATTGTCTACTGGCTCTGATACCATATTAAAATATGGTAGGGTAAAATGCGGATTGTTACACTATTATGGCATAACAATGTCAGAACATGAAATAATATATTAATGTCATCGGGATGATTTTACAATGCAGTAAAATAGCTTTTTAAAGCCTTATTTTCCCATGTATTTAACTTCTTATAGGAAAGTAACTTCCCAAAACCAAAACTAACATTATTTGCATAAACTATAAACTAACTAAATTATTTAATCTAATTATAAACTAACTTATGTAAACCTTATTATTCTAACAACTAGTAACTTTTGAAATTTGTGTGCTAGCAAATTCACTTGTGAATGAAACTCGATGGTGCTTTTGTTATTGGTAAAAAATTAGGTTTTTGAAAGGGCCCACATAATAGCCAAAAGTGAACAAAACTCGGTGGTGTTGAGAACCACCTTTAGAGGCCTACTATAGATAGAGGCAAATCATTTTGACTTCCTTCATAGCAGTCACTCCTTGTTATCGATATAAAGATGGGAAGACATGCCACACAAAGATGCAAGATGCCTAGATGATAAATTGAAGTGAAGTATATGCTAATGCAATTCTAATGTTTTGATCTTATGTGTTCCAATGATTCAATGATCCCTCTTGATTTCATTGAACTAATGACCTAGGGGTTGTCTTTAAATACAAGATCCTTGGTCCTCAATTCAAAGTATTTAACACAAGTAGATGGGTAATAGTTGAATTATCTAAAAGAGTTGGTTCGAGAAGTGGGAAAAGAGATTTGAATTAGGAGGACAAGGTAGTGGTGGTGGTCATGTCCAACAAAAGGTTTGTGCCCACAATTAAGTCCAAGGTATAGAAATGATTCTAGAGAGGATTGGTTTGAATAATTTAGGAGTAGGATATGTCAATCACTAATAGATTCCAAATCTTGAGTCAAAATAACACAAAATAAAAAAAATTAAGCATCAAAACATTACATTTACAACAATACCAAAAATAATTATAAAATAAAAACATAAAAGGACAATTTATACGCTTTTCTCCTCTCCACTTTCTTTCTTAAAACACCAAATTATTGATGAATTTTTTTCTCTTAATAATTTTCACAACTTGTATTTCTTCTATCGAAGGCTTATGGCTCAATTGGTTGAGATCAATTGGTGACAATGATAGTTTCCTTGATTACACCATCCACCAAGCTTCAAGTCCCTCACAAGTGTGTTTGGTCTAGGCTCAGCCACTACATAACTTTGATAGACTAGGTCCCCTACTCGCAATAACTTAACAAAAAGACAACTTTGGATTTAAATGTATATCCCTCACATATCACAATCTAACATAAAAAACCAAAATGTCAATATTTATATAATTTAATTATTTCCATTAACAAGAACTTTTATTTTAAAAATATATGTCAACCTAGAGCGACTACCATAAGTTGATCCAAGTTAAAGCTTTCTATATGTTAAACTAAACTACTTTACTTTTGCTCATCATCCATATGGATAGAAAGCAATGAAAAGGTTTTCTTGCAAGAAAATATTATTTTAAATTACAACTTTATGTACAAAACAAGAAAACACTGTTCAATAGTTTTCATGTTGCTAGAGAAAAGGTGTTGTGGACCCCTTATGTGTTGTCCTTTTCCATTGTCATTTGTTCTACATGTCCAACTCATTTAAAGATATTTTAGTGAATGATTATATGCTATTTCCAAGGGAAAAGTTAAAGATATAGATAAAGTTAAGGTATCTTAAATTCATCCATATGAATGACAACTTTATTTATACGTCTCTAAACTCATTGTACAATTTGGCATCTGTATGTTGTACTCTGTATTCTCTTATTAGCTTTAAATCTAACATAAAAAAATGATTTTTAACAATAAGAAACTAGAGAAAGGTGGGGAATAAGTCTTTGCATTTCAAAGATAAGACGTTTGTTATCACTTATACATATTTTATGTTTTGTTTTTTTCAATCTTCATTGGAACTTCAAATATGTCATATATCATGAGTTGAGATTTAATGTTTGGAATTTTCTATGTGCTTTCTAAGTCAATTCAAAATAATTTTTATTATCTTGATGATATTTTTTAATAAGAGAAATAAAGGTATGTTGAAATTTGACTTATAATTCTTCATCAATTTCAGTTTTATATTAATATAATTTAATATAAATTGTTTGAATTGTTTTATATAATAAGACTAAGACAGCCACAATCACAACCAAAAACAAATACTATTTTTGATGGAGAATATAATCTACAAATGTTTTTATATAATATCTTTTTAAAAATAATTTTATTAAATAAATAAATAATTCAATCAAAGATGGGAGAGTGTGCATGACAAAAATTATCATTATTATTAAAGTTAGATATAAAATAGCTTAAGAAATAACATTTGAAACGAAGGCATGCTAATTTAACAATGAAAACATCAAGTTAAAAATAAGTAAAGTAAAAAAACACAAAATTAACAATTAAATTATGTTTGTTGATTAAAATATTAAAATTATTTTTTTATATTTTCTACTATAGTAATTTATTATACAATGTTTTATTAGGATTTAATTATGTAGTTTTTGAGTTAAATTTATTGATCTATAATTTATAAGAAATAAGAAAGTAAAAAAAACAAAACCAACAATTGAATTATGTTTGTTAATTATAATTATAAAAATATTAAAATCATTGTACAAATGTGATAATTATTTCATTTATGTTTTTTGAGGCTTATGTTTTTCTACTATAGTAATTAATTATACTATGTTTTATTAGGATTTAATTGCATAGTTTGTTAGTTAAATTTATTGATCCATATTTATAAGGTGATTTACAAGAACTTATCTCTTATGAGTATGAATGATTCACTTACCACTCATTTTGCATTTAGGTGATGTTCATTGGGGTGAACCATCAAGATTTCTTAGGAGATTACCCATCCCACTACTGCTCCAACTTAAACGTGCTTAACCATGGAGTTTCCCCGAAGATCAAACCCACTTAGCTTGCTATCCATTTGTGAAAACTCTATGGTTAAGCACACTTGAGTCGAAATGGTATTAGGATGGACAACCTCCTAAAAAGTCTCAATTATTCACCCTATAAGAATCACCTAAATGCAATGAGTGTTAAATAGACCATTCATATTTATGAGAGATAGGTTCTTATGAACTAATACTTGTGAAATATGAATCAATGAATTTAAGTCAAAAACTACATAATTAAATCCTAAAAATATCCATAATTTGATACACTAGAAAAACACTACCTATTTAATAATAATTAATTGTATTAAATTGTTTAAAAAACACAAAATTAACAATTAAATTATGCTTATTAACCACAATGCCCCCCCCCCCCCCCCAAATTATGACAATTATTTCGATAATAATGAATTTTATTGATATTAAATGTTTTAATAGGTTAAAATGAGTAAATGTTGTAATCGTCTACGTTAAAAAGATTGCTCATAAGCACATGAGACGCATAATAATATAGGACTCATAATTATCTTCATGATTTTTTTAATAAATATTTATTTATAAGAGAGAAGTAATAAATATATGTTAGAAATTTGATTCGTAATTCTTATCAATTGTTAAATTTAATTTAATACAATTTAGTTTAAGTTTTTTGAATTGCCTTCTACATGTGATAGTTTTAATATGACTATAAATTTGGAAATGTTTTTTATATAACATTTAAAAAATAATAATTTTCATTAAATAAATTATGATATTTAATTTTATAGTAATGATTTTTATTAATATTAAATGTATTAATTAGATACACTAAAAAGATATAAGCATATTGAGAAGCATAATAGTATAGAAGTAAAGGAAATCACATTAAATATTTATAAGAATATTGTGTTGAAATAACATATATATAATATGAGAGTACACAAGTACAATAATTTGGTTTTCTTATGCAAGAATGAGCTTTGTTAAGGTTTGTTGCTTTCTTAGTTTTTGTAGGCTTTCTTTACACAATGTTGCTTGTTTTTTGTGTCTTTGGTTACTAGTTTCTCCCTCCATGGCACTTGCTAGGGGACTTCTTATTCTTTCAAAGATACAATAGTTGGATTAGCATCTACCATTTTGGAAAAATGAAATTGATTCAGTTTTAGTGGTGTGAGGCAAAAGGAAGATGGAGCAATCTACCAAACGTTTGAATCCATACATGCCAGCCTTGAAGGATTCTCCTATTATTAACCTAGATGTCTTGGAATTTTGGAAGAATGTCTCTACTTTTCGAGGTAGGATTTTGATTTGTAGATTTCTTATTACCTAACTCTCTCTAAAAAAGTTGTATTGCTAGACAAGAAGAAACTAGAAAATAAAGGGGGAATATAAACTTTGTTCCTATGAAAAGGGATATTTTATATCCATTTTTGCTAATGAATTTGATAGGGATGATGTCTTTGGTGGAGGGTTGTACTTTATTTGAAATTCTAGTCTTTTTATGAAACATTGGCATCTGGGTTTTAACTCCTTTTAGAAAACTCCCACAATACCACCTGTTTGGATCCACATGTAAACTCTCCCCCAAGAATTATGGTCCCCTTACATCTTCAAGATGATTGCTAAAGCTTCAAGGGTGGCAATTGACATTTCAAGACCATTCCATGGAAAAGGCATATCTATGTATGTTAGGATCTACATAGAACTGGCTTCACCTTCCCCTTTTGAAAATCATCACCCTAAAAGTCAATGATTTTGAATAGATCCAAGCTTTATATAATGACAGTCTACTCTTTAGATACAAAGGATGCCACAATATAATCTCATTTGAGAGTGTCCAACTTTCTAGAAGGTACAACAAGACAAAAAAGGAAGATAGGGTGAGTAGGGATGTAAAGGGTTTAATGAAACCTAAAAAGAAGCAGATAACAAGGAAGAACCTAGAAGCAAAAGACAATAAGGGTTTGAAGGAAGTAGATACAACCCAAGAAAGCGCATATGTAATTAAAGAAATACAAAACTTTCAATCTAAGGAGATAAGAATTCAAAGTAATGTTGGAGGACTACAACTTCAAAGGAGATCTAGAAAAACTCCTAGAGGGTTCAACATAAGCTCAAAAATCCCTAAGTCCAGGGAAATAAATTAATGGTAAAGGTTCCCCCCAAGTGTCAATCACTTTGGAGATAGAACAAGATAAGGATAAGAAGCATTAGGAGGTCTTGAAAGGATCAAGTTATGAATAGGAAGACAATGAAAAATCTATCTACTACAAATTCTTAGAGAAAAGAAATAGATATTTCAATAGTAATACTTGGTAGGAAGCCTATATAGGTATGCTACCTTACAAGCAATAGCCTTCATAGATGTGGCATCAGGGCACCAATCCTAGTTGGAAGATCTCTTAGCAGGCACCAAGAGATCTAAGATTGGTCAATGAATATAGTATCTCAGAAAATTAGGGGACTAAACTACACCTCCAAGAGACATATTCTTTGGAGACTCTTGGAGAAATATAATCTAGGGGTAATCTTATTATAAGAAATAAAGTTCTTTTACTTTCCTCACTTTATTGGGAAATGGGAAATTATAACTAAGGAGGCCATGGGATCTTCAAGAGGGTTGACTATTATTTGGAACAATTAGGAGGTCTCAATCCAAGAGAAACTTTCTTCAACTTCTTGGTTGGGTTGTCTAGTAAGAGGCATCTCTTCTAAGTTTATGTTTTCTCTCATTGATGATTAAGGCCCTTAGTCAAAATATGAAAAGAAGATTTATTGCTCTTAAATCTAGATGATCATGAAAGTGGATGAAGATTCCCAATAGATCATGGTAGGGACTTCAATACTATAATTGAATCCTCTCATAAGAGAGGGCGATCCTAGGATGGATGATAATTAGAGCTTTATCTTTTTCCTGAAGGACTCAAATTTGTGAGACATCAAACCTTAGTGTGGTTAGTTCAATTTTTATAATAGGAGAAGAGGGAAGGACAAAATTTCTACAAAGATCAATAGATTCTTGTTCTCTACCATGTGGCTTAACAAGATGTTGCTTCCCAATTGGAAGTCCTCACAGAAGATAGGTCTAATCACTAGCCTATTTCTTAGACTATAATTAATAAAGATGGGTTACCCACAAGAGTGCCCTTTCAGTTGAAAAAATGTGGTTAAAACACAAGGATATGGATAGGGTTGTTTTTTACTTGAAAATGCCAACTTTCTTTTTTGGGATGAATAGTACATCTTTAGCTAAAAGCTAAAAGCATTGAAGCTACATTTAAAGGAGTGGAATTATTAGGATTTCAAAGTAAGAACAACCTTGAGAATATGATAGCAAATGTTCAAAAAAATCTCTAGACCAATGATGTCTTAGATTTTTTGAAGGTCAAGTAAAAAGATGTGATTAGTTAGTTAGATGATATTTATAGATGTGATAAAATATTCTAGAAGCTAATATCAAGAATCAAATGGATTAAAGAGGGAGATTGAAATATATTTTTTTTGGTTAACATCCAAAATAAGGTGAAGAAATTATATCTCCAAACTTGAAACTAAGGAGGGCCACACTACAAAAAACCTAAATAATGTCGAGGTTTTTTTATTTTTCTTTTGAAATAACATGTTGACAAAAGAAGAAAGAGAGAGGAGGGAGAAAAAAGACATGCTCCTTGATCCTATCTAATCCATTGTTGGAGCCTTGGATAATATGACCCTCATGAATAATATCTCTAAATAAGTTAAGACTTCCCTTTTTGAGATGGTAGGGAATTATGCCCTAGGTCTAGATGGCTTCCCAACATTCTTCTTCCAACATTTTTGGGTCCTAATGGGGGAAGACTTGTTGGGTTTGGTGCAAGAGTTGATAAATTCTAGATTAGCCTTAAAATATATGAATGCCACTTTATTAGCTCTAATTATAAATAAAAATGATCTCAAAATCCAAAATACTATAGACCTATCTCCTTGCGTAACACTATGTATAAGATTATCTTTAAGGTGATAGCCAATAGGGTTAAAGTCTTACATCCCACTATGGGTGTTGAAGAACAAGGTGGTTTTGTGAAAGGGAGATATATTACTAATGGGATAGCTATTGTCCATGAACTAATTCACTTTTTTAAATTCAATAATAGGAAAGATATGCTTATCAAACTAGATATATAGATAAAGCTTATGAAAGAGTCAATTGGGTTTTCCAAGATAGAGTTCTAGAGAAACTCACCTCTCAAGGAGGCATCATCCCTCCATTACATTTAATCATTTTCTTCAGCCATCTAGGGCATCCTATCACCTCCTTCTCATTAGAAAGTGCTATATTTTATTTTTCTTTGAAATTATGTTAATTTAATGCCATTTCAAAGAGGGGCAAAATGTAGACACTTGAAATCATCTCATTACTATTCCACCATCATTAGGTCATCACTTAATATTTCCTCTAGAATTAACTGAATAAATCTCATTTATTTGATTAATTATCCCTATTTTCCTTTCAAAATTAATTAAATAATTTTTTATTATTTATTTAATAAAATTACTATTCACCTGAACATTAATTAAATAAATCAAAATTAATTAATTAATCCTTTATCTATAGTCCAACCTTAGGTAAATAAATTTAAATATTTATTTATCTAAGTCCATCTCATCCCATCTTAAAAATTAAATAAATTCAAATATTTATTTAATTCCCTATTTTATTCACTTTTCATTAGATGTCAAAATCAAATCATCAACCTTCCGCAATCATTTGCGCATTCCAAAACATGATTAATAAAGGTAAATATTTCAAAAGTCTCAAATATGTACATGCAGTTAAAGGCATGGCCTTGACTTGTACATGATTGGTGCTTTGGAAATGGGCAATATCTTCACATCCATTCAAAAATCTACTTTTCAATCTCCCACCATTGACTTTATCCAATGCAAATCTCCACCCTTGATTCCCCTTGAACCTTGGAGCTCACTTTGACCACCATTCACATGATGCCACTTTGAGGCTTCTCATCTCAATAAATATTAGCCCTTGATCTCTCAAGGAAATCCTAGCCCTCCATCAACTCACTAAAAACTCTATAAATAACACCCTCCATAAGCCATTTTAATATGCAACTTGAATATAATGTTATGTTGTTGCGTTGAGCACTAACACAATAATCCATTCTCATCACAATCAATCTTGGAGCACAACCACCATGGCTTGGTGCAACAAGGAGACTTGTGGGTGAAAATTGCATTTGTTTTCATCCATTTTAGTTAGTTTCCTTAGGCTTAATATTGAGGTTGCTTGTAGTTGTGAATCAAAGAGGTTAGACTTAGTTTAATTTTTTCTTGTATGTTCAATTTTACATGTACACAGTTTCAATGAAATTATATTATCTATAGGGAAAGTAATACTCCTATTTTATAGTCTTTCATAGCAAACTATTGCAAAATAGTAGCAACATACTCTAACTAAACCAAAGATTTCAATGAAATCAATCGCTACAAATTTCTATTCCCAAAATAAATTTTACTGCCCCTAAATCCTTCGTGTCAAATGCACTAGAAAGCTAAGTTTTAAGATTTAATCATCATATTGATGTTTCCAATAAACAACATGTTATCAACATACAAGACAATAATTAGCAACTAATCATCAATAATTTTGAAATATACACAATGATGTTCCTTGCTAACAAATTCCAACTTCAATGCAAAAGCATGAAACTTCTGATACCACATACACAAAGACTACTCCAAACCATACAATGACCATTTTAACCTACAAACCAAAGTTTATTTTCCGTTCACCCCAAAATCATTAAGCTACTGCATAAAAATTTCTTCTTCAAGATCCTCATGTAAAAATGTAGTCTTAACATTCATTTTCTCTACTTCAAAATCACAAGAAACAACAATAAAAATTAGGAACCTCATGGAATTTAGCTTAGAAATAGAAGCTATCCCACCCAAAGCAACTCCATCTTTCTTGGAGTACCCTATTGGCACTAATCTTGCCTTGTATCTTTCCAAATTACTATCTACTCCAAAATTCTTTTTAAACACCCCACTTGCAGCTAATGAGCTTTTTTTCCTTAGGAAAATTCATAAGATCTCAAGTATGACATCTATCCAGGGCCATCATCTCCTCCTACATGGCCTCTATACAAGACTCATTATCTTCCAAAGAAAGAGATTTTTTTGACAAATCTAGGTTTTTCATTAGTACAAGATAAAGAAAATACACAATGAAAATTTGATGGGCTATACTTGTCTACTGGGTTTTGTTAGGATTAAGGTGCCATCAACCTTGTAAATTCTATGTATTTAATCACTCCTAATATTGTTTGTAAATGCATTCGTAAGGGATGAAGGATTCACTGAAAATGGTAACTAATTTTTACTAGTACAATAATTAATTACTTGCTAGCAACATTAATTAATTATTTATTCATAGTGTTTACTATTAATTGTTTGAGCATCTCTTACTTTGGGAAGGTAACTGGGTAATAAAGTCAAAACTAGGCACCCAAGTTGATGTGGCTATTATTGGGGTGTTATGATGTGTAAGAGAATCTTTGCATAGCTATTGATAGTCTATGACATCTCATAAGAGAATCTCCTATTTTCAAGGGATTGTATGACAAATTAGGCACCCAAAATGGAGAGATAATTTTAGTCAGTTATGATAAGTTGTAAGAGGTTGTAAGAAGGTGTAAGAGGCTATGTTTAGTATGTTGACTAGATTACCAAAATGAGGCGTTGTGATTTACCCAATATTGGATGCCATTTTTGAGGCATTTTCTCATGTAGTATGAAATGATATTTAACAGGTGCTTGAGGAGGTAGATTGCATTGTGAGTTACATAGGTAGTTGGATTGAAGACATTGAAGGATTGAAGGAAGATTATTGCATTGTGCTCTTGTTTGAAGTTAATACAATCTTGGCCTCTTCTCCTTGGTGGAGTTTTTTCCCAAAAGGGTTTCTCCACTTTAAATATTGTGTTCTTTGTGGTATTATTGATTTATATTGTTGTTGATTTAATTTCATAATCTTCATATGGTATTCTACAATTAAACAACATATTGTTGAATGGGTTTTTATGTTCATTAAGTCTTAATTTCATTATTGTAGACTTGATTTTAGATTTCCATTTGTAGTGGTTGTACCTTATAATCCTAACATTTGGTATTAGAGCCTAGTTGGCTTTATTTTCATGGGTAGAAGGGAAAGGTTTTTTGAGCTATAGTGGGAACTTATTTACTTTTGGTTTGTAGATTTATGTGTGGAATCCATGGCTACATCTACATCTCAATTGGATATTGAGAAGTTCAATGGAACTAACTACAAGTTATGGGAGTTGAAGATGGAGGACCTCCTTGAAGAAAGAGATCAATAGTTAGCTGCAACAAAGGAAAAGAAACCTGAGAAAATAGATCAATATGAGTGAGATAAAATGGATAAGGAAGCATAAGGGAAAATCTAGCTTTGTCTTGTAGGTTTAGTTCTGTTAAATGTAGCTAAAGAGTCCACTACATATTCTCTATGGAAACATTTGAGTGAGATCTACCAAGCCAAGAGTTCAATAAATAAATTACATTTGAAAAGAAAATTTTGTTTTCTCTAAAAATGAAGGAAGGTGATTTGATTGTTCAGCATTTAAATACTCTTAATTTGATTTTAAGTCAATTAGCCTCTATTGATGTTAAGATTGAGGAAGAACATAAATGCATTATGCTTCTTTTTTCTTTTCCTAAGTCATGGGAAAATTTCATTCTTTCTATTAGTGTTATTCTTGAAGATCCCAAGCTAGATGCTCTTGTTGCAACATTGTTGTCACAATAAACGAGCAAGAAATCTATGGATAACTTAATTGGTGTAGGAGCATCCTGGGCAAATCGGTGATCAACATCACCCAAAAACATTCTCGGTTTGGTTTTTACTTTTATCTTGTTTTTGGTTTCAGTTGGCTTTTGTTGACATTGGAAGCAACAAGACATTCAATGAGAAATTATAAAACTATGATCAAGTCACAATCAAAACCTTGTGTGTTTACTGGCCTTCGTGTATAATCTCTGTATAGAAGCAGTACACTTTCATGGTCATGTGGAAGTTTTTTCCATTTGATGACAATTATGTCCCCCCATTATCATTAATGAAGTTTTTTTTTGTGAGTGTATATGTCTGGCTTTCAAGTGATCCTCAAAATGTGGTAGTGATGCATTGCATGGTAGGCAAAGGTCGAATAGGTCTGATGGTATGTGCATATCTTGTTTACACATGAATGCCAGTGGATGAGGCTTTGCAGTTGTATGTCGATCGTCAAACCACTAATAATGAAGGAGTCTCAATTGCAAGTCAATGACACTATGTTGGATAATGACACTATGTTGGATATTGGGGTAGGATACTAACATTCCCAAGTGGAGCACGTCTTGGGCCTCCCAAAGTGCACCTACCTCCTGTTAAAAGCAGAGAGTTGCGAAGAATTTGCTTATATGATATTATCAATATTAGTGTTGTTTTGTTTGTGATTTCAGAGTTAAGAGAGGTACCATCGCAATTGTTCCATCCAGCAATATAAATTACTCACAACTATTGCAGACCTGTCAAAAGAGGATACTATAGGACTAACAGTCCAAGATATTATCTTTCCTTCCTATACAAAGAAGAGGATGAGGGGAAAACCAATCAAGAGCAACCTTGTTTTGTTGTGCAAATGGATACAGAGAGTTCCGTGATCTACAAGAAAACATGCCTTGACTATTATTTTGAAAAACCCCTATGAGTTGTTGGAGATGCAAGGGTGTTTTTTATGAGAAAAATAAAGGTAGTAGGCTCTTTTATGCTTGCTTCAATACTGCATTTATTACAAACAACATGTTATAGTTTCCTCAACGGGACCTATGCTTGCTTCAATACTGCATTTATTACAAACAACATGTTATAGTTTCCTCAACGGGACCTAAACAAAGTAGGACGTAAAGGGAGATCTATTTGTGGGCCCAAGTAAATCAGTCATTTAGACATTATGTGGGTTGTATTCTAAGAGAAAGTTTCCACGAACAAAGAATGAAAATGAAATTCTTTTAAAATATTTATAAGGAATGACAAGGCACGAGAGTGTTATGTGAAGGTCACTGGAATATATAGGCGTGGGATTTTAAAAGGCGCTTAGATATCTCAAAAAGGAAGCGTGGAAGGTTGTGAGAAGCTTGTTAAAGGTTTTTGGTCTGATTTTTCATTGGCTGCTCTGTTTTGGAGGCGGGGAGGGAAAGGGAATCGACGCCAAAACTACCTAGGAGGAGATAAAATGAAGTGAATTTGAATGTAGATGGTTGTTGTGGTTAGGCAAGGGAGAACGACACTAGAGCTGCTTTGAAGTTTGGGCAGTTGATGCAATTCTTTTTATCCTTCATCGATGGAAGAGAGAGGGACATAAAAAAACAAAGAGAACCGGAGGAAGGGAGTGGAGAGGCCATTGAGGCCTATGTAGTGAATTGTGTTGCAGAACATTGTAAAATTGTTATAAATCTATCTTGTGTTGTTGAGCAAATAAAAATAGATGTTGTGTTGCAATCTTAATTGTGTTTGAATATTGAAATTGGGGTATAGATTTGTATGTGAAATTGATTGTGTAAGTTGAGTATAGAGCTTTGTTTATGTGATAGAGGAGAAACTCTTTGCATCATCAATGGACTCTCTTAATGTTAGGGGAAGGTCCAAGTAAAGAGGTGGGTCTAAAGGAGATTAGAAGAGGCCTAAAGGCAAGTCTAAGAGAAGATCTAAAACTCCTAGTAAAAAGAACAAAGTGAAGTGTTGGAATTGCAGAAAGAGTGGGCATGTTCAGAAGGAATGCATAAACAAGAAGAAACAATGGGATTCCTCTATAGAAGATTCCTCAAAATCAGTTGATGAAGCCTTAATTTCTTCATGTGATTTATTTCTAATGAACACTAGTTGGTTGACTCAAGATGCTCATATCACATTACTCCTCATAAGGAGTGGTTTTCCACATATGAAGAATATGATGGAGGCAAAGTCCAACCTGGGGACAATAGTTCATATCTGATAGTTGGATGGGGAAAGGTATAGTTGTGTTTCAGTGATGGGAGATAAAAATGTAGGAGTCCGGACAACACTGAGAGGGGGGGTGAATCAGTGTTGTATTAGTTTTCAAACATTTTACAAAACTTTTTGCAAGCTTTCTCTTACAGAACAGATAGAAAGGAATACATTAATGATTTGTTGAGTTTATATGCACAAGACTTACAATAACAGATGTAAACAAAACATGATCAAACCAATAATATGCACACACATAGAAGAAATCAAGACACAACCTTTTTACCGAGTGGAAAACCCTCAGGGGTAGAAAAACCACTCATGAAGTGCCTCACTGGCTTAACTTTGAAAACTTCTTACAAAGCCTCACTTGGCTGAATATTATGTCTCACTGACAATTGAGAGGTCTTACTGACCTACAAGCCTCACTGGCATACTGTTTAGAAGCACCAGCTTTAAGGAGCACCAACCCCTAATATAGAACAAACTGAAAACGAGAATTCAGAGGGTTTCTCTGTTTCAATACAAAACATTTCTTCTCTTTCTTGTGTCTGTCAAATGTCCATTCTATTCAAACAATCCTTCATCTGGATATACTCAACTACACTTCACTTCTCTGTATGTTTCCATCTCTCTCTCACCAGTCACACCACCAATGCACCTGAAAGACTATTATATGTAAATTGGATGTCTTTTCACCTTTCACATTCTGCACAGTCATTTGCTCTCACTGATGATCATTCTGTCCTTTCATCTTCTCCTTTTTTTAATGTCTTAAAAAACAAGACATCTTATATATTGTCACCTTTCATTTCAATTTCTTCATCTCCCTGCAAATAAACTCTTTATCTTCACAAGATATTAACAACCAACTTCAATACATTATTTCCTTCCTGATTCATAAAATAGAATTCTTTATTTTCTTACAGGACAAATCTTCTCCATGAAAACCTTTTCAATACCTGCATAAAACCATCTAAAAATAGGATCATATAATATCAAACCCTATTGAAAAACTCTTCATATTCTCCGCTCATATCTACAATCTCTGCATGATGTTTCATATCCTCCAAAACACAAAACCCTTGCAAATTTCTTCAAACAAATTTTTCATTATCCTCTTCAAATTCTTCTTCAAAAATAATCTCCTGCAAAAAAAATCTTTATCCAATCTGCAACAAAAATAATCTCTCCCAATTTCTATTCATACTCAGAGACAAAAATTATTAAAAGCATTTTTTTTTTTTGCCTTTTAACACTTTACTCAAAAATCTCTTCATAAAGACAAAAAATCTCCTCAAAAAAATTACTCTTCAAAATCTTCATCCTCTTAAAAATCACCATTAAAAATCTCTTTAAAATGATTTATCTCACATTTAGAAAAAGCAAAAATAAAGAGATCTCCTTATATGAACTCCATGTCATAAGGAACCGACTATTTAAAAAAAGTTTCTATTTTTTTAAAAAAGAAACCTTTTATCATTTTTCTCGGGCTTCAAAATGATTTCTTAGAAGTAGTCGATGGCATTTTTAAAAGAACAAAACAAACTTTTCAATAATCTTCGAAGATTTCAATTAAATACATATAGCTCCCCTAGGATGTCAACCGATGGCTCCCACCAAAAACATATTTGATGACTTTTGTTTTTAAACATGTTCCCATTCGGTGATTTGATGCCTTCAAAAAACTTAAGTTAAACTTACAAAGGCATCGCATTTGAAATGATTTCAAAATATTTAAAAACCCGCTCACGCTTCCTTTATAATATGCATCCTTTACCGCTCATACCTGTCTCAACGGTGGTAAGGAGAGGAGGGGCCGGTGGTCCAATGTTATTTTAACCCTTCTGCAGGTAATCTTTAGTTATATGACTTGCACTAGCAAGTCACTGACTATTTAGAACAAAAGGTCACTTCTTTATGTGACAGTCTTAACCAAACATGTTCTAGGATTTCTTAAGAGTATAATCAAATGAAATTATTGGCAGAGTTAAGATCTTTCTGAGACAAACTCCTCAGTACCCTAATTTTTTGACACCACACAAAGGAACATCACACCCTTCAATGAAGAGCAATAACAACTATCAAATGTGACATTCTCCAGAGGAACAAAGCCAAGTAATGCCAAAACATCTTCCTCAACACAAACTAATACTGCCATATGAATGAACAATGATTCCATCAAAAGAAATGGTGACCATTAGCAACATGTAATGTCATTATCAAACACATTCTCACAAAGTATCAACTATGTGTTGAGACCTTTTGTTATGCAACTCCTAACAATAACAAGCATGCCTTGAGGAAATCCTAACAACATTGTTTCACACTGTATAATCATGGATGATGAACACTTGTCAACACTTGACAACCCCAAACAAATCACCTTGTGACATCACTTACCAAAGAACATATGAAGACATCATTGGAGGCCAAACCTGATCAAACAAGTCCTGTGATTAATCATAAACCAACACCAAACATCAAGTGTATTCATGTGATCCTGTAAGCACTTGAAACACCAATATAATGAGCATGATTGGTACATGAATGTTATCAAACACTTGTAATATTATCATCCATTTATCAAGTCAATCCCACTGACAACATCCTTCAACACTATGTAAACAACTGTGAAATGCATGATTATGAACAACTTTTGTCAATAGTACAAGTGATCCACAAATGACCTGTAGCCTGATGATACTTTGCACAACTCAACTTTCTCAATACCTTTTGACATCAATGACAAACTATCACCATCAAAAAACCCTCCCTGATGTTTTACATATTCCTAGATTAGCAGGAAGTTTAATTTCTATATCTAATCTAAATTATTCATAAATGCATATAATGTTTGATAAGCAAGGTTATAGATTGGTGAGAGGAAGCTTGGTGGTAGCAAGGGGAATAAGATTGGAAACTCTATTTAGGTTGAATACCACTACTTTATGTAATTCCACCAATGTGACTGGAAAAATTGAACATACATTTATGTTGTGGCACCATAGATTGGGTCACATAAGTGAAACAAGTTTAAAAACCATTATGAATAAAAACTTGCTTAATGATTTTTCCTATTGTAATGAGTATTTTAATTTTTTTGAGCATTGTATGTTTTGGGAAACAAAAAGATCATCATTTCCTTTAAGAAGTAATAAAGTAAAGAGTAAATTATAAATTATTCATATGGATATGTTTGGTCTTATAGACATTGATTCTATTGAAAAATCTCAATATTTTGTGTCCTTCATTGATGATGTTTCAAGGTTTACCTGGATTTATTTTATGAGACAAAAATCTAAAGTTCTCACTAAGCTTAAATATAGTTTAAAGTCTTAGTAGAGAACCAATAAGAATAAAATATAAAGGTTTTGAGATATGATAATGAATGAAAAATATTGTTCTAAGGGGTTTGATGAGTTTTACAAACATGCAGGTATAATAAGACAAAAGACTACTCCTTACACACCTCAACAGAATGGACTTGCAGAAAGGATGAACTGAACTATAATGGAAAGAGCTAGAAGTATGTTAAGTGGTGCATAGTTGGACATATGTCTTTGGGAAAAAGTTGTGATCACCATTATTTACTTGATTAATAGATCTTCTTACAAGCCTCTTGATTCAACACCTTATGAAGTATGGACAAGTAAGAAACCTTCTATTTTATATTTAAGGGTTTTTTGATGTGAGGCTTTTGTTCATATGCCTAAAGAAAAGCATTCTAATTTGGATACGAAAGCACAAAAATACATCTTCAATGGATATGGTGAGAATGTTAAATTTATAATCTTTGGAATCCTCTAACAAAGAAAGTTGTCTATTCTAGAGATGTGATTTTCAGGGAACTTAGAGCTATTTCTAATCCTCAACAACCAAAAGATAAAGAAGGGAAAAAGATAGTGCATTTTGAATTGAATCAAGAAGATGCACATGTGGAAGAAAATAATGATGGATTTGAGGATGGAGAGGAAGAAGAGGGTTCAAATGAAAGTTCTGAGTAGAATGACTCTAAGATTACTGAAGAGTTTGAACATGCAAAAGAACAAGAGGAAGAATCCCTTACTCCACCCTTGAAAAGATCCACAAGGCAATATAATCTAGTTAGTAGGTATAGCCCACTAGATTTCCATTGTATATATATGTTATTAAGTACTGATAATGAACCTAGATCCTATAGGGAAGTTATCCTTGTAGATGATAGTGAGTCTTGGAAACAAGCCAATGTGATGGAGGAGATGATGACTTTAGACTCGTGTGACACTTTGGATCTTGTTTGTTTTCCCAAAGGAAGGAAGGCCATTTGATGAAAGTGGGTCTACAAGAAGAAATTTGGAGCAGATGGCTCATTGGAAAAGTACAAGGGAAAATTGGTGGCCAAGGGCTACTCCCAAAGAGTTGATTTCGGTGAAATTTTCTCTCCAATTTCTAAAGTATCCTCAATTAGATTTTTTTATCCATAGTTACTACTAATGATTTTAATATTGAGCAAATGAATGTTAAGACTACATCTTTGCATGGAGATTTGGAAGAGGAAATTTATATGCAATAGCCAAAAGAATTTTAGGTAAAAGGGAAGGAACACTTGGTTTATAGATTGAAAAGATCTCTTTATGGTTTGAAACAATCACCCTAGATGTGGTATCAAAAATTTTATTCTTTTATGCTAAAATTGAATTTTGTTAGAAGTGAAGAGGATCACTTTGTTTACATTAGATGTATTGATAATTATATACTAATTGTTTTTGATTAAAGTGGTCAAACAGGTTTTGAGAGGGGACCCCAAAACCCTTCACAAAAAGAAGCATAAAAAAGAAGTAAGCCAATTGACAACCAACTATAAGCTACCATAAACATAAGCATATAAAGAGTAGCTACTATAGAGTCCAGATAAAACCAAGCTAGAAATTAGTTCATCTTCTTAAGAGTCTCTGCCACTTTTAATTCTTGTTTGTAAAATGCCTCATGCATTTTGGCAAAGTCTATAAGCTCTTCCTCTCAGCTTCGAACTACTTTTTGTTTCTCCCCCTATTGCGGGTCGAAGGTCCACCTGTGTCTTCACCAACCACCTATTTACCAGTGTTTTTAGTGTCATCATTTTTATTTTGATTATCCAAATCCACAGCATTCATAATGTCCTTGGTATTGAAATCCTTGAACTGTTCCTTTCTTAGCTCCTTAAGCTTCTCTGTCAGCACTCTCATCCCATTAAGACTATTCTGAATGGTGAGTT
This sequence comes from Cunninghamia lanceolata, assembly GCA_027924645.1. Classification (NCBI taxonomy): domain Eukaryota; kingdom Viridiplantae; phylum Streptophyta; class Pinopsida; order Cupressales; family Cupressaceae; genus Cunninghamia; species Cunninghamia lanceolata. Next base: position 6,365,650 of record BSBN01000402.1, read on the forward strand.
TACTGATATTGCAGATTTTGTCTAAGTTATTGTTCACCTCAATGATCTTCTCCTCGAGGTACTGTAACCTAGTATTGAACTTTTCTCTCATCCTGTTTATCTCTCGATCCATTTCCTCCATTTTTGGAATGACATCCCAATTCCTGATGATCATGGAGTCCTGTTTAGATGTAGTATTGATCCCCCTCCCCAAGATTTCCTAAAGAAGCTAGAATTTGATGTTAATTCTATTCATTTCTAGGAAGAACCACTTTGTCATATTGTGCTGAGAGTTCACTGCATTATTCAGAAGTTTGAAAACCTCCTCCACTTGATCTTTGTTTCTTGCTTGGGCCAATAGATCATCAAAATCCTCAGGGAGGTTAATTGAAGGGTTGTTGATTTTAGAAAACTTGATGCCCACACCCAGTTCAGGGATAAGGTTGGACTTGCCCGGAGTGTCTTCCACCCTGTCATTCTCCTTGTCAGAAGGCTTTTCCCTAATCCCCTGCTTCTTCTTGATCCCCTATTTTTTGGCAACACTTCCAGTAAACTGGACATTTTCCTCTTCCTGATCCTTCTTGACTGACTTGACCTTCTTTCCATGCTTCGTCTTACTCCCCTGTTTTTGAGAAGAGGCACCGACATCCTGCACAAAACCCTCAACCTCCTCCATGGATTTTTTACCTTTCTTCAATGATGTGGGGGTTTTCCTCTTCTGAGGCATCATTTTCTTGTCAAAATCTCCTTCACAGAGGTGTCAGTGTCATCACCCGTTTCAAACCCTATAGACCATGAAATGGAAACTTTCCTCTTTTGAGTTTTCCTTTTCTTTCTAGAGGATTCCTCCTTAGTCTCTTCTTCTTCCTCTTCCATTTCCCAATCCTCATCCTCAGAATCAGACTCCTCTTCGCTAGACACCACCCTACCTTTCTTCTTAGCACTGGGTTTATGTTTTATTGACCTTTTGGGGGTGTTGTTTTTCATGTGCTCCATTATGAGTAATATGAGGCTCTCATGCAGAACCAGAAGTTTAGGTTTTCTACCATGTTCTTTCAGACCAAACTCCAAAGAAGAAAATAGGTAGAAGGGAAAAGAAACCAACATACCATGTCTAAAATGATTAAGCAAATTGAAGTGATAGGAGTAAATGGCCACATACCTTCCATCCAGGGTTACATATCTCATTATAATTTCAGCCACCGCCACCCAGATTGGCTTAATGGACAGACAATTATACCCACCAGTCTAAAATTTGACCAGCTTATCCCTTTCGTTTCCTTTAAAGAAGTTATTAAGGGCTTCATCGCTCTGCTTCCTCTCCTGGAAGAATTTCTTTTCATTGGTTGAAAGCCCCATCACCATGGCAATTAAGTCTTCATAAATAGCCATTTCCCACCCATACGCCATGACCCTCTTGTTCTTGTAACCTTTAACAAACATGGTTGTGACACTCGGGTTGGCTCCATGGAGATTTTCCATAAATGGCGTGAACCCTCCAGTCTATAGGATGCTCCACACCTTCTACTTCTACTTAATCCCCTCGAATGAAGAAGGTTCAACCCTATTTCTGTCACTCCCCATTCTAAAATTTAGACACTGGAAGAAAACTTTCTCTCTGCAAACTGTTCAGTGAAGGTAACAATGAGGATGAACAAAGCTAATTTGGTGATATTCGAACCCATAATATGTGTGAGATGAATTACCTGGATGGGCGAGTCCTGTGAACCTTTAGAAATCATGATGATCTCTTTAGAGGTTCTTGATTGTCATACCATGGATGCTATCATTTTTAAGTAGGTCTTTAACATTGCTCGGGGTCGAAATAAATTCATCCCATATGAGCTTAGCTTCATTTATAACTCCCAGGTTGACAAATACATTTGTGACCTTGTTCCCCTCACGATAGATGCGAGAAATATGGGTAGCCTCAAAGGTTTTCAACAACATAATAGCATCTTCGATCAAGGTCTCAATGGACCAACTTGGTTTAGAGGTTCCATTAAGACAATTGATGATGTTCATAGAGTCACCTTCGATCTAGACTTTTCTGTGACCCTTAGCATGAGCTAGAGCAATAGAATGATAGGCAGTCGCAGCTTCAGCATAGTGGTTTGTCTATGTACCCAGAGGGAGTGCCATTGCCGCTATGAACTTGCCATGATTATCTCTTATCACCCCCCAATTATATACTAATTATTGCCTTGTATGAGGATGATATGTTTTTTAGTAACACCAAGGGTATGATTAGTGAGTTGAAAGCTCAACTTTCAAGTGCATTTGAGATGAAAGGTCTAGGGATAGCAAGGTGCATATTGGGAATGGAAATTATGAGGGATCATGAGAATAGAAAGCTTTGGTTGTCACAAAGTAAGTATGTGAATACTATTTTGCAAAGATTTAATATGCTTAATGTGAGGGTAAAATAGTACATCAATCAAATGAATAACAGATGACCCAAACATCAACAGAATAGAGAAACAAAGAAGATTCAAATGAACAAAGCAATGAACAAACACAGCAAACCTCTTCCGTTTCGAAACTTCTGTTGTTCGCCTATCACGAATCATCCTTTCACAGATGAGATGAGCCCTCAGAGAGTGCAATCTTTTAAAAGCTGTTGGAGGAAGTCGATGGTGAACGGCTATAGTGTGATATGCAATGAAGGTGAGCTCCAATGCAACAATGGTGATCTCAAGCTTGTGGATGACAAATGGGTGCCAAAGGCGCGCTGGTGATATTTCTGCAGAGTAACGATGTCAAAAGCCTGGATGATTAGAATGAAGGGATGAAGCTTCATTTATAGACCCGGAGGAATAGGAATCAACGGTTGAGAGAAGATATGAAGATCAACGGTTGAGGATGGTTGAGGAATGTGCAACCAGTGGAAATGTGACAAGTGTCCCAGCTCCATCATGAAAGGTGGGATGTGACAAAACTGATTGGAGAGTTAACTCCATTGACTGGTCTGTTAACAGAATTGATTGATCAGTTAGAAGAGTGGATTGTGGAACTGACTGGATTGATTGAGGATTTGACTCAACTGACAGGTTAGTTAACAGATTTGATTGATTGGTTAACTGACCTCTGATTGGAGAAGAAATAGGCCATGTGGGTGAGGGAAAATAAGATAATTAAATATTAAATATATTTAATTACATGTGCAACCTGATGAGGTGGACAAGGTGAGGTGGAAAGGTGACACGGAATTTTGAATTTAGAACTTTAGGATAGAGGAAATAGGATTAATTAAATAATTTATGATTATTTAATTGTGAAGGACAAATGGAAGGATTTTAATTAAATAAATTGAATTTATTTAATTATGGAACAGTGAATCGATTAAATAAATTTAGAATATTTATTTAATTAATAGAAGAAGGGAATAAATATTTAGAATATTTATTTAGGATGATTTGTGTCATTTTTAGGCGTATACATTTTGCCCCTCTTTGATGCAATGCAGTTTACAGCGTTGCTTCAAAGAAATTGATAGTCTGAATGATGATACATGCCCCAGTTTGCCCCTGGTATAGGTTAAATGACAATAGGATGCCCCCTCGGGAGATTGGACGGGAAAAGCGGCGAAAGTTTTGGAGACGGACGATCTCACGACGAGGAAGGGGTGAGGATAGGTTGGAGGAAAAGGGACGCGGTCAGGGATGCGGGAAGAAAACGGGAGGAAAAACGGACACGGGAAGTAGTCACAGTCATCACCTAGCCAGAATTAGGGTTTGGAGGCTATAAATAGGAGCTGGGTCCACAAGAATAGTCATTTGCACACTTGGTTGATCTGGATTGGAGAAGGAGAGATCAGAGCAAACCTAGAGCAGCATGGCGGCCAGAGCAGCAGACATTCCACGCGAGGAGCACCGATTCGAGCGAGTCCGACGATTCGGGCGGCCAGCAGAGGCAGGACCCCCGGTATGTGCTTCGAAAAAATTCTCCTAGGGTTGTGTTTAGGTGTCATAAATGCTCGTAGAAAACAGGTGAAATGAATGCGCCAAAACGCAGAACGGCGCATATGCCTCGTGAAGCTGCGCTTTTGTGATTTCGCGGCGCATATGCCTGTTTCGGCGGCGCATGCGTGAAAGCTGCGCATGTGTTCATTTTGGCGGCGCTTTCGTAATTAAGTGGCGCTTTTGTGTTTTCGCCGCGCATGCGTGAAATGTAGCAGCGCATTTGCTGAAGTTGCGCATATGTGACTTCCTGCGGCGCATCCGTTATTTAGCGGCGCATACGTGGCTTTAGGCGGCGCATGCGTTAGAACGGCACATATGTGACCTGTAGCGGCGCATATGCACTTTTGCGGCGCATATGTCGATTGTTGCGGCACATATACCAGAAATGGCGCATTTACCACCTGTAGTGGCGCATTTGCTTGGGATGGCAAATTACTTAGCCAAACTGATTCGATTAGCGTCCTGTTTGATGCAGGAATCGATGAGCTATCTCCGAGATTGCAGGAATCTAGTCGAGAGATGTAGTGTGCTGTTTTGATCAATTTGAAATGCTAAGTTTAGTTGATATAGTCCAATAGATATGTTGAGTATGGTATATGCGGCTTGAGACTGACGCCTTGTTTTGTGTGCTGGCAGGAGGAGATACGAGAGACATTGCAGTCGAGGGAGACGTTCCCTATGCCTCTATTGCAGAGACATATGCTGACGGAGGCTGACAGAGTGGCGCTTGGTGCCATGGGCCTAGATTATGTTTGCTTTATGCCCGAGGTGCGGGCGAACCGAGGACTGTTGACAGCTGCCGTGGAGAGATTCCACAGTGAGGACGGGACCTTCCACTTCCCCACTGGAGAGATGACAGTGACGTTGGAGGACGTCTATAGGATACTGCACTTGCCCGTGGTAGGCGAGTTAGTGGAGTATGATGCACAGCGGGACGCGGGACTTGCCGAGTGTCAGCGAGTATTTGACGATCCCGAGCTGGTGGGACAGGTCATCCCGTGGCAGGACATATACGACTGTTACGACTACTTCCCTGGGATTGTGGCTAGACTGATTGCGGGCGTTGTATGCCCGGACAGGAGATCGCACGGGTTCCCCATTGGATGGGGCAGGATCATGGAGCGGATGGTGACTGAGGGCACTCGATACGCGTGGGGACCTTGCGTGCTAGCTCACCTATACCATGACATGCATCAGGTGGTGTACCACCGCAGCACGAGTCTATCGGCTGGGGTGTTGCTGTTACAGTTTTGGCTGTGGGAGCACATAGCGGTGACCAGGCCGATATGTGTCTTTGCTAGGCAGAGGGGAGAGCCGTACAGCTATGGCTACGCAGGAGTGATTTCCCAGCACAGGCTGGGGAAGCTAGAGTATTGGAGGCATACGTTGGATGGGATAGATGTGGTCGTCTGGCGACCATATCTGGACTGCGAGCCTTGGGATGATGAGGGAGATGAGCTGCCTTTCTGCTTTCAGACCAGGTGGTTGATAGGCCGGACACGGCACATCTTGGAGAGGCAGACGGTGGGCCGAGTACTGAGACAGTTCAGCAGGAGACAGGGCATGCCGCAGGGACAGGCCATGTTTGCACGGACACATGCAGAGAGGGTCCGATGGGGGCCGATGGCTTCTTATGAGGAGGCTCTGGCAGAGTTCCAGCAGTTGCCTTATGTGGCATGGGATATGAGGCGAGAGATTGCAGATGCAGGGGTTACACAGGAGTATGAGGATTGGATTACTGCACATCCATTCCCGAGATATTCAGGACCTGGCATGCTGGTGCCTCGCATTGACGAGGCGGATTCGGAGGAGGAGGGAGAGGCTGGCCCCGGGCGGAGGGCCGCTAGAGGAGGACGAGGACGGGGTGGCCGAGCTGCAGAGAGGCCGAGGCAGCGGAGGAGGATAGACCGGGCTGGGCAGGCAGTGCCAGGACAGGGGGAGGGACAGCAGCAGGCACAGATGCCACCACCCCAGCAGGTACCACAGCAGCAGGTGCCCCAGCAGCAGGGGCTAGGACAGGCAGAGGCAGCACAGGGGCCAGTGCAGGGTGAGGCACATGACAGGACTATAGCCAGTCTGAGGGGACAGGTGCGAGAGCTGCAGGCATAGCTGAGGAGAGTGGAGAGGAGGCGAGATACAGATGCAGCGGTGATTGCTGGTTTGACTCGCGAGCGAGACATGGCCGATGCCCGGGTACGCCTTATCCGAGTAGAGAGGGACACAGCAGTGGCTGCCATGGGTACAGATGCAGCGAGCTCTTTTCTAGTTGGGCAGGTGCAGCAGGCACAGGCACAGGTAGGCCAATTGCAGACGCAGTTGGCACAGGCGCAGACAGACTTAGCCAGAGCGCAGCAGCAGGCACAGTACTACCGAGGCTTGTACCATGGTGCCGTGTCGTCGAGCCAGAGGGCAGGGAGTTTCAGGACTCAGTCTGGGGTGGCCCACGGAGCAGGTCCATCCCAGTCAGGGGCATCTGTCATGGGACCTCAGCAGTCAGGAGCTGGCAGTGGTGGCCCACAGCAGCAGGGGTAGTCAGAGACCAGATTTTGTACATTTTGGGACATGTATCACCGTTTATTTAGACTTACATTGTATATGGCACTTTGATTTTGAGAGAGATGGTGATATTGTACATTTGGACATCTTTGTATATGATAGTACGGATGATGATGCAGCTTTGTGTATTTATTGCATGCATTTATGGGATGATTACTTCTATTGCATGATGTGGTTCTATTGCATAGTTAGATGGTTTATATGATGTTATATGAGAAATACTTTGATATGCTGCTATATGATGTCTATATATGATTTAATGTGACAAATGAATGCAAAGTTAATATGATGTTCTTGTGATGATGCAAATGTATGTATATGAAACATGATTTCTATGTTATGATGCTGTATAGATATGTGTAAATGAGCTAATGCAGATGTGTGTATGGAACATGATTTCTATGTTATGATGTTGTATAGATATGTGAGATGCTATTGGATATTTATATGATGTAATGCTTTGAATGTATGCATTTGTAACATGAGTACTATGGGGTGATGTAACTATACATGTGATGCACTTAGCTATGTTGTTTGATTTTCTGGGCTTTTAAGATTAAGATGTGATGCAAATGTATTGGTGACTTAATGCCTTGGATGGTGCATTCTACTGACCTAATCATGTGCGTGCCTAGTTTCTACGAATGATATGATATGCTCCTATATACCTTATTTTTGTGATGTCCAAATGTACGCTATCAACAGAAGAATGACATGATGGACAGAGGGATGGTTGCGAAAGAATGACTTAGGAATTTTTCTTGATATCGTTACTCTGCATAGTTTGAATAATGAGGATTGTATGGATGGGTGTATGGATATAGGACGGATGCTTTGCTTTTAGATTGCTTTATTTCATCATTGGGCATTTTGTTTTTGGTACTTTTCTGAAATGTTGTAAGTGAATACAAGCACCGAGGTATAATTGAACCAAGATGACCTGAGCATCGCTTACATGGAGGGTGATTGAGCAAGTTAATACAAGCATCTAGTCAAAATTTGAATCTAGATGACCTGAGTACCTCTTGCGTTTCAACAAGCAAGGATTGCCCCCGTTCGTGTTAGACCTTTGATGTCCTTGATGATCTTTTGCCGATCACGTCCTAAGACAAGGCTTCACATTACTAAAGTTTAATCCCAAAATAGCAAACAAAGAAAGTAATCATGCCCCCATCATAGCATCTCTAGCTGTTGGCATCCTCGAGTAGCATAGGAAGGAATGATAGCAAAATCTAGACTCTGTAACTTAACCCTAGGTTCCAATCTATAAAAGCACATTTGTGTTGATAAGTGTTTATTTCTTGCCTTAATTTGCATAAAATCATTTAGAAGACCTTGGGTATTTGCTTTGTATTGGATAGGTTAAGATGCTCATTGTCGGGATTTCTGCTTGAAGTGCGGGTGTTTGCTTGCATTTGCTTACCTGACGAGAAGGTTGCACTATCCTTATTGAGAAGACGGACCCTAAGGGACTGACCTAGTGCCTCGGGGGCTCATTGCTAAATGGCCTTGCCTACGTGACGACGCAGAGGCAACGTAGTTCGGGGTAAACCCTAATGGACCATGGATGGACTAGAAGAAAGACGACAAGAATGAAGACAAGAGGGGAGACAAATGGGACTTTGGGGGAGATGGAAGCCTCGGGGGCGCATTAGAATAATGGCCTTGCCTACGTGACGGCGCAGAGGCAACGTAGTTCATGGATTCGGACCACAGACACTGACGAGAGACACTACGCTAGGCTCACTTCGAGGAGACGATATGGGACAAAACCTTGGTTGACAAGGCCACAAGCTGAGTATCAAGCCATGATAGGTAACTGTCAAGTGTTTACTGTGGGATGGATATGGGCCGAATGGGGAAAATAGAGAGAGAATGGGCTCAAGGTGATTGGATTCCCAAAGATGGAGAATGCGGTTTGTCACAAGTAATGCCTGTTTACCAGGTTTTCATCACTTGCTTTTATTTGCACGAGAAGCTAGAAAGTAACATGACGCCTGATTGCCAGGTTTTCATCAGGCTACCTATCTAAGGCGCCTGTTTGCCAGGTTTTCACCAAAGGACGATTTGTTTTGCATGTTTTCTATTTTTTTTTTTTTTTTTTGTGCCTCCTTGCATTGGGGTTCTCTTAGGTATAGAACCTGCGAAGGTGCATGCTGTTGATGGGATCATCAAACAACTCACCTTCTGATGTGGCCAACTGATATGCCCCCGATCCGTAAGCTGCTACAATTACATAGGGTCCAAGCCAGTTAGGCTCGAACTTACCTTTCTTTTCTCTGTCCTGCTGGTTGCGAGGGTTCTCTTTTAGGACGAGGTCCCCAATTTTGAAGCATCTTGGTCTAACCTTGTGGTTGTAGCTTCTTGACATCATCTGTTGATAGGCTTTGAGATGGTCAAAAGCTTTCTGGTGTCGTTCCTCTAGCAGTTCTAGCTCTTGCAGTCTGGAGACTCTGTACTCTTCGTCTGATATGAGACCTTTCAACGACACCCGAAGGGAGGGGAGTTTGACCTCAATAGGAAGGATGGCTTCGGAACCATAGACGAGGGCGTAGGGTGTAGCACCTGTGGGAGTGCGTATGCTGGTTCGATAGGCCCACAGAGCGGGATTGAGCTGGACGTGCCAATCGCGACCAGCTTCATTGACAGTCTTCTTTAGGAGTTTCAGAATGGTTTTGTTTGATGCCTCAGCTTGGCCGTTACCTTGGGGGTAATATGGGGTGGAGAAGCGCTGTTGGATCTTGAACCGTTCACAAAGTTCCTGGACATCTTGATTTTTGAAAGGTCTCCCGTTATCCGTTATGATGGATGAAGGGATGCCATATCGGCAGATAATGTAATTCAGAATGAAAGAGGAAATTTGCTTTCCTGTGACAGTTGATAAGGGAACGGCTTCAATCCACTTTGTAAAGTATTCAGTAGCGGTTATGATGAATTTATGGCCGTTGGAAGAAGGCGGATGAATCTTTCCTACGAGGTCTAGTCCCCACTGGCAAAAGGGCCAGGGTGTCGTTAGAGGTCTCAACTCCTGAGCAGGTGCATGAATCAGGTTCCCATGTATCTGGCACTGTTTGCACTTTTTGACGAACTGATATGAATCCATTTCCATATTGGGCCAGTAATAACCCAAATGCATGAGTTTCTTAGCTAAGGAGGGACCGCTGGAGTGTGTTCTGCAGATCCCTTCATGCACGTCTCGCAAGGCAGTTATAGATTCTTCCTGTTCTAGACAACGGAGTAAAGTACCATCCAGACCACGTCGGTAAAGGGTATTGGCGATGATGGTGTAACGGGAGGCTTGCCGGATGAAGGTTCGTTTTTGGTTGGAAGAGAGGTCCAAAGGAAGGATATTGTCCTTGAGGTAAGTGTAGGTCTTACCGTACCAAGGTGAATCAGATCCCACTAGGTGGCAGATGGAATGGGTTTCAAGGAGATCATAAGCCGGCTGTCGAATTGTTTCTACTAGGAACTCATACCGTGACTCCTGTTCAGGTATCTCAAGAAGAGAGGCTATGGTCGCCATTGCGTCAGCTGCTTTGTTCTCTATCTTGGGTATTTGCTCAAACGAGATGGTCCCAAAATGTTCTTTGAGATCGTCGACCATTCGCTTGTATGGAATGAGCTTCTCATCTTTGGTCTGATACTCGTCGTTGACCTGGTTTATGACAAGCTGAGAATCACCATAGACATGTAGTGCTTGAATTTTCCACTCAGTGGCCATCTTGAGACCAATTACCAAAGCCTCATACTCTGCTATATTGTTAGTGCATGGAAATAACAACCTGTAGGACTTTGGAATTGTGTCGCCTTGGGTAGTGATAAACAAGATACCTGCCCCCGATCCATGGTTGGTGTAAGACCCGTCGAAGTAGAGTTTCCAAGGAGATGTGGACAGAGTGAATAGAGATTCATCGGGGAACTCAAACTGCATTGGTGAAGTGTCCTGTAATGGTGCCTCAGCTAGTTGGTCTGCGATGATTTGCCCCTTGATGGCTTTTCTATCCACATACTCTATATCATATTCGCTAAGAAGCATAACCCATTTGGCTAGTCGTCCTGTGAGAGCTGCCTTGCTGAGAAGATATTTTAGTGGGTCGATCTTGGCAATGAGTTTGACAGGATGTGCCAACATGTAGTGTCAGAGTTTTTGTGAGGCAAAAACCACCGCAAGGCATGAACGTTCCACCTGTGAGTACTGCAGCTCGTAGCCCACTAAGGTTCGACTGATATAGTACACAGCTCTTTCCTTGTTCTCATAGTCTTGCTGCGCTAGGAGAGCCCCAAGAGCAGTAGGTGTAGCGGATATGTAGAGGATCAAAGGTTTTCCTTGGATCGGAGGCATGAGTATAGGAGGATTCGTGAGGTACTCCTTGAGCTTGTTGAATGCCTCTTCGCACTGCTCATCCCATTTAAATGGAACGTTCTTATGTAGAAGGTGGCTGAAAGGATGGCACTTGTCGGCCAACTATGAGATGAACCTGCGGATGGCCTGTAGCTTGCCCTGTAAGGATCTCAACTGTGTTAGAGTTTTGGGCGGAGGCATGTCCATGATTGCCTTGACCTTGGCCGGGTCTACCTCTATGCCGTTTGCTGATACGATGAAGCCTAGCAGCTTGCCTGATGTGACCCCAAACACACATTTCTTCGGGTTCAATTTTACTTGGAATTGGTCCAGCCGTTGGAAGACTTTCTCTAATGTGTCCAGGTGTGAGTCCCTGGTGAGTGATTTTGCCAAGATGTCGTCAACATAATCTTCCATGGTCACATGCATCATGTCGTGGAATATAGTTGTCATGGCCCGCTGGTATGTAGCACCTGCATTTTTTAGCCCAAACGGCATGACATTCCAGCAAAAGGTACCCCATGGACAAGTGAAAGCAGTTTTGTGCTGATCCTCTGGTGCTATTTTGATCTGGTTGTACCCTGAGAATCCATCCATAAGTGACAACATTGTATGTCCCGCCGTGAGGTCGACTATGATATCGATGTTAGGCAAGGGAAAGTCATCCTTGCGGCATGCTTTGTTTAAGTCTCTAAAATCGTTGCATAGTCGAACCCTGCCGTCTGGTTTAGACACTGGTACGATGTTTGATATCCATTCGGGGTAATCAATGGCCCTGATGAACCCCACGTCTAACAATTTCTTGAGTTCTTCCTTGACCAGGAGGGCAATATGGGGATGCATTTTTCTCAGTTTTTGCTTTACGGGTTTCACCCCTGGATCCAATGGCAAGTGATGTAGAATCAGGTTTGGGTCCAAACCTGGCATGTCGGCATATGACCAAGCAAAATTGCCTCTCTTCTTTTTAAAGAATGGTATAAACCTGGTTTTCTCAGGTGGCGTGAGAGATTTTGCAAAGTGGATTATCTTAGGCTGCTCTTCAGATCCAATGTTCACTGGCTCTGTTGGCTCTACCACGATCTGCGATCTTTCTTGATACATGTCACTTGGGAGGGTGTCAAGCAATCCATCGTCAGGTGCCACAGTTGGGTTTTCACCGTCAGATACGTCCTTTCTTTTTACTGTTTTATGATCTGACACTGCCGCATGGCGGTTTTCACCGTCAGATCCCTTTTTGATCTTTACAATTTTGTGACTAGAAGGCTTGGCACCCTCCCCAAAGTATGCTACAGTATTGAGTTCGATAGTGAAACCGGCTTTATGATCTCCTTTTGGTAAATGATCTCGAAGTCCCATATAGTCAATGTATGCATCATCGTTCTGGAACACATCTAATTGAGGGGTCCCTTTCAGGTCCCAGTCAATAAGCTCAGGGTGTAAGAGGGGAAGGGAGTCGAATGAAAGACCTGATTCGTTGATAGTGTGGATGGAAATACTAGGAGCACAGGTGGGGGTAGTGTTCTGGGTGGTACTTTCTTCCAGGTTGTTTATCGCAATGGAATCGATACTTTCCTCGAAAGCCATAACTTCAGGGAGGGGCAAATCAGACTCCAGCGGTCTGTCCCGTTGCGTTTGTCTCTCATGATATGGGCTAAGGGTTTGGATGATATCAATCTCCTTGTCATCGTAGGAGTGTTCTGTCAGCTCGTCCCATTCATACTGATTGGAATCATCTGAATCTGCATCACTATCCCCTTGGAGTGTTTGAATTGTCTCCACTAGGCAGGCATTTTCTTTGGCTTTACCTTTACCTTTGTAGCCTAGGCCAGTCGTGTTTCTAGCCGAAGAGGCGGAAGAGGGTTGTATAGGTTCGATGATCCCCTCTTTTCTGAGGCCGATAGGGCCTTGTCCTTCATATCCCATCCTATGCAAGATGGTTTCACCTCGCCCATAGAGCTCTGTAGGGAGTCTGGGTGGATCTTGGGATGTGTTTTCTTCTTCGGCATAGAGCCATTGTAAGAGATCTCGCTCCTCTGATTCATCGGATAAGGTCCCCCATTTTACAAAGGGGTTTGCGAGAGTTGTAGGAGGAGCAGAGGGCTTTGGAAAATGCCTGGGTTGATGTTTGGGCTGGCCAAAGGAGCGAGGAGACAAGGGCATTTTTGCAAGGTTGAGGCTGTGCTCAATCTGGTATTCCCCCACGCCATTTTCTTTTATGGTGATTTTCATGGGTTTGGGCTGTGAAGAGGAAGCTTCAGCAGTATGGTCTTGTGGCGGAGTAGGGGAGATATGGGCTCGGTTGTTGGGAATGACACATTCCGGTTTGGCTTGGAATGAGTTGCAATGCTGGTAGGGGTCGGGGTCGCCGTGTAGGGTGACCTGCTTGCCATCGTGTGGGAACTTTATGCATTGATGGTAGGTGGAGGGGACAGCTTTCATGGCATGGATCCATGGTCTCCCTAGTAGAATATTGTAAGCAAGCTCCCGATCAAGGACTTGGCACACCACATCTTTAATAACCGGTCCCACTTGAATGGGTAGGACAACCGTGCCCTTCGTGGTGCGCTCCTCCTCGTCATAGGCCTTTATGGTAATCTTTCTCCGTGGATCCACTGCCTGTTCAGAGAACCCCAATGCAAGGACTAGCTTCAAAGTGCAAATATTCAAACCGGCACCCCCATCAATGAGAACCCTCTTGATGCGGTGCCTGTGTACGAATGCGACAATGTGTAGAGGAGTGTTGTGGGGTTGAGACATGGAAAGGTCATCTTGTTCTGTGAATGATATGGAAGGGGAGGATGTCAAATTACCCACCATGGTTTGAAACTTTTCTTGGGCTAGGTTAGTGGGGACAGTAGTCTCCACTAAGGCTTTCTCAAGAATCTCCTTATGAGAAGGAGATAGACGCAGGAGCTCCAATATAGAAATATGAGCCGGAGTCTTTTGCAATTGGTCGATGACATTATATGGGCGGGGGTTGGACAGAGATGGTGACGACCTTGGAGGAGTGGTGTTGATCGTGACTCTACCACTGCGGGTAATTATACTACAACCAGTTCCGTTAGGTCCTGGTTGTTGGTTGGGGGATATGACGTTGACTTGCGGAACATGCTCAGAAATGCAGTTAATGGTGTACTCAAAGGGAACGCTTGCATAGTTAGCATTACTCGACCCACTGTTCTGGTTTGGCCTATTACGATTGTTGTCATTATTGTTATGACCATTGGAGTTGTTGCCATTGTGACCATTGTTGTGGTTGTAACCATTGTTGTGGTGGCCGCCGTTGTGATTGTTGTTATATGGCCGGTTGTGGTTTAGGAGAGGATCTCGGTAGGCCACATGAGATTCATTGGAGGTATGCTGTTGTGTTCCTCCCTGATTTTGGTCCAGTATATCTTGTATGACGTTCTTAAGACGGATGCAATTATTGGTTGTGTGCCCCCTTCCTCGATGATATTCACAATAGTCTGTGTCCTTCCAATAGGGAGGTTTGACTATAGGCTCATAGTCACTTGTTGGCGGTAGAGAAATTTCATTGTTAGCCAACAACTTCCGGAGAGCAGACTCTTGAGATTCTCCTAACGGCGTGAATTTTCTCCTTGGGTTCGAATTGAACCAAGGTCTAGATTCCCGAGGGGGTGGCTTGTTGAGTGCACCGTTATTTGCTTCTTCCTTAAGAGTGAATATGGGTTGTTGTTTAGGGGCTGCCGCCTTGGCATCCACTACTCCGTCGTTGACCACATTCTTGTTCTTGGTCCAAAACTTTGACTTGTCGGTTGTGTAATTGGAAGGAGGCGTGTCCTTGTAGAGCTTGAGAGTTCCTTTAGCGATCATAGCTTTCTCAATGAATAGCCCTATTTCGATGACTTTGGTGAATGAGGTAGGGCATTGTATCTGAATTTGATAGCTAAGATCGGGATTCAAATTGTGGACAAACATTTCCAATAGTTGTTTCTCAGGCATGTCGTAAGAACACTTGCTAGCTCGCTGTCGCCATCGTTGTAAGAAGGTGGTGAAAGACTCTCCACCTTTTTGTTTGGTGTTGCATAGGTCGAGCATAGATACTTCGTGTTCTATGTTGTAAGAGAAGTGCGTTATGAATTTATTGACAAGTTCATCAAAAGTTTTGATTCCAGGTGGGAGACGCGAGAACCACTCCATAGCCTGACCCCCTAAAGATCTTGGGAATAGTCTCATTAAGTAGGTCTCGTTGTGAGCTACTTCTAAACATGCTGCAGTGAATTCCCTGATATGATCTCTAGGATCCCCCTTCCCTTTGTATTTGTCAAATTTCGGGATTCCGAACTGAAAGGGAAAAGGTTTCATGACCACACTTCTGTCAAAGGGGTACGGTGCTATATCTTCCAAGGAGTAGTTCTTGGAACTGGTGCCAATCTTAAGGTTGGAGATTTCTCGCTGGAGACTCTCAATTTGTTGTCTCACATCCGCTATAGGAGCATTTTGATCTATGTGTTGTTTTCCGCTTGCATTGGCCTGGGGGACCGTGTCATTTGTGCCTCTCTCATGTGCCTTTGGGACTGTGTCATTTGTGTCCCTCTCATGTTCATTGTCTGCATTTTCCATGATGGAGCTAATGTCAAAGTCTGCGGGGAGTTTGAGTCCGAGACTAGCAAGATGATGGAAATATTTGGTGGGATCCTCAAGGAGTACCCGCTCCACTAGGCGTTGGAATTTGCTATCTTGCATGTGTGCCACTAATTCTTCACGAGAAAATTCTTCATCATCATCGCGTGGTGGGGCGATGTGATCGGAAGGGTCGGCCATTTCAGTTAGCTTGTTGTACTGGGATCGAGTAACAACCATGCAAGGTGGGGTGGGACGAAATGGACAAGGATTAGAAATTTTGGCAAGGTGCCGACTAAGACTGTAATGAATGGGATATCTAGGACAAGACTTGGACAAAGGGTTCTCTCGCTCAATGGCTTCAGGTAAGACGGTTGACACAAGACTCCAGCCACTAGCAAGGGTAGTCGATACCAGTCTCACTATGTAGGGCTCAGTCGTTCAACAAGACTACTAGCAAAAGGTACTGTGACCTACTAGGCTTACGTGAACTCACTAAAGAAGGACCTATGTCGAATCGGTATGGGACAGAATGACGATGGGGTAAGAGTGACCAGGACAGAAGGTGACGGGGATGACCGTCGAAAGAGAGAGAAACGGGTGAAATGGGTGAAAGTTGACTGCAAGGTTGATTCTGACCTCAGAAAATGGAACTAGGCTGAAATGGGTACTCCGAACAGCTGACGAAAATTTCTCAAAAATAGAGCAGATGCTCACTGTCACACATGCGCAGAAACAGATGCGCAGCAAGAATAGGTAAATGCGCAGTAAGTTGCTGTGTAAGCGCCGCTCTGGTGAGGTATGTATGCGCGGTAACAGTATGCAAATGCGCAGCAGAAAAGTATATGCGCAGCAAGTCGCTGTAAAAGCGCAGCAGGTCGCTGTAAAAGCGCAGCAGAACAGAGTATATGCGCAGCAGAAAGTACAAAAGCGCCGTAAGTCGGTACAAAAGCGCAGTAAGTCGCCGTATATGCGCCGCAGAAATGGATATATGCGCAGTTCTGGTATTTTTGGGCAAATTTTTGGGATTTTTCTCTGTTTTTGGGTACTTTTTTGGCTGGAATAAGTCTTCCTGATATGATTTTATGAATTAATTTAGCAAGAAAACACAGCAAGCACAAAGAATGTTTTGTAGTTTTTCATTGTTTTTGTAGTTTTTCGACTCTATTTTGGACAAAAGCAAGTACAAAATCCTAGGCGAGAAATGGATTATAAGGGATTTGGGCCACTAAAACAAGAGGTTTGTAATTCGGGCAACCGTTCAAGTGGTTACACGTGCGGCGGCGCTACTCTCCGTTATGGAGTCTCCCAGCCTCACAGGGTTGCGCCTGAGAGGGTTTTGGGGGAGGTTGGCCGTCGGTGTAACATAACAGCACTCGTTGCAGGAGGTTTTCACCTCAAGCACAATTTATTTTAAGTGGCTCGGTAGGGCTTGGCGTTAGCCTGTTACCACTCAGGGTCGTTCCCGCTTGGACAAGCGTGCATCCAAGGGCAGGCCCCTCCTAAAGGTTAAACAAGTAGAATGACAAGTCTGGCACTCTGATCACCCAGAAGAGGGGAGAGCATAAGCCTATTGTCATTCGCAAACACAGAATACACTGATTTAATCCACCCTAATTAAAAAGATAAAAACTAAATGGGCTAAGCTAGTCAAACAAAACTTTGAAGTGATTTTGACAATATTGCAGTGGTTCAATTTTAAGTCCCAGAAAGTAGTTGTGAGTTCAATTTTAAATCCACGTTGCGCGAGATTGTTAACTTTGAAATTCAGGTCTCACGATATAGCAATGGTTCATTTTAACTCCAGAATGCAGTTGTGAGTTCAATTTTTAAGTCCACGTTGCACGGGATTGTTAACTTTGAAATTCAGGTCTCACGATATAGCAATGGTTCATTTTAACTTCAGAATGCAGTTGTGAGTTCAATTTTAAGTCTTAGATAGCAATAACTTGGGAGTTTGTTTGCAATGCAAGCATGAAATAAACCAGTTACTTCCTCCCTAATTAAGACTAGATGAAGATTTGTAATGAACAGCCATTTTACTCTTTCCCAGAAAATGAAAGGTGAGCTAGTTAGATGCAACTACATGTAACTGAACCCGAGCCTAACCTGCAAAACCGCTCTAGCAAACACCTGCAAAAGGGTTAGCGTTAGCAAAATACCCTAGAAAAGAACAAAAACCTGAGTCAGTTACAAATGCGCAGCTTCAGTGATCAGATGCGCAGAAGTGATCAACAGAAGCGCAACATTAACGAATGCGCCGTAAAAATGAACATATGCGCCGTTAAAATGAACAGATGCGCAGTTTTAACGTATGCGCAGCAACAGTCGTCATAAGCGCCGTAACAGACAACGGATGCGCCGTTTTAACGCATGCGCAACAATATTATATGAAAGCGCAGCAAAAATCAACAAATGCGCAGTTTCAACAAAAGCGCAGCAACAGTCTATAAAAGCGCCGTTACAGTCAACAAATGCGCAGTTTTACAAAAGCGCCGTAACAGTCTTCAAAAGCGCCGTAAAAATGAACAGATGCGCCGAAAGAACCTGTGCGTGACTCTGCGGGGTCTGTACGGAACCTGCCTTCAAAAAAAAGCTCAAAAACGGTAAAATAAAGGGGCAACGGCCCCACGGTGGGCGCCAAAAATGTGAGGGTAAAATAGTACATCAATCAAATGAATAATAGATGACCCAAACATCAACAGAATAGAGAAACAAAGAAGATTCAAATGAACAAAGCAATGAACAAACACAGCAAACCTCTTCCGTTTCGAAACTTCTGTTGTTCGCCTATCACGAATCGTCCTTTCACAGATGAGATGAGCCCTCAGAGAGTGCAATCTTTTAAAAGCTGTTGGAGGAAGTCGATGGTGAACGGCTATAGTGTGATATGCAATGAAGGTGAGCTCCAATGCAACAATGGTGATCTCAAGCTTGTGGATGACAAATGGGTGCCAAAGGCGCGCTGGTGATATTTCTGCAGAGTAACGATGTCAAAAGCCTGGATGATTAGAATGAAGGGATGAAGCTTCATTTATAGACCCGGAGGAATAGGAATCAACGGTTGAGAGAAGATATGAAGATCAATAGTTGAGGATGGTTGAGGAATGTGCAACCAGTGGAAATGTGACAAGTGTCCCAGCTCCATCATGAAAGGTGGGATGTGACAAAACTGATTGGAGAGTTAACTCCATTGACTGGTCTGTTAACAGAATTGATTGATCAGTTAGAAGAGTGGATTGTGGAACTGACTGGATTGATTGAGGATTTGACTCAACTGACAGGTTAGTTAACAGATTTGATTGATTGGTTAACTGACCTCTGATTGGAGAAGAAATAGGCCATGTGGGTGAGGGAAAATAAGATAATTAAATATTAAATATATTTAATTACATGTGCAACCTGATGAGGTGGACAAGGTGAGGTGGAAAGGTGACATGGAATTTTGAATTTAGAACTTTAGGATAGAGGAAATAGGATTAATTAAATAATTTATGATTATTTAATTGTGAAGGACAAATGGAAGGATTTTAATTAAATAAATTGAATTTATTTAATTATGGAACAGTGAATCGATTAAATAAATTTAGAATATTTATTTAATTAATAGAAGAAGGGAATAAATATTTAGAATATTTATTTAGGATGATTTGTGTCATTTTTAGGCGTATACACTTAAGACTATAAGCTAGTTAGAATTCCTTTACTAGTTAGAACTAAGCTTACATTAGATATGTGTCCCAAGTGTGAAAATAATTTTTGAGGATATGCCTAACATTCCATATGATAGTGTAGTAGGTGTTACACATATGGTTCCTAGGGTTGTCATTGATGTCAACACTATCATGGTGGTGTGATGGTGTTCATGTCATGTCCCATCCAACAAGAGAAGAAAATATAGTTCATGGTTGGATGTCATGTCCCATCCAACAAAATAAGAGAGAAGATATAGTTCATATTAATATGGGAATTAGAAGCATGAAGATTATCAAATGTATTGTTGATGTTACTAATGCCCTAAAGTATTTATGTTCCAAGTTTCATGATGATTGGATTACTGGAAGAGTGTTTTGCTATTGACTGGTTGAAGACAACATTGTCTTTGTGAAGGTGCTCTGTGTAGGACAACAGAATGCTCCACATTCCTCCACATTCCTCCACATTTGCAAATACAGCCATGCAGTTCTTGGAACTATGTTTAGGATGTAGTGAAGGTGATAATTCCAAGTTTTCAGATCATTTATCCTTCCATTGTGAAAGTTATTCATGATGGAGTATCGACATGTGTTCTGGCAGAGTAAGCTAGTGTTGAAGGCATGTTGGAATGCTCCGCATTCCTCCAGAGATGAATGATTACCATTGTGGTTTTGAGGACATGCTTATGAATGTGTATTACATGCTTCCTTGTAGTTTCAAAGTCCTTGGTGGTCCACAACTTAGTTTTTCAAATGACAGCACGTTGCAGTGTGTTTCTGTTTATGGTGAAAAAGTAGCTTTCCTTAAACAAGATTAAGTCCTATTCCTTCACTAACCAAATATTGGGAAGATAAGAATCGAGCTTGGGATCAAGCTACAGATTACTTATGCATTCCCTAATGTTAATTAGGTCTGATCAGGTGTTTAAACTAAGGTTTACCAAGTGTTTTCATTCACTATATCATCAAACCCTAATTACACCTTGTAACAGTAGTTTACTAAATTCAAAGATGAAACAGACATAACAAATCACAGAAATGCAGAGAATAAGGTTTAGAGGTCATGCATGCAAAAACTAAGGGCTAACTAGAATAGGGTGCCTGCTCATTAGTCCTATAACTTCTCGCCTATAAAAATCTTCTGTATCAGATGTCTGGTAACCTTCACACTAGTAGAATTTTGGCAAATAAATGACTATATGACTAAAACTTTTAGTCACGACAGCTAAAAATGATTAAATTCTACTTTTTTTTGCAACACAGCTATAAATGACTAAATAAATGACTAATTTTATCATCAGGTAAAAAACACAACTAAATAATTAGTCACACAAATAAAAAAATATTTTGAATTGTAATTTCCCTCTTCCCCACCATTTAAAAATGTCATTACAATTAAAAGTCATACTTAAAACATTTGGAATAAATTTCCTGCCTTCATCCTTCACAGTGAAGGGTTTCTCCTCGCCACTCCAAGGAGCAGAGACCAACACCACACAAAACTAGATCCGAACACTGAAGGGTTTCTCATTGGAATGCTACAATTGCAGGATATGAACGAAATGGGTTTGTTGAAAAAGTTTCAGAAGCTTTCAAACAAATGCAATGGCAGGTGTAAAGCCAGACTCTGCAACCTTTTCCAGCATCCTCCCTACCTGTGCCAAAATGGGAGCTTTCAAACAAGGTAATGTAGTTCGTACTTTGTGAAGGGTTATTCTTGCTATTGAGTTTATCATCCCTTGTTTGGAGCAGAAAATGAATGCATTATTATTGACATTGCTTGGCGCCTATATGCAGATTCTTTCATTGTAATTCTAGGCAGGTTTGTGGAGTATACATGAGATCCATAACCTACAGGTCATACAACCCTATGTAAGGGAAATTTGAGCTTTGGAACAAAACGATGGTGTTTGGGAAGTCTTCTTTACTTTTATTTTATTATTGCAGGGATATAAACATTAGTATGGCCGAGTTGTCAAGGTTCTAGTGGTTATTATGCTTCTATATGCAGTTTGAGCTATTCTATGGATGTTGTACAATGGGGATAATGGGAATTTTGTATGCAAGTTTGGTTTGTTTAGAGTTGCGGGTTTAGTTTTGGGGTTTGTAAACCCATCGCTGGAAAAAGGAAAGAGGAGTTTTGTCAGATGTTGTTGTAGCTACCTCGGTAGACATGTATGCAAAATGTGGAAGCACAGACATGGCACAAACTATTTGATGGAATGTATCAAAGAGATGTCATCTCATCGAACACCATGATTGCAAGATATGCAAAATGTGGAAGCATAGACAAGGCACCTGAACTGTTTAACATAATGCCTCAAAGAAACGTGCTGTAATGGAATGCCCTAATTGTAGGATATTCACAAAATGGGTTTGTTGAAAAGGCTTTAGAAAATTTCAAGCAAATGCAATTGGTAGATGTAAAGCTAGACTCTACAACCTTTGCCAGCATCATCCTAGCCTATGTCAAATGGGAGCTTTGGAACATGGTATGGACATCCGTCAAAGCATAAATGATAGAGGACAAATTCAGGCTTATGTATTTGATGGTAAAGTTTGGAAAAATAAATTCAGAGTATAATTGTAAATGAATAATTTATGTAGATATGGTTATCCAGTAGCTCAATGATTTTTAGAATAATAAGTAAAAATGAAATCTCTAACCCATATCTGTAATAGAATTGCCATTTCTGGTATACATGGTTAAATTTGTGAAATACAAGCTTTCATATCTATAACCTTACTTTAATATATAACCTAGACCAATTTAATCATGGAATCATCTGTTACTCTATTTTTTTAACTTCTATGGAAGACAGTTGAAGAAGAAAAACCCTGTAGGATTTAGGCTAACTACCTTGTTTCCATGTTTTATTTACAGTTGTTCATTCAAGTGTCCCAAAGATGAATTTGGATGATGTCTTTGAGAAAAAGAGTGAGTTTGCTAAAGCTGTTGAAAATGAACTTGAAAAGGTTGGGAATTTCAAATTTTCAAGCCCATTTAATTTCATTATTGATTTATGTTGTCAAATGGTTACTGTAATATATTTCATAAATATTACACAAGATGAATGTTTTTTGTTCATTTATTTATAAAATTTGTATCCTTTGATTTGTTTGAAAAGAGGCAAACATTAAAAGAATTTTGAATGTAGTATGATTGAATCTTACTTTTTTATGATTACAGGCTATGTCAAACTATGGATATGAGATAGTGCAAACACTTATTGTAGATATAGAACCTGATGTGCTTGTGAAGAGAGCAATGAATGAAATACATGCAGGCAAGTCAAATTGGACTTTCATATTTAGTAGTACATGTCCTCTAATTTTAAAGTTTTTAGCTATTATTGATTCCATTTTGTGAATGGATTGATGGTATTTATTTAAGAAATGCATTCTGTGTTACTAAATAGAGTAACATAAGTCACATAAATCTTAGAACAAGAAGATTTATTTTAAAACCAGCCATTTTATCTTTGCCACCAGAGTCATTGACTCAACATCTTTGTTTTTATTTTTGGATTTACTTTGATAAGCAATGCCTATTTGTGCCTTAACTCTTTCAACTCCTCTAGATTGATCTGGGTCTTTTATTGTTTTTATAAGCTCAGACTTACTACTGTTTTGCAATCTGGTTATTTTTATAAGCTTGGGCTTACATGCTGCTTTCCAACAAATCCTGTAAGGATCAACAGTTTTGACATGCCACAATCAGTTTGCAGCTGTCCTTAATTATTAGATAGTTCCCAAGTAGGAGATCCTTACAGAAGAGGAATGTTAACAACAAATTAAATTTATCACAGAGAGATTTCTTTTAAAACTAGCCATTTTGTCTTTGCCACCAGAGTCATTGACTCAACATCTTTGTTTTTATCTTTGGATTTACTTTGATAAGCAATGTCTATTTGTGCCTTAACTCTTTCAACTCCTCTAGACTGATCTGGGTCTTTTATTGTTTTTATAAGCTCAGACTTACTACTGTTTTCCAATCTGGTTATTTTTATAAGCTTGGGCTTACATGCTGCTTTCTAACAAATCCTGTAAGGATCAACAGTTTTGACATGCCACAATCAGTATGCAGTTGTCCTTAATTATTATATTTTTCCCAAGTAGGAGATCCTTATAGAGGAGGAATGCTAACAACAAATTAAATTTATCTTGAAACTAATTCTAAAAGAACTTAGCTGCTACCCATCTCCAAAATCCATGATCAATTGTCTCTTCACACTCTAATATCAAATTTTAGGAAAACCAACTCATTATCCTCAACTTTGCTCATATTTTAATTTTGATTCTGTTTAGTTTATTTATCCAAATATTGTTTGTGTTCCATGATCATTCATTCCATTGTTTTATATTAGTTGCAAGAATGGGGGTAGCAACACAAGAAAAAGCAGAGGCAGAGAAAATTTTACAAATCAAAAGAGTAGAAGGGGAAGCAGAACCAAAATATCTGTCAGGACTTGGCATTGCTCGGCAAAGGCAAGCAATTGTGGATGGGCATTTATATTTTAAAGGCAAGCAATTGTTGTCATTTATATTTTAATTGCATTTTCTTGAAAGTTTGTAAAGCCTTTCCAACAAATCTATTTTGTGCATATCCAACAATAATTGTAGTCCAAGAGATGACATCTCTTTGAGGCATTTTGTCCAAATGTAATATCTAACAAAAACCCCCATTCCATTATGCTTTGATGATGCCCATTCCCTATTCCAAAGCTTCCATTTTGGAACAGGCATGGAGGATGTTGGCAAAGGTTGTGCAGTTTAGCTTTACACTTGCTAATTACATTTGCTTGAAAATTTCTAGGGCTTTTTCAAAAAATCCAATTTGTGCGTATCCTGCAACCATTGCAGTCCATGAGACCACATTTTTTTGAGGCATTCTAACAAATAGTTCATGTGCCTTATCTATGGTTCCACATTTTGCATACATGTCTACCAGGGCAATTGTAGCTACAATATCTGACAAAATTCCTCTATCCTTCATGCTTTGATGGATGCCCATACCCTCTTCTAAAGCTCCCATTTTGGCACAAGTAGGGAGGATACTGGCAAAGGTTGTGGAGTCTGGATTTACACCTGCCAATTGCATTTGCTTGAGTTTCTAAAGTCTTCTCAAAAAGTTCAATTTGTGCATATCTTACAATTATTGCAGTCCATGAGACCATATTTCTTTAAGGCATTTTGTCAAATAGTTCACATGCTTTGTCTATGTTTCCACATTTTGCATACATGTCTACTAGGGCAGTTGCCACTACAACATTTGACAAAATTTCTCTATCGTTTATGCTTTGATGGATTTCTATACCTTGTTGCAAAGCTCCCATTTTGTCACAAGCTAGGAGGATGCTAGCAAAGGTTGTAGAATTTGGCTTTAGAACTGCCAAATGCATTTGCTTGATAGTTTTGAAAGCCCTTTCAACAAATCCATTTTGTGAATATCCTACAATTATTGCATTCCATGAGATACAAAATAATGTAAACATATTTTAAATGTGAAAGAAACTAAAAACTCTACTAACAATTATTGAATCAAGTATGATAATTGTAAACACAACATGTCCTACAGATATGTCCAAGTTACAATTGTTTGTTAGAGGAAATTTGATTTTTGGACTTAGGGGTTTTGAATTTCTTGTAAAATGTCCCACATCCTACAACTCTGATTCTTCAATAGTTGCTAACATCTGGATGTTTCTAGAGAACTCTTTTGTGATATTCTATTAAACAAGCTATATAACTGTTACACTCTTAACCTTTAAAGGTTTACACAAAATTTGGAAGGAGAGCCTTGCCAACCATGATGGTAGGTTTAGCGCCAACATTCATATACTATGATGAGGGATGGAAGTTACTTCTAGTTACACAGAGGGGCTCAATATATCTCTGGGATCTATTTCATTGGAATTGCCTTGTACATGATTCCCTTGCTCCTCTAGTTGCC
The DNA here is from genome assembly GCA_027924645.1 of Cunninghamia lanceolata. Lineage (NCBI taxonomy): Eukaryota > Viridiplantae > Streptophyta > Pinopsida > Cupressales > Cupressaceae > Cunninghamia > Cunninghamia lanceolata. The sequence continues at coordinate 6,390,721 of BSBN01000402.1, forward strand.
TCAACTACAGATTCTTCTACAAAGGGCTCAGGTATAATTTTGAATCCATTTCCTCTTACAATAGGAGCCAGTTTTGGTAGCAGACAACAGAATGGCACTAATATGATTCTCTTGGCATTAACCTACTTTAGATACACAAAATAGATGATGTTTATGGCTCTGTTTCTTGTATTAATCTATTTTCTTAACATGGATAATAAAAGTCACATCTACTAGGTTTTCAAGGTCTGGAAATCCACTTGTGGTCCTTGCTACTCGCCATGCATTTATTTTCCATGCTAGTATGAGATGTTGGCTAAGGGTTACGGATGATTGCTTCCTTGCATCAAATTTCTCAAGTACTTTGCCTATAAAGACAAGTCAAGATTGTGAACTTACAGCTTTGCACGCTGATGATTGCAAGTTTACCATGAGAAACATCTCATGGAGTAGGTCAAATTCATTTCAAATATGCTTCATGTTTTCTATTTTAATAGCAAATATTGTTTTTTGTCTTTTTAATGTTTCTAAACATATGTTTATGTTACTAGAGTTTTTAGTTTCTCTCACGTTTGAAATATGTTTACATTATGTGAATATCCTACAATTATTTAATCAAGTATGATAACTGTCTACTTTTGATTTTCTTGTATGACTCTACTGTTCAAGTGATACGACATTTGTAGAAATGCCTTTGGAAATTGTGACTAGCTACATAATGTTGGTGTATTGTGAAATGAATGGTTGATAAGCATTTTTAATGTGCAGTGTTGATCATAACAAGTATCAAATTCAGATCCCTTTGCCCCCTAAGATTGATCCCAATGTGACAATGATGACAGTTGAAGAAAATCAAGATGTTACATAGAATGATGTTGGTGGATGCAAAGAGCAGATTGAGAGAATGCGAGAGGTTTGCCAAATTTTTTCTTAATCTGGTTACTATGCTTCTGAAATCTTATTTGAAGTGCCAGTTTTCTTGGCTATTTTGAACACGGTTAACCATCTTTTTTGCCTAGAACCATAACTTATAAAGAATTTTTTCTTTATCATAGAATTTCCTCTGTAGTGTGAAATTTGAGTGGTGTGGCATTCTTCCTTTTGTCTGATTGGTTTTTGTTCTATGGCTAAAAAATTAATTTACTATGTTTTGGTGTGTTTTGGGAATTTCACCATGATGGCAACTCCTTGGGACAAGGCTCTAATGGTTCTTGCATTCAATTTATTACTTTCTTGTTTTTCTTCTCAAGTTTACTCAAGTTATTCTCACATCAGTTGTTGTAGGCTGAAATTATTTCTATATATCCAGTATTTGAAGTGGCATTATGTCATTGTTTGTTTATGTCCTCTTTTTGCTTTTTTTTTGTTTAGGTTGTATGACTAGTTTGAAGGAATATAGCAGCAATTGGAGTGTTTATAAAGGTAGTTTGAATAGAAAGATGACATGTGTAAGCATCTAGGAGCAGATAACTATTGAAAAGATCAACTTGTCTTTTTCCAATGCCACCAAGAAGTTTACAAGCATTCAAAGCATGAGACAAAGGTAGTTTCAAGTGACCAAGGTTCAAGGAAGCAGTCAACAATAGTCATAAAGGAAACATTTAATGAATTTAAACATGTCCTACTTTTCCTCTAGTGTAGGATAATCAAAAGCATAGTTTACTTTCATTTTTCCTCAATTCTTTTCACTTTTCGAAAAGCATTGTAAGCTGAAACAAGTTTCTTTTTGTCTTTTGGTGCATTGTAACTCAGAAAATTAGTTTCTTTCTCATTCTTTGAGCTATGTATTGTACCCATGAAGGTTTTTTTAGCAAAGAGAAAGCAATGTAACTTATTTTCAGATCTATATGCTATTTGTAAGCATTTCTTTATCAATAAAACAAGCCATTTTTACCTTCTCAAAGTTGTTTCATTGTGCAAGCTTCAAAATGGTTGATGTGATCTTGTGGTGATGTTTCTTCCCCTTGATTAAAATGACTAAATATACTCCTAATTGACGTCAATTAATAATTAAATTGACTAAATATACTACCAATTGACATAAATCAGCGAATAAATATGACTAAATATATGACCAGTTGACAGAAAAATAATGATTAAAATGACTAAATATACTACCAATGGATGGAAATCAGTTAATACAAATGACTAACTTATATACTACCAATGGATGGAAATCAGTGAATAAAAATGACTAAATATACTACCAATTAATAGTAATTAATGATTACAATGACTAAATAAATGACTACCATGACTAAATAAATGACCAGTTAACAATAATCAATGACTAAATTAACGACTAAATATACTAGCGAATCAATCAATCAAAACAACCAATAAATGACTAAAAATGGTTTAGTCATCAATTTGGTCACATTATAAATGACTGGAAATAAACTACTAATGGTCACGTGACCATGTTTAGTCATTTATAAGCAGTTTTTAGTAGTTTTTTCAGTCATATATTGTTGTTTTTGTACTAGTGTCAGTAGCTCCCAGATCTTAGAGAATCTCCCTAGTTGGACTAGGGCACCCATTCATTAGTCCCAAAAGTGTTGGGATCTAGAATTTTGAAATTCAATGACGACCATATCCACAATATCTATCTTTCTGCCACTCCTTTCCACCGTATTCCATCAAACACGATCTGTACCTACAAAAGGAGGAAGAAGATGTTGCAGCTATATAGGAGCTTGCCTCAGTCAAGCCATGTTTTTGGTATTCCTACCTCAACAATAGCCAGAGAAAAAGATTTGTAGAAGTTTGTGCAAACCTAATAAAGTGTATGCAGAAATACCAAACCCTAGATGTCTCAATCAAAGGGAGATCAATAACTTGCTTTAACTCAATGAACAAACACAACTTCACATCAAGGTGATGAAAGCAATGAAGACTTGCATGAACAAGAAGGCAAATCGACAATGTCTGCAAAGGATGTCCAAACTCAATGTTGGAGGCTTCAACCATTCTCCTGATCATGCAAAAGGTGTACAAACCCTAGGAAGAGCAAGATAGTCTCAAGATCTCGATTCCTAATATTCATCCATTGTCTCCATGATAGCAAATTCAAATAACTTTCAAGAGCTTCAACAAATCACTAATCTTCAATGACAATTTTAGTAGATTTTTGGCATCAAGCTTGCATATAGATTGTGTGTGATAAAATGATTTTCAAATGTGTTTAAATATCTAGCTATAGGAGGTTCAAATTTTGATATAACGTCTCGATATCACGTGAAAATGAAAAATTAAAAATAGAATCCTGAGAAGCATGGTGGGAGCCAACACCCCGTCAAGATTCAAAATCCTAAAAAATGGGGTAGGACTAGGGCACGGGCGCCCAAGTCCAATCCCCCATTTTCTGATCAGATCTGCTTCTAGGGGGTTCTAGGGACCCAAAATCCAAATTCCCTTTTCAGGTTCAATCAATAGTTATCTCAGAAAATGCATATTTTTCAATTAGACACAAGTCAATCAGAGTTTTAGGAAGGCCAAAAATAAAGAGGCTAAAAGGACACCAAAGGTGAGGAGCTAAATCCAGGGAAATTGTACCATTCCATACAGGAGAACAATTTCTGATGTAACATTTATCCCCCACGTTAGTGGCCATATGACACTACGTGCATATGCTACTAAAGGAAAGTAAATGCATCAATCATGAAAAGGATACCCAAATGGATATTGTAGAGGAATTCAAAGTGTTGTCACAGAAAAGGAAGAAGCCCCCAAGTCTGTAATCCTACAAGACCACAAAGTTAGGAACTGCAACCTGCAAAGGAATACTTGTCAGAGGATCAAAATCAAATCAACCTGCAACCACCACCAATGAATCAATACAAAAACACTAAGGGGGTTGAGTGATGAGACATGATGAGGGAGGAAATCAAGGGAGATATATGCCCCCCTTGTTTATACTTTCTTAGTTCAGAAAGGAGAAACAAGGAGATATCTACACGTGTCAATTTTGAGGGAAACTTGATGGGAAATGCATTGTGAGGGTTGTTTAGAGAAACAACACCCAAGCACAACACATTGGGTAAGATAGAGAGTGGAACCAGGTTTGCAATGCAACAAACAACACGAAAATTTGAGTTCGACAGCTCAAGATAGAGGCTCAAAAGTGACACTATTCAATTTTGCACCTAGTTAGGGATAGGAATTCTCATCCATTTACTTTATGTAAAGGGAGTTTTTACATATCACTATTCATTCTTGTTTCTTGTCATTGTGTAGAGGAGAGAGAGATAAGGAGAAGAGGAGGACAACCATGCTGAGATAATGCCTGTATCAGCCCCCATGACTAGAGATGCTCTGAGCTCGAGTGGTAGAGAGGCATTGCGAGGCCGAGGTAGGGTCCTAATCTCACACTTCTATCAGCTTTCTATTTTTGTTTCAGCTATTTTTATCATTTACCATGCTGAGGAGGTCCTAATAGGTAGGGATCCCTAGTAGGGGCGCCCTAGTCCCTCTAGGGCGCAGTGTCCCTCTGGGGTGCCTAGCTCTTCCTGGGGTGCCTAGGTCCACAGAGCACATGGACCCTAAGGTACATGCACACATTACTAGTTTAGATAGTGATTGTTGGTTTGAGATGAAAACTGATACTATTTCTTTCTATTCAACCTGCAAGACGTCCTAGAGACACAAGAGCACATAGGTCGTCACTTGATGGTGCTACTTCGAGAGTGTGCTAGTACTATGAGTAGCACAAAGAGGGGTCACTTGCAGGCAATGGGCTTATGGGGGGTGTTTGATATGCCCACAATTAGATTTCATTGTAGCATGTTGATGGCCCTGATGGAGAGGTGGAATGCAGATACATCCACATTCCACTTACCTACAAGCGAGATGACTATCATACTGGAGGATATTTACAGGATCCTGTGACTGCCTGTCCAAGGAAAGGCAATGTGGGTCATGGGACAACACACAGCAAAGTACACTTGCGAGAGTCATCTATATTGTCTAGGTCATACAATTTCTCGTGCAGAGCAAGGACATATTTAGCTCCAGCTTCTAGAACAGAGATGTGGTGACATCCCATTGGTTCAGAGGATCTTGATAATCACTATCGCACTAGCTGTCGCACTAGATGGATGAGGCACTCACCTCCATGGGGATCTTGTTCACACCATTAGAGTGATGGAGGAGCATCAGACTATATATAGGTGGGGACACAGTATGCTTGCACACCTCTACCATGACCTAGGATGATACGTCCATTATGAGATGCACAACCTGATGATTTGCACTTTACTACAAGTTTGGGCTTTCGAGCATATCAGGTGCACACGACTGATAGGGTTTCCTATAGAGTCAGCATTCACCCATCCACACATTCATGCCTATCCACTGGTCAGATGTTGGAGACATGGTGATCTATTATACTGGAGAGTTATTTCTGATAGACTACAACCCAACGATATCATCTAGAGACCATATCGTGGCTATATAGCATGGCCTAGCCAGCGGAGATAGTTAGTGAGGATGTAGAGGGATCAATTTATGGTTGGTCACCTCAATCACACTGTTGCTTGGTTCTACTTTGACAGGGTGGTACAATAGTTCAGACGGGTACAAGACATTCCTATGGTGCATCCAAGCTATGCGCGCACTGTACGCAGCATATTCAAGGTGAACAATGCCCAATGACCGATGGTAGCAGATGTACCTCTGAGTGATGATGATGGTCCCAAGGATGCAGAGTTGGTATTAGATGCAAATGATGTTGATTGTACCCGAGCATATCAAACCTAGTGGCATACAGCATGGCTTGCTCCTATCTTTCCTCCTGGTCACCCTACAGGCAATTCTCAACCTTGGGCTGGTCACGCTAGTGACATAGGGGTAGAGGATGATGTGAGTAACTTTGCAAGATACTATGATCTCTATGCGTGCACTGTACGCAGCATAGTCAAGGTGAACAACGCCTGACGACCGATGGTAGCAGATGTACCTCTGAGTGATGATGATGGTCCCAAGGATGTAGAGTTGGTATCAGATGCAAATGATGTTGATTGTACCTGAGCATATCAAACCTGGTGGCATACAGCATGGCCTGCTCCTATCTTTCCTCCTGGTCACCCTACAGGCAATTCTCAACCTTGGGCTGGTCACGCTAGTGACATAGGGGTAGAGGATGATGTGAGTAACTTTGCAAGATACTATGATCTAGAGGAGGATGTGGTAGATGATGATGAGGAGGAGGAGGAGGTTCCATCGCAGTATGTCTTTAGGGCAAGACCATGACAAGACCAGTAGGAGGTGGACACTGACAAGGAGACTGAGTTAAGACCATGGTCTAGATCTCATGGTCTAGTCCTTGTAGGTGTTGAGAGGTCAAGTCAGAGGTTGTAGGGGGAGACCAGTAGGCATGTGCCCCCAGCTACAGATCAGTCTGCAAAGCTCATTACACCTTCAGTGATTGGAGATCCATCTTGGCAAGATGGAAATCTAGGTTAGAATTGTTTCATTAGTTTGATGTTCTTATGCTTATAATTATTTTATGATGCTTATATGAGAGTCTAATATCCATCCTATTTTCTATTTTGCAATTGGGACTAATGCTTGGCAAGACTTTGTGAGTCATGTCATAGCGGACATAGCACCTAAAGATGTAGCTAAGCATCAAGTGCAGGCGGGATATTCGCCACGACCATCTGCTGGGAGACATGTGGAGATATTTATGCCTTTCGTCAGATACAGAGCAGTTGTAGAGGCCATCCTAGAGCATTCTACATGGGAGAGATCAGAGTTACTTTAGAGATTCGAGCACGCTGAGGTTGAGCTCCAGGTGCAGCGGGATCACGCGGTAGCGGTGCCCACATCTGAGAGAGAGCCAGAAGTCAGTGAGTTCTTACTTCCTGAGTTATGTCAAGTGAGAGTTGACAGAGACAGAGCTCATGTAGAGAGAGACCAGTACTAGCAGATGTACCAGAAGGCACACGACAAGGTGTTAGGACTGAGAGGTGAGTTTAGGGGGTTACGATCGCAGAGTGTCTCTAGGAGTCATTTGCAATCCGTAGCCACACATGATTAGGCCTTTGTCACGCCCACACCACAAGGTCCCAAGGGTATAGGTGACCAAGGTTCAGCTATGTGATGTATATTATGTACTATGACATCCCATTTTGTTGTAAGGGATACTCGACTCAGATGTATATTTGAAATTGATGATGATATATATATGATGTTCTCTTTTCTCTATTCGCAGTGTTTTTAATCTATCACCTGTGATTTTTGTAAAATACAACTAGTGATAAATATTAAAGGCTAATATGGAAATGTAATTAATGCTAATGTGACATGCTAACAATTCTTTGCAGAACATATAGTATCAAGCACAATGATTAAAAATTTCACATATAACTAAAATTCTATGCTATGTTTAGTTAATACAAAAGTGATCTTAATAAAGAGTGTATAAACAAGATACAACAATAATTAACCAAGAAAAAGATGCAATGTTAAATGAATTAAGACAAAATAAGAATATCTTGTCAAAATTGATGCTTTAAAAACACTTCCCACAATAATGGGTTACACTTTTTGGCCAAACTTGACATTGAAATCAACATTTTGAACTAAATCTTCACTTTCTGACACCTATAGCCGCTAAACCGTTAGGAATTTGAAGATGATGCGAACTAGTGATTTGTGAAATTTTTTTTGTAGATTCTAAATATATATATTTTTAAATATTTGGAGTTAAATTGTAAAAGGTTTTGCATCTCCTTTGATAACTAGTTTTTAATAGTAAACAACATTTTTTAAAGTGATGTGTATTCCGTAGCACATAACTTTTTTCCTACAAACGATCAAATTCTAATTCTTTTGAATTTCGATTGGTAACACCGATATATAGGGCATGCGTTTGGTTTCATAATATTTTGTTGATTTTTTTTTAATTATGTTTTGAAGTCAAACTAATTATAATTTAGACATAGGCATATTCCGTAAAATACAACTTTTTCTGTAGGTATCAAAATTCAAATTTTTCTTCTTTGTTGAAACAAGGACATCGATACCTAGGGCATATATATTTTTTAGAATTTTTTATCACTAATTTACTATTTTCCATGTGTGTAGAATAGAGAACTTGATGTTCAGTGAAAAACCTGCATTCACAAGAAATAAAAAATAAATATAATAAACAAATTAAATATATTTAAAATTATACTTTTTGGGAAGCTTATAATAAGGACTACATACTTAAAAAACATAAATTTTAAATTAACTCATTTGATCTCTCAAAAGTTAAATCAAAAGTGGTTTTTTATGAACATTTTGATAGGTGTAGAGGAGACTCCATTATAGGTATGGTTTAAAACTAGCGGGGTTCTATCCAAGGGGGTTTGAATATAAGGGGGTTCGATCAAACCCTCTTCAATTAAAATCCTTAAAATGGAACCTTTGAAGGCTAAAATTATTATATTTTCTAAAAATATGTGATTTCAACAAAAATCAGGATGTCTCAGAAACTGTAACCCATTATTGTGGCAGAAAGTGTGGTATTATCTAATAAATTTGCTTTATGAAGTAACATTTAACATCAATTCTTAAGCATGGAATTTCTTGAGATGCACTATGTTAATAGGTTCTTTAAGTGGTGTACCTTGTTCATTAGCTAGTTTATACACTCCTGGTCCAAAGGCTTTAGTAACTATATGCAGTCCTATCCAATTAGGGCTAAACTTACCCTTTTTTCTAGGAGGTGCATTCACATTGCGTTGATTCTCATAAAGTACCAAGTCCCCAACATCAAATGAACATTGTATAACATGTTCATTGTATAATAATTTTATGCTTTTCTGATGGGCCCTGAGGTGCTCAAGAGTGTTTATTCGTCTTTCATCAAGAATCTCAAGTACTTGCAATCTTTTTTCACGTTCTGTATCATCATTAATAACATCTCTTAGGGAAACTCTCAATGATGGAATTTCTAACTCTAAGGGCATTATTGCGGCTATGCCATAGACAAGATTATACAATGTATTCCCAGTAGCCATACAAATGCTTGTTCTATAGGCCCATAATGCATAAGATAACTGAATGTGCCAGTCTTTTTGATGTTTGTTAACAGTCTTCCGTAAAATCTGCCCAATAATTTTGTTTGAAGCTTTTTCTTGGCCATTTGATTGAGGATAATAAAGTGTAGAGAAGTGATGTTGAATATGATATTTTTTGAGAAATTTCTTCACATCCTTGTTCTTAAATGGTGTACCATTGTCAGAAACGAGGGAGGAAGGTATACCAAATTGAGAAATAATGTTATCTTGTATAAACCGACAAATTACGTCAGTAGTCATGGATCGTAGGGGAATCGTGAAGTAATCAGTAGTAGTGATAATGAATGTTTGTCCTTGAGAAGAGGGTTGAGAGATTTTTCCAATTAGATCCAAACCCCAAATAGAAAATGGCCAAGGTGAAACTTGGGCATGAAGTTCCTGAGCGGGTGCTTAGATTAGGTGATTATGTTGTTGATATTGCGAGCATTTCTTGACATAGGCAAAGGAATCTTGTTCCATGTGTTGCCAATAATATCTCATTCATAATAATTTTTGTACCAAGGATTTTACTCCAAAATACCCTCCACAAGCACCAGAGTGAGCTTCTTCTAAAGCTATCAGGATCTCTAAATTACTTAAACATAAGAGTAAAACTCTGTTGTAGCTTTGTCTATATAACACATTTGACAAGATGATGTAACGTGCCACAAGTTTGCGTAGACAAACTCGGGCATTCTTAGATGTTGAATTAAGAATGGTTCCATCATGCAAATAATTGAATATATGGGAGAACCATTTGTCAGCATTTGTATTACCATAGAGTTTCAAATTCACAACTATGGGGTCTTCAATTGTCGGTGTTTTAAGATTATGGATAATGAAAGTAAATTCCTTAGGATAATCATTAGGGGATATAAGGGAAGCTACACTTGCCTTTGCATCTGCATGTCGACTATCTTTCCTAGGAATAGTATTTATTGAAAATGATGTGAATTATTTTAATAGAGATAGAGCAAACTCACGATATTGAGATAGCTTCTTGTGTTTAGTTTGATATGATCTAGTTATTTGTCATACAATTAGCTATGAATCACCATATATAGTGATATTTTTGATGTTAAGAGCCAAAGCATCATGAAGTCCTACAATGAGGGCTTTGTACTCAGCAATGTTGTTTGTGCATGAGAAGTTTAGATGATAAGACATAGGAATCAGCTTACCTACAGAGGGTATTAATATAACACCAGTATCGGAGTCGGTTCAACATCTTGATCCATCAAAATACAGTTTGCATTTATCATCCTTAGTAATGGCTAAAATTTGGTCATTAGGGAATGTGTCCTTATGTTGCATAGCAAAAGGTGAAGGTTCTTTGTCTAAATGGCCGGCTAACACTTGCCCTTTAATTGCCTTCTGAGAAATAAACTTAAGATCAAATTCAGTTCACATAACCCATTTAGCAAGACAAACTGACAAATTGGTTTTAGTGAAAAGATGTTTCAGAGGGTTGAACTTCACCATCACGTGTATTTCAGCATTTAAAAGATAGTGTCTAAGCTTCTGTGTTGCAAACACTAAATCTAAGTAATGCTTCTCAATAACAGTGTATCACACTTCATAATTGAGCAAGGTTCAACTAATATAATATACAACACATTCTTTGCCTTCAGTATTATGTTGTGCTAATAAGGCTGCAAGAGCATTATTAGATGCTGAGATATACAATAGAAAAGTTTTATCAAGAACATCAGGTTGTAGAATGGGAGGATTAGCTAGATAAGTCTTTAAATCTTTGAAAGATTTTTGACACTCAGAATCCAATTGAAATTTTGAATCCTTCTTCAGTAGTTGCATAAAAGGGTGAGTCCTATCTGCGAGTTGTGAAACAAATCGATGAATGGCCTGTATCTTCCCTTGCAAACTACGAAGTTGAGATATGTTTTTAGGTGTTGGCATATTAACAATTGCATCAATTTTTTTTGTATCTATTACAATACCATGGTTTGAAACGATAAACCCTAACAATTTTCCATTGTCTACACCAAAAACACACTTACAAGGGTTTAATTGGATGTTGTATTTTCTTATTCACTCAAAAATTTGTCTAAGAGTCATGGCATGATCTTGGTGATGAATGGACTTCGCCAAGATGTTATCGACATAGTCTTCTAGAATATTGTGCATGTAATCATGAAATATAAGGGTCATGGCACGTTAGTAAGTAGCTCCTACATTCTTAAGTCCAAATGGCATGACTACCCAACAAAATGTACCCCAAGCTGTTATAAAAGCTATTTTATATTGATCTTGAGGGTTTATCAAAATTTGATAATATCCTGAAAAACCATCCATGAAAGAGAGTAATTCATGGCCAGCTATAGAATTGACAATCATATCAATGTTAGGAAGTGGAAAATCGTCTTTCAAAGATGCCAGATTCAATTCTCTAAAATTGGTAAACATTCTTATGTGACCATCAGGTTTAGCGATGGAAATGATATTTGAAATCCAAGTTGAATAGTCAATAGAGCGGATAAAGCTAGCTTGTAGAAGCTTTTCTATCTCAGCTTTGACAAGTAATGCAACCTTAGGATTCATCTTACAAATCTTTTGTTTAAACAACTTAGCATTTGGTTTCAAGACAATATTATGTGTTACGAGGATCAATACCTGGCATATCTGAATAATTCCAAGCCAACAATTCAAAAAATTCATAAAATAACTTAGTCATTTCTTCTTTTTCTTCTATGTTTAAACAATCACCAATAGGAATAACTTTTTCATTGTTATCTTTCTCCATGAAAACATCAACAGTCTTTCCATTGAGTAGAGTACTGTGGTCTAGGAGATCGAGTGATTGTGGTAGGTCTTCAGATTCTTCCTCAGACTTTAGAGTAGTGTTTATCATGCTAGTAGATTTCCCAAAATATGCACTATTGTTCAAACAATAGGATAATCCACACTTATGATGGTAACATGGAATATTATCATAAGAACCCAAGAATTCCATTATCGCGTCATCTGTTGAAAAGATATCCAAAGGAATCGCTCATGGAGAACAACTAGTGTCAATCATCTGAAGAAAGATCAAATTAAGTGTCAATATTGTATTTACATTAAGAGTAGGATGTGTATGGGATTTAGATTCCTTGAAAGGATTATATCCAATGCCACTTGAGTAATGTCACGAAGCAGATTCTGTAGGAACTTTGATTCCTTGTTGATTAATACCACAACCATTACCTACATAATCACAGTTCTTATAAAGGATCTAAAATCCTCGACCATAAAGAGAAGTCATTTCCTTGGAAGAAGGTGGGGCTTCATAGGTCTCATAATCTGTAGTGTAAGTAAGAGTATCATCTAAATTCATTACCAAAGAAGCTTTATTTTTCACATTCAAATTTTGAGATGATATCGATGCAATATTTGATGTTTCAGGGACAGGGTCATTAACTTTATATTCCCCCATGGAGGAAGATGTAAAATTTAATGAACCTCAATCATCATTGAGAAATGCATTCGATTGTTTGGACTCTTCCACAACATTATCTGTGGCAAGGGAGATTGACGAATCAATTTTTAAATTGTTTAAGATCTTATGACAAACAACTTGTTTTTGTGATTCAATTTATAAATAGTTATCAAGTTCAGGGTTAGCATGAATAGTATGAAGTTTATCTTTTAATATAAATTTGATTGAATGATGTATAGAGTAGAAGGAACTACCCCCAATGCATGAATCGAAGGTCTACCAAGAATCATGTTGTAAGATAAAGAACTAGGCATGACATGAATCAGAGTAGATACAATCACATGCCCAACTTGTATAGGTAAGGTTATAGTGCCCATGGATTGTCTTCCAACATTATCAAAGCCACAAATACTTATCATTTTTGGCTTAATCAAAGATTTATCAACTTTAATTTTATGTAATAAATTGATGCCACAAACATTAAGAGTTGATCCATTATCAATCATAACTCTCTTAATCAGTTTCTTGTTTATTGTAATGAAGATAATCAAAGTATAATACTGATTCTAAACTTCAAGAGATGGTAACTCATGTTGTTGAAATAGAATGTCTATTTTTGTCACATGCATACAAATCTAATAGAGCCGCAGCATCATTTTATTTGACAATAGGTAGTACAATCACCTTTTGTAAAGCTTCTTGGAGCGTTCCATGGTAAGTAGGCAAATTTTGTATAAGTTCCCAAAGAGATATCTTAGCAGGAGTAGCATGAAGCTGCTTAATGAGATCATAGTCTTGACTAACCTTATGTGTTAAACGAGGTGCTTGAGGAAGCATAGGTTGAGAAGCTGGTCAAGATATCAGAATGCTCAGTTGTTGTTTGCTTTGTTAATTATTCTGAGTGTTATATGCATGACCAACCACAATATGACTAGGTTGTTGTGAATTTTGATGTGTTATTATTTAGCATAGTTGTAAATGTGATTAGGAGGTCGAGAAGAAGGTGGAAGACCTCTAACAGTGAGCACCAGTTTAGAAGGTGGTTTAACCGCATCTGAACATAAGGTGACCACAATTTTTGGTTTCCCAGGTTCTTCTTAAGTTTTTGGAACATGAATTGCATTTACTAATCTTTGAAACAATGATGGCTTAGGAGTCATAGTGGAATTTTCAATCGAGATAAAGTCCTCAAGGGCTTCATCTAACATATTGAAGTCATTACAACTAAACGACTCATCATATACGTGAAAATCTGGCAAAAAGAAATCTGACATTATAGCATGCTCAAATTAACCCAAGATTTAAATGTAAAATGATATTGTATTAACATTTTTAAAAATGAAACACTATGCAAAACACAAAGTTATAACTTCAAACACTTTTAGTGAAAAGATAGATAATATCATTGAAAATTCAATGCATGCACTTTCACAAAAGAGTGTTTGCAACCTAAATATGTTTTAGGACAACAAAATAATTCTGATTTGATGTTTAAAAAGGATGCAAATTCTTTAGAGGGCGTGTTCACAAAAATGTTTAGGGTGAAAAAGTAGGTTTCCTTAAACAAGATTAAGTCCTATTCCTTCACTAACCAAACATTGGAAAGATATGAACCGAGCTTGGGATCAAGCTACAAATTACTTATGCATTCCCTAATGGTAATTACGTCTGATCAGGTGTTTAAACTAAGGTTTACCAAGTGTTTTCATTCACTATACCATCAAACCCTAATTACACCTTGTAACAGTAGTTTACTGAATTTAGAGATGAAATAGACATAATAGATCACAAAAATACAGAGAATAAGGTTCAGAGGTCATGCTTCCAGAAACTAAGGGTTAACTGGACTAGGGCACCCGCTCATTAGTCTTGTAACATCTCGCATGTAAAAATCTTCTATATCAGATATCTGGTAACCTTTAGTAGCTCCCAGATCTCAGAGAATCTCCCCAGTTGGACTAGGGCACCTACTCATTAGTCTCAAAAGTGTCAGGATCTGAAATTCTAAAATTTAGTGATGACTGTATCCATAATATCTACCTTTCTACCACTCCTTTCCATCGTATTCTGTCAAACATGGTCTATACCTACAAAGGAGGAGAAAGATGTTGCGGCTATAAAGGAGCTTGCCTCAGTCAAGCCCCGTTTTCGGTATTCCTACCTCAACAATAACTAGAGATAAAGATTTACAAAAGTGTATGCAAACCTAATAAAGTGTATGTAGAAATATCAAACCCTAGATGTCTCAATCAAAGGGAGATCGATAACTTGCTTTAACTCAATGAACAAACACAACTTCACCTCAAGGAGATGAAAGCAATGAAGACTTGCATGAACAAGAAGGTGAATCAACAATGTCCATAGAGGATCTTCCAACTCAATGTTGGAGGCTTTAGTCCTTCTACCAATCATGCAAAAGGTGTACAAACCCTAGGAAGAGAAAGATAGTCTCAAGATCTTGATTCCTAATCTCCATCCATTGTCTCCATGATAGCAAATTCAAATAACTTTCAAGAGTTTCAACAAATCATGGATCTTCAATGGCAATTTCAGCATAGTTTTGGCATCAAGCTTGCATATAGATTATGTGTGATAAAATGATTTTCAAATGTGTTTAAATATCTAGCTTTAGGAGATTCAAATTTTAAAATAACATCTCGATATCAAGCAAAATTGAAAAATTTAAAATGGAATCTCAAGATGCACAGTGGGAGCCAACACCTCGCCAAAATTCAAAATCCCAAAAAATGGAGCAGGACTAGGGTGTAGGCACCCAAGTCCAATCCCCCATTTTTCAATCAGATCTACTTCTAGGGGGTTCCAAGGACGCAAAATCCAAATTCCCTTTCTAGTTTCAATCAATAGTTATCTCAAAAAATTCATATTTTTCAACTAGACACAAGTTAATTAGGGTTTCAGGAAGGCCAAAAACAAAGAGGCTAAAAGGACACCAAAGGCAAGGAGCTAAATCGAGGGAAATTGTACTATTCCATATAGGAGGACAATTTCCAACGTAATAGTTTCAGATGACAAATTGTTCTCAGAATTCATGATTGAAGTTGTGTGGCACAATTCTTCGATGTGTGCTGGAAAAGGAGTGTGTGGATATGCTGTATAGGTCATGATGATTCATCTTGAAGAGTTTTCATGAAGATCTTTCTTTTTTACAATACCACACAAGGTTTTCAAGTTGATGTGGCCGTTATGCTTCAAGGTTCATGTGTTTTTGGATAAATTTGTCCTATTTTCAAATGAGCAGATTGTGTGGATGTAATTCCTTGGTGTTTGAAGCTGTGAAGGATGTTTTGGACATAGTTAAGCAAGCTTTGGTGTCTGCAAGGCATGGGTCTTTTGCTGGTGTAATGTGTGGTTTCACTTAGAACCTATCTTGTACACGTTTGATGTTGTCATGTGTTGTTTGTCCGACTTGTAAATGCATTTTTCAAGTTATATCTAGCCAACAAGTAATGTAATCAACCTAGTATCTTGTATAAACTGTAAATCAATCTGAGTGAGTCAAGGCAGGATTGCAAGTTTATTAAAAAGGTTTGCAAGCAGATAAGGAGTAGAATGAATGTATTTTGATGTGTGACTGAAGGAGAAAAGTAGAAGTTGTTGAAGTTATCTTGATTCTTCTTGAAGACATATTTGTGACAATGTTCAAGTGTAGACTGTACCTAACTGATCAGATCATCAGAAGAAAGTGTGAAGAGACAGAAGCATAATCATCAAAGGTGTGAGTTTCAATGTCAGTTTTGAAATAGTAGAAGGATTATCATACTGCAATTATTTGTAAGTGTGTTTTCATTTTAGGGAGTAGTAGCTTCCTTGGGAGTGACCCTAAAACAAAGTCTTTAGGGAGTAGTAGCTTCCTTGGGAGTGACCCTAAATCAAAGTTCTTCAGGGAGTAGTAGCTTCCTTGGGTTGTATCCCTAAAACAAAGTTGTTATTTAAGCTTCATATATTGTGAGTTAATCCTCATCATGGTTTTTTCCTTCTAGGGTTTTCCACGTATATCTAGTGTTATGTGTTGATGTGCATTGTGTTAATCTTTCATGCTGAGAGGAACCTCCTGCAAAAATATAATGAAAAATGCATGAAATAAAGAAAGAGCAGAAACACAGAAGGAATTTATTGATTGTAGGCCACTTCGAGAGGGAAACCTCCTTTGAGCAAGCTCAATACAATAAATTCATGGATGCCTTCATTGGTCTCAACACGTACTTATATACTAAGTCTAATCTAAACAACTATTACTTCCCATGAATGTGGGATAATACAATATACTCACGGGATGACTTACAAAGCATATGAGTCCAAAAGTAATATACTAACAAAGTAAAGAGAAGGGTTAAACATGGGTTCCTAACATCCCCTCCCTCTTAGAAAAGATTTTTCCTCAAAGCTTAAGATGTGGAAATTGTTGCTAAATCTGAAGGAGTTGTTCCCATATAGCATCCTCTAGTTGCATTCTGTGCCATTGAATTAATACTTTTGTGATGGATCGAGAGTGAAGCTAATGAGTGTGCCTGTCGAGGATTACTTCTAGCTCCAAAATGATGCATCCTTCATTATCCAGCTCTGGTAAAACAGTTTGTGCTCTGATGTTGGTGCCAAAAACTTTCTTTAGACAAGAGACATGAAATACTGGATGAAAATGGGAAGGAGGAAGCTCCAATTTGTAAGCAACTGACCCAATCTTCTAAAGAACCTTATATGGCCCATAGAACTTTGGAGACAACTTATGATGCCCTTTGAGTTTCAGGGTTGATTGCTTGTATGGTTGTAGACGAAGAAAAACCATATCACCTACTTGAAAAGTGTGCTCAGAACGGTGTTGATTGACTTGTTTCATTTGATTTCTTGCCATGTGAAGATTGTCTTACAAGATGCAAAGAATCTAATCCTGGGTTTAGAGAACCATGTCGAATGCCTAAACTAGTGAACTTCTAGGGGTGTATGGAAGGAGCACTAGTAGTGCCTAACCATAGACTGCTTCATATGGAGTCATTTTAGATGTAGTGTGGTAGGAGGTATTAGACCACCATTCAGTGAGAGGGAGCCACTTTGCCCACTAATGTTGTTGTTCTAAGGTGAAGCAATGAAGATAGGTTTCTAAACATTTGTTGATAATTTCAGTCTGACCATCTATTTGTGGGTGATACCCTGAACTCACCTTCAGTTTGGTGCCAGTGTGTCGAAATAGTTCTATCCAAAAATGATTGGTGAAAGTTGCATCATGATTCAAGACAATGGAAGAATGGATGCCATGAAGATGGAAGATCTGGTCCATGAAAATTTGTGCAACTGAAGGCGGTATAGGGATGGCTGAGGGCACTATTGTCTCTCAGATTTGCACCCTTTCTGCAGTTGTGAAACTTAAGTAATCTGGAGAAACATGGGAATGATCTCAAAGTGTGGGACCTTGCGAAATGAGATCAGACCTCTGAAGAAGGTCAGCTTCCTTAACTGGTTATCACCTAAAACTATTAAATTTTAGAAGGAAAATGGAGAAAGAATGCTTTTAAAATGAAAGATGAAAACAAGAAAACTAAAAGTAAGGGTGATGCACCAGACTGATTAAAAGAAACTTTCATAGAACTGAGAAAATGCACAACATAACTAGATACAACAAGTAGACATACACAGATTCAAATGATTCTAGCAGAGGTGAGAAACAAGATGGTTGAGAGGAACAAAAATGTTCATAGACAATCATATGTAGATTCACACTGAACTAGAAAATCAGCAAAAGAGGTAAAATAACTAGCATATATTCATTAAGAAGGCAAAGTTACAATAGTAGAAAGCTCTATTTGGAAATAGAAAGCCTGAAAGACAAAAAATTTCCAACCCTATTTACATCATAAGCCTAAGCTTATATAGCATTTACATGACCTCAGTCGGTTACAAAGAACTCGCCTCATGAGCTGTAACAAGAAAATATC
This sequence comes from Cunninghamia lanceolata, assembly GCA_027924645.1. Lineage (NCBI taxonomy): Eukaryota > Viridiplantae > Streptophyta > Pinopsida > Cupressales > Cupressaceae > Cunninghamia > Cunninghamia lanceolata. The sequence continues at coordinate 6,409,131 of BSBN01000402.1, forward strand.
TATCCCCGAAGAGATGTCCAACTGTAAGAAGTTATGGCACAAAAGATCTAGAACCGATGCAGATGGGAGATATTTTCAGTCTTCAATGCAAGCTGCCTAATCATCTATCTTCAACAATGAATTAGTGGAAGATATTCTCGGCATTGAATGCGAGCAGGTTCCATGTCTATCTTCAACAAATATTTGCATTTGCATTGACAAAATAGTCGCTGAAATGTCCAGTCTCCAAGACATACAAATCCAGATCAAAAAATTGAAAGTGAAGATATCCTCCAGAAAACCTACCAAATGAAAGAGGAGGCAAAAACAAGTATTTTTTCCTTTTGCAGCATGTTAAAATTTGCCAGAATGGAGAAGATATGGGCAGTCAAAGTTTCGGTCAATTGCCTGTATATATCGCCTTGCATCTGCAATCTGAATCAGCATCTGAATGACCCTTTGAATCTATGCTTGCATGTGCAAACTGCCTTTGTATAGACATTTGAATATGCATGCGCCTACATACAAACGCGGGTCTTTATCTTTTGAATTAGCCTCTATATCTCCCTTAACACGTGGCACCACCTGGTTCATTATTGAAATGAAGCTGGGACCTGTTGTGACGTCTTCACACATCGCCCCATTGCAAATGGGGACCCCCTCTTTTTGTTTTTTGCTTTCTATCATTGGTTTGCTTTAGGGTTTAGGTTTTCTTTGAGCTTGTAAGGTTTTGGTAGTGTTGTTTTACCCAAGTCTCGATATATTCTGGCTAAGGAGTTTGTATCTTCCCGTCTTGATGCATATCCTGAGATCCTGAAAACTGACTAAGTCTGGAATCCTAATGTTCTAAGATCCTAAAAATTGACTAAGTCTGAAATCTGGTGGATCCTCAAAAATTTAGAATTTGCATGTTAAATCCCATGGATCTGAGACCTATCTCAAACATCCTGGAAGTATATTTCAAAATATTTAAAGTATAGGAAATTCAATATACTTCCATCCAGGACAAGTCAAAATCAGGTGAAAAAAGTTGAAGTCTTGGATCTTGGGCGGAAATTGTTCCACACCATGCAATATGCACCCAGGAAAATGGGGAAAATGTTCTGGAGCTTTCAAAATCCACTTAAGCAAAAGCAATGAGACTTCGTCAATTCAAGCAACAGAGAAGATCAAAACATGAAAATTTGGCTAAGTGTTGACAAATGGGGAAATGGTTCTCACACATGCAATATCTGCCCTATAAGATGAGTTTGAGGGTGGAAAATGTTCTGCCTCATGCAATATGCGCCCTAGGTTGAAGGTCTCCATTTTTGAATGCATGATTGCCTTAGACAAATTCTCGAGAATACTTGCAAAGAATATGACAATTTTCTTTGTGGAGTTGGAAGAAAGTTGGAGTTTGATGAATTGTTGAAGTACCAAAATGGAGGAAATTGTTTTGCACCCTTCAAAATCCACCCTCCCTAGTTGCAAATTGTTCTCAAGCCTACAACATGCACCCTAGGAATTTCACAATAAATGCATGAAGTGCGAAGGATGTTGAAACTCAATCCATGTTTTAAGGCAATGAAGGAAGTCTAAGGTAGAAGATTCACTCAACATTTGAAATTTGAAGGAAAAACCTAAGTAGCAAAATGAAGAAAAATGTTTTGCACCTTTCAAAAGCTGCCCAACTTGGAGTGCAAAATGTTCTAGAGCATGCAATTTCCACCCAAGCTTGTAACAAGGAATTTTGGCGAAGTGTTTGAAAGATGAAGGTCATGATCGAATGCAAAATGGGAAAAATGTTCTGCCCCTTGCATTTTGTGCCCTAGTTGGAGATGAGTTGCAAAGTGAGGAAATTGTTCTAGAACCTACAATTTGCGCCCAAGGTGAAAGTGTGCAAAATTTGACTAATTTTGGGAAATGGAAAGGTGGAAAATGTTCTCCCAAGTGGAATTTGTGCCCTACCTAGAGGATGATGTAAAATGTGCAAAATGTTCTACTTAATGCAATATCTGCCCTAGAAGCTTGTAACAAGGAAATTTAGCTAAGTATGAAACATCTTGGGAAGTTCAACCTTGTTTTGAAAGTTCAAGTGAAGGTCATGATAGAATACCAAAATGGGGAAAATGTTCTACCCCTTGCATTTTGCACTTTGGCTAGAAGGAGACTTGGAAATAGTGGAAAATGTTCTACCTCTTGCAATTTCTACCCTAGAAGGAACAAGGAAATTTGACTAAGTATGAAACATTCTAAGAAATCATCGTTGTTTTGAAAATTCCAAGTGAAAGTCATGATTGAGTTGAAAATGGAGGAAAATATTCTACCCCTTTCAAAATTCGCCCATCCTAGAGCACATAATGTTCTACTCCATGCAATATCTGCCCTCCCAAGATGCAAATTGTTCTGCCTCATGCAATTTGCACCCTTCTAGAGGAGGATCTTTGCACTTGGAAAAACATCCCATTATTGCAAGATGATAAATATTTATGAGGATTTAGTGCAAGGAACTTGGAAGAAATTTACGAAGGGTGTTAATTGTGGAAGTGTTAAAAGGTGAAAAATGTTCTGGAGCATGCAAAATCCGCCCTACAATGGAGGAAATTGTTCTACTCCATGCAATTTCTGCCTAGATAGTCATGAAGAAGTTGAACTAAGTGAGAAGTATCTTGAAGACTCCAGTCTTGTTTTGAAGCTCCAAGTGAAGGTTTGTCAAAGGTTGACACAAGGTGGAAGTTTACAAAATTGCCTAAGTATTGAAGGAAGATTGCCAAGTTGGAAAATTTCACTCATTGCAAATACAAAATTGAATGTAAAATCATTAAAATTGAAGGAGAATTTACCAAAGACGAAGCAAAACTTGAAGCAGAGAATAAGAAAACTTCTAAGTATTGAAGTTGCAAAATGGGAAAATGTTCTAGAGCTTGCATTTTGTGCCCTAGAAGGGCGCATATTCCATGGACCAGAACAATTTCCACTTTTTGAAAGTTTTCATGAAAAATCACTTTGCATTATTGAATAAGTTGGCTTAAATTGAAAATTGTTTGATGAATATACGAAATTGTTTTATTTGTCCCACATTCGTAAGGAAGGTAAATTTAGTGGTAAAATTCCTTTATATCATGTATCATGTTGATGTAATAACTTGAGGTATTTTGCTTGTAGGTTTGCAATGTATGCGGTGAATGTCAAAGGAAAGTGAAATCAAGTGAAAGAGTAAAGCATGCAAAGTGAGGGAGTCATCCAGAGGATTAAAATGCCTTCAAGCTCATTCATCCTTCATCGCTGGAGTGAAAAAACTTCATTATTCATCTTGCAAGTTTCATCATCCAAGCATCCAGAAGATCATTCTACCTACATGTTCAATAATCTAGCATCATGAGAGGAACATTCATCCAGAACTCCATTTCCAAGAATTCATTTGCATCTTCAAGCTCCAGAGTTATCTATTCCAGGAGTCATCTACATCCATCATATGCAATCGTGCACAAAACATCTTTTACCTCTTGCACCATCTAGAGTTCAATCCTACGCAAGAACAACATGACATGAGAAATAAGCATGAGCATCGAGCAAGTCCATGAATTACATCAAGACAACAAGAAGAAATCCCAAATCCCAAATTTGCAAATTCGAAAGATGTAAAGTTCTAGAGGTGAAAATCCAAGTTCAAAGACTATTCCATGAAAGATGATACAATTTGGGAAGTTGTTCCAAGCAATGTGAATAGGGAGAAAATCAAACTGGTTCACCCAATGATGAGGTGGCATGTACACATCATCAGGCCAATCACATTTTGACATGTTACTTATCACATTGAGAAATGTGCCTTTGTTCCTTCTTTCATGTCTAAAAATAGCAAATTGTTGTAACAAACCACCTTGTTGTCTCAATCTTGGCCATTGATTTGCAAATCAATCCTGGCCATTCATTGTAATTCTTGAGCTCTATATAAAGCTCATTCTTCTCATTTGTAAGGGGGGATACATTAGGATATAAGAAGTAGGAAGAATAGCGAGTAGAGTAGAGGAGACTTCTTAAAGTCATTGAAGAGACATTGAAATTGTTGTAAAAATACTTCTAAGATCAATACAAGCTCATTGTTGGTTGTTTCATGGTGATTTTGTGTGGTTACAGAATGTTAACATGGTTTCTAATTTCTTGGATGTGATGGGGAGATGTTTCCAAGTAGAGTAGAATTAAATTAGAAGTTCACTGATATGATGGATTTATGTTGAGATATTTGATGAATTCCTTTATGTTCATACTTTTTGTGACTTGTGGCTTGCAATTCATAGTGCAAAGTTAGTCTAAACCTTCATGTGCTTTAGTTCAATTGTGAATGTTCATTCAAGTTGTGCCAGCCGTGAGTATTTGGATGCATGTTTGCAGTTTGAAAATCCTTCATTTTCCTTTGAAGATTGCAATAACTTCGTGTAGTTGTTGCTCTCATGGCGAAGCGAGGCTTGGTTTAAGGAGTTTGTGTATTGAAACATCATCCATCACTTCATTGTCCTTAGATTAGCTTTCTTAACCCTTGTCTTTTGTATTTTCTTTTTGTACCCAGTCGGAAGAAGTTCCATTTCATAAGGAAGAAGTAACACATTTGAGTGGAGTAAGAAGCATATTCAGCGTAAGTCCCTTTGTGATTACCAGAAAATCACATCAACTACTGAGTCTATCCATAGCAAAAACACGAATAAGGAACCTTGGAGTTGTCTTGATTGATCACATTGTTTAGCATTCGAGAGACTTTATTCAAGAGAGGATAGAATACTTAGTATTTTATTCTGAGTTTGCATGTGCAAGAAAAACACATCAACAGGACTCATCGTTGAGCCATTGCATCCTCCATCGGTTGTTAGGATGACTAAAAATAGAGCCACCGAAGCAATTGTCTTGCCAAAATCCCTTTGCATATTGCCTTGTATATTTGCGCATACAAACTGTGGAATCCAGGAGACTATCAACTGCTTTTGATTTTCCAGTCGGATCTGCCTTGCATATTGACTATTGTATCTGACCTTTGTATATCGCATATACAATGCAAACATACAAAGTAAACTACATACAAACCACTTGCATATACAAACAATTCAATTCAACATATACAAAAATCCTTTGTATATCTGATTGTATATGCAAACATACAATCGCAAATATACATACAACTCGCAGACCCCAAAAGATCATCAACCATATTGTAACTTTGTAGTAGGTTTGGCTTGTATCACCTCTTCTTTGTATTTTGGCATATACAATGCACTTAATATACAAGCCGTGGACCTGACTTTTGTATTTGCCAAAATTGACTTCTGGGTTGGGTCCGGCTTGCATATTGCCTTTGTACCTTTAAACATACAAATGCGAACATAAAAAGATGCATACAAACATGCATTTGATAAATCAAAATGCAAACTCCTTTCAAGTTCGAGCCTTGTATGTTAGGAATGCATATTACTTTGTATATGCGATTGTATATGCAAAGATACAATTGCAAAAATACATACAATGGGTGGCCCCCACCCTTTGCATCTCCTCCTTGTATTTTTCCTTGTATGTGCGCATTGCATATTCCCCTTGTATATTTCCTTTGTACATGCCAACATACAACATAAAATATACAAGCCGCGGACTTGAAAATAACCATCCACTATATTTGATTCCCCATTCAGATCCACCTTGTATCTTTTGAATGTATAAACCCTCATATATGCGAACACACAAAGGCCAATGTATATCGCCGATGTACATTTTCCTTTGCATCTTTTCTTTGCATCTCGCATATACATTACGACTTGTATATAAGATACAATCGCATTTGTATACAAACACCTTGCATCTGCGAACCCCACCTTTTGTATCTTCGGCCATGTACATTTCCTCTCATAGATGTCTGATATACAATCTACCTTAGCATCTTTCCCTTGTATGTATAAAATATATACAACAATATATACAAAGGACTCGATGTACATTTGACTTTGTATCTTTGTATCCTTTTTCCTTGCATGCCCCCCTTATATGTTTGATTGTATGTATGTAAGCCATCGGAAAGAGCTAGGACTTAGCTGCTGATGAACACCCTCACGCCGATGAACCCTTTATACATTAACCCTTGCATATTTGCCGATATACATTCTCCTTTGTATATGGCTCTTATATGTATCTTTTCCTTTGTATGTGCGATTGTATGTACAAAGATACAATTGCATATACATACAAGGAAACATATACAATTGCATATGCATGTAAAAATGACTAAGTACAAAATTGGGAAATCTTTGCAATGGGAAATACTTGAAGCTAAAAGATTTCTGAGTTTTTCTGGGTTTTCTGCAAGGAATCATTAAGCGACATTTTGAGATTTTTTTGGCAAGGTAGAACATGAGTATGAAGGACCTAAGTCTTGTAGGGGGGTTAGATTTCTAAAGGATTTTCAAGGAAAATGCAAGGTGGACTATTTGACTCTTGACAGAGGAAAATAGGTCAACATTTTTGGCAACCTCTATGGGATGTTTGCCTACTAAACAATTAGATCAGTGGCCTTAAGCATCCATTGGGCATGGAGTCATACAAAGACTAAAATATATCTTTGACAAACCATCCTGACCTTATCAACTCAGCATTTCAACAATGAAGAACATTGCAAGATCAAAAATAGAACAAAATGCTGAAAGCAACCATGGACTGTGCTAGACAGCACTTAGGGAAAACAAAAAGGATCTAAGCTACTATGCAGCAACACTTATTGAAAATAAGAAACCTAATCTACTGCTTTACAAGGTAAGTCATACCTCAAAACACCTCTTTAGGTGTATCCCATTAACTGGGATAGGCAAATTTTCTTCATTGATACTTGATAACTGAAATGCATTGTGCTCCTTGTATTCAATAATGATAAATAGGCCACTCCACATGCTACCAAACTTGGAGTGCTTTCCTGGCCTACTTTTCAATTCATCCCATTTGAGTACCATATCACCCACTCTAAAGTTTCTGGGGGTGGCCTTCTTATCAAAATTTCTTTTTGTCTGAAGCTGATGATACTCCACAGCTTTCATAGCTTTATCTCTGCTCTCCTCAAGCTCCATAAGTTGAGCATATCTGACAGCCATGGGGTCTTCTTCTTCAAACATCTCCAGCCGATTCATGATGTCTAGTGTTGGCAGCTCCATAGACATAGGCAATCTTGCCTCTTTCCCATAAACTAACATATATGGGGAGTTTCCAATAGACCTTTTGGGAGTTATTCTATTTGCCCACAATGCATATTTCAGATTAGTGTGCCAGGTATTCTGGTTGTCCTCCATTGATCTTTTAATAATCCTGATGAGATTCTTATTTGTAGATTCAACCAAACCATTAGCCTGTGGGTAATAATTTGATGAAGTATTCAAATAGATCCCATTCTTCACAGCCCAGTTAGTTATCTTTAATCCAACAAAGGCCAAAGAATTGTCAGAGAGGATTGACTCAAGTACTCCAAATATGGATATCAAATCACAATAAAAGTTCAAAACAATAGTCTCATTGGATTCCTTCAGAGCCACGGCTTCGGTCCACCTTGTGAAATAGTCTGTAGCTGTAAGTATCCACCTGTGACCTGCACTTGATGGTGGGTTAATGGGACTTATAAAATCAATGCCCCATCTCATGAAGGGTTGCTCTACTTGAATTGGCTGTAGAGCTAAAGCTGGCAGCCTCTCTTTGCCTGCAAAAATGGTACATTTTACACATTTTCTAGCCCATGCATGGGCATCCTTGAATAAGCTGGGCTAGTAATATCCATCTCTCATTATTTTCTAAGCAATAGTCCTTGGGGCAAAATGACCCCCTGCTATTCCATCATGAAATTCATGTAGCACCTTGTCAGTCTGATCTTTATCAATGCATCTTAACAACACACCATTAAAGTCCTTTCTGAAAAGGATGCCATTTATTAAAACATATGGAATAGACTGCAATCTAAAATATCTTCTCTTGGTTCTATCTTCTCTTGGTTCAATCTAAATTGAGTCATGTTATTAACCCAACTTGTGCCCACTGCTGCTGTATCATTCTGATGCTCCTCTTCAATAGTTAGATGCATCTCTTCTTCCTTCTCTATTTCATCTCCAGACCCAGTAGCAAGCTATTCATTGAGTCCTCTTCCTCTGACAAGCTTGGTTATCTTGATATCTATGTCATATTTCATAACTTTGGTGATCCAACCAGCCCTTTTCTCATTGACATCTTTCACACTAGGGTGAGCAACCATTAAATGTACCTTATTGTTAGAAATAAGATGTCTAAACTTCTTGAGACTCCTTACCACTGACAGAACATGTTTTTCAATGAAGCTGTACCTCTATTCATACTCCTCCAGTCCTTGCCTAAAGAAAGCAATTGGCTGCTCAAAGCCTTCACTTTGCTACTGTACCAGAATTGCAGAAATTGTATCTAAACCACCATAAGCATACAAGATAAAATCTCTGGAGAAATTGAGATTTACTAGAGTTGGTGCAGCTGATAATGCCTCCTTTATGGACTCAAAGCTGAGTTTGGCTTCTTTTGTCCAACTGAAAACTGTATTTTTCTTCAACATAGACGTCAAAGGCTTCAATAGATTTGCAATGTTGGTATAAATCTTCACAGAAAATTAATTCTACCAATAAAACTTTGAAGCCCCCTTTTGTGGCTGGGTAAAGGCAGCTCCAAAATAGCCCTTACTCTTTCTGCATCAATGGTAATTCCCTCCTTTGACACAATGTGTCCTAACAACTTGCCTTCATGCACCACGAAGATGCATTTCTTGGGATTGAGAGATATCCCAAACTCTTTGCATCTCTCAAATACTAGTCTCAAGTGGGATAAATGTTCAGTCACATTCTTAGAGAAAACTGTGATGTCATCAAGATAGACCAACACCAATTTATATAGTAAACCCTTAAAATCCATATCCATAGCTCTCTGGAAAGTAGAGCCAGCATTTGAGAGGCTGAAAGGCATCCTTTTGTAGGCCATGGTACCCCATTTGGTGGTGAAAGTAGTTTTGAACTGATCTTCCTCCTTGACTAACACTTGATTATAACCAGAAAATCCATCAAGCAAGGGGAATCTTTCTGAACTAGCCACCACTTGCAGAATTTTCTCCATTGAGGGCAATGGGTAGTGGTCCTTTAGGGAGACTCTATTGAGGTCTCTAAAGTTGACACACAGCTTAATCTCTCCATTCTTTTTTCTCACAGGAACAAGGTTAGAGACCCAAGAAGTATGCTTGATTGGAAAAATGATTTTCCCTTCAATCAGTTTGGTCAGTTCTTTAATCATTAGAGGCTCAAGTTTTGGATATAAAGGTCTTTGTTTCTGCCTCACAAGTTTAGTACTTGGCTCTAACTCTATAGTATGTTAGGCAATATGAGGGTCAAAACCTTTTAGGTTTGAGTAATCCCAAGCAAACACATCTTTAAACTCTTGACAAAGAGCAACAAAAGCTCTCCTATCCTCAGGTGAATAGATTTTACCAATTTTGAGAAGCTTACCCTTAAAAATTTCCAGCTCCTCATAATGTTCCTCTTTGACCTGCATGCTAGTTTTGTTTTTCTGCAGTTGATCATTAGTACCAAAAATTGATTCCAAAGTTACCAATCCCTTGGGAAGCTTGTTTGTTCTCAACTGAACAATTTGATCATTGCCATATTGCTATTTGAGTTTGCTCTGATTCATCATAGAAAAATCTTCCTCTTCTAATAGGAAACATAGGATCTGCTCATCACTCTCAAAAACCTACCAATGAATGTTATTGTTAGGGATAGAGGGCCTATCAACTATTTTTACATGAGGTTGTACCTTCTCTCATTGAATATCACTAGGGATGTCAAACTGAGCCCCAATTGCAGCTAACCTATCTGCATGATAGTTTTAATTTCTTGGAATAGAGATTAGATTGAAGGCATCAAACTCTTCAATCATATCCCATACCCTATATAGAATTTTAAAACATCATTCTTTGTGACATGCAGCCCTCTCACCTGATTTACAATGAGTTCACTGTCACCATACACCTGCAAACAACCAATTTTCCTCTTTCTTTCCCACTACAAACCTTAGATCAAGCCCTCATACTTAGCAGTGTTATTTGTACATGAAGAGGCAAAATAGAAAGAAGAAAAATATCTGTTACCTTGTGCTGACACAAGCATTGCACCACCACCAGATCCATTCCTGTTCCTAGAGCCATCAGAGTACATTTTTCATACTTCATCTTGTTGTTCTGTCTGCTGTTCTACATGCTTTACAAGGCTTGGAATTGTTGTTTCAGGCTCATGCATTATGTAAACCGCCTTACTAGTTTCTTGAATGTGTCCCTCAAGATCATCTACAACATTTTTTGAGGCCCATTTCTTTAACAACACCTTTGGTATACTTTCAGCTTGCAATTCTTGAGCAGCAACTAGCTCAGGATCATCAGAAATAATGCAATTTGCATTAACACTTGGCGTGTAAGGCTCTATGTGGTATTTGGCAAGTAATTCAGACTTTAGGGTCACCTTTGTGCCATATCTGGTCCTAAAAACATGTGGGATCAATCTGAGGATAAATATCCTCCTATCTTGGTTGTGAACTCTCTTGACAAGCACATGGCAAAATAAGGAGGTAAATCTATGATGAACATCTCCTAGGAAATGGAAACATTTGGGCAAGTGTGCAAGGTGAGACCTAGGTCTTTTATCACACCCATAGTGTTAACAACTATACCATCTAGTTGGAGTACACCCTTTTCAAGGGGCTGGTATTTCAACCCTAATTGATCTGCAATCTACTTTGGCATTACAGAACTACTTGCACCACTATCTAGCATGCAATTATGAACTAACTTGTCTCCAATTATTAGTGACACATAAAATGGGAGTGGTTTAGCACTTTTGTTTGGCCATTTGCTATTATCCTGGGATGAATTGGTAAGGACAGCCCTAGTTGGGTCAACAGTTGTATCATTGGACACTTTTAAATCAGATAAGGCAGACTGCAACATCCCCCTTTGGCTAGGGATGGCTAGGGAATACCACATAGATATTGTCACATTTGCTTTCTTCATATTTTCAATGATATTGAAAGGTGGAGTACTAATTACCTTTTGATGTGACTTTGTAGTAGCAACATCAGCCTACAAATGAGGCATTTCTCTTACTATTGCTAAAGTATTCCTTTGTAAAATATGGGGAATATGGGATGTAGAAGGATCAGCAAGTCCTTTTCCTTTAGTTACTACTTGATCTATCTCATAACCCTTCTTCTTTGCTCTTGTATTTGCTACAACTGGGGCATCATCTCTATTTATACCACAGAATTCACCTTCCTGCCAATTTATGAAGGCAGAATCATTCTAAGGTTGCTCCTACTATTGCGCAGCCACATCATTTGGTGTGTTTAGCTATGAAGCTGCAACATTTTTCACCATCAAAGCCTAATTTATCACTCCATTTGAATAGGTTGCTTGGTTGTCTGGCTGATTGCATGGATAACACCATTCATATTTGGCTACAAGGTTATTCTGAATAGGGACAAGGTCCCTAACTGCACTAATGGATGCTGGATTGTAAGGCTGGAAAGGCCTTTGATTCACATTCTGCCTATCACCTTGGTTATTGCTTTGATAAGGTGGCCTATTAGCTTGATAAGGCTAATTTTGCCCTTGATAAGGTTGATTTTGTCCTTGAGGTTGTGGCTGATAAGGCTGCCTATTCTAGGACTACTGCTTTTTGATGTTTACTAGCTCATTCCCAAAAGTTTGCAAGATGTTCTCTATTTTTTGTTGGCTATTTTTGATCTCTTTTAACTCTTGAGATGAACTAGGAACAACAATCTCAAGATTAGTAGTACTTGGCAATGCTGCTAAAGCACGTAAAGGGGCAAAATATGGGATTGGCAAAGGCATTGAAGCCTGAATCTTAGGAAAGATGGGCACTAGTGGTCTAGGTGCTATTTTTCCAGCCTGAATCAGTTTGTTCTATGCTCTAATAGCTATTTCATATGCATCAGGTAGGCTTGTACCTCCCAATGATTGAATCATTACTAAAATATCACTATTTAGGGCTTTCAAAAAATACAGAAAAACATATTTAGCTGGAGGCCTTACCATGGCAGGAATTCTATCCCATGTCTTTTGGAATCTGAAGTTGAAATCCATCATTTGCTCCTGGGGAGCTCTCTTTATTGTAGTCATCTGTTCAACTAATGATAGGTTATCTAATTTATCATGAAATTGTTTATTTAACTTATCACCCAGATCATCCTAGGTTCCTATGGTATGCACTGGTAAACTCCTGAACCACTGCAATGCTTTTCCCTTAAATGAGGTAGTTAAAAGCCTAATGGCTACATTTTCTTGGGTTACATGATGAACTCCAGATAGAGATGCTACGTCTCTAATGTGCTCAATAGGGGTAGTTTGATCCTCCCATATGAAATAGAGTAGGCTCTTCAAATTTGCCATGGGTATAATGTCATGCACTATCAAATTCAATGGGTTGCCTCCATCAAAAGCCACAATTGGCTGATTTCTTGCCATTTGAAAAGCTGGAGGTAGATTTGCTTGAGATGGTACAGGAACTACTGGTGCAATTGGCCTAAAATTTGGTGGAGTTGATTGTATTCTTTTAGAAACTGGAGTCCTTACTATAGCTCTATTGTGCTTTCTAGACTGAGATAGCTGCAAGTAATCAAATGAACTTGAACTCCTAGTTTGAATCTTTCTCATAAAATGTAACAACAGAAATGATTTGCTTGTCCTTCCTTAGTGTGAGTCACCAGATATGCAGGTTTAACCCCTTACAGGTTTAAAAATCACCGACTGCACATCACAACCAGCAATAAAAGGTAGTATTTGATTATTTTCTCGAAACTAGTCCCACCGGGCTTGCCAGATACTGTTGTCTCTCAGATTTGCACCCTTGTTGTAGTTGTGAAACTTAAGCAATCTGGAGAAACATGGGAATGATCTCGAAGTGTGGGACCTTGCAAAATGAGATCAGACCTCTATAGAAGGCCAGCTTCCTTAACTAGTTATCACCTAAAACTACTGGATTTCAGAAGGAAAATGGAGAAAGAATGCTTTTAAAATGAAAGATGAAAACAAGAAAACTAAAAGTAAGGGTGATGCACCAGACTGATTAAAAGAAACTTTCATAGAACTGAGAAAATGCACAACATAACCGATACAACAAGTAGACATATACAGATTCAAATGATTCTAGCAGAGGTGAGAAACAAGATGGTTGAGAGGAATGAAAATGTTCATAGACAATCATATGTAGATTCACACTGAACTAGAAAATCAACAAAAGAGGTAAAATAACTAGCATATATTCAAAAAGAAGGCAAAGTTATAGTAGTAGAAAGCTCTGTTTGGAAACAGAAAGCTTGAAAGCCAAAAAATTTCCAACCCTATTTACATCATAAGCCTAAGCTTATATAGCATTTACATGACCTCAGTCAGTTACAAAGAACTCGCCTCATGAGCTGTAACAAGAAAATATCTGTCCCTGAAGAGACGTCCAACTGCAAGAAGTTATGGCACAAAAGATCTGGAATTGGTGCAGATGGGAGATATTTTTAGTCTTCAATGCAAGCTGCCTAATCATCTATCTTCAACAATGAATTGGTGGAAGATATTCTTGGCATTGAATGCGAGTAGCTTCCATGTCTATCTTCAACAAATATATGCATTTGCATTTGCAAAATAGTCGCTGAAACGTCTAATCACCAAGACATACAAATCTAGATCAAAAAATTGAAAGTGAAGATATCCTCTAGAAAACCTGCCAAATGAAAGAGGAGGCAAGAACAAGCATTTTTGCCTTTTGCAGCATGTCAAAATTTGCCAGAATGGAGAAGATATGGGTAGTCAAAGGTTTGGTCAATTGCCTGTATCTATCACTTTGCATTTGCAATCTGAATCGGCATTTGAATGACCCTTTGAATCTGTGCTTGCATGTGCAAACTACCTTTGTATATACATTTGAATATGCATGCGCCTGCATACAAACACAGGTCTTTATCTTTTGAATCGGCCTCTGTATCTCCCTTAACATGTGGCACCACCTGGTTCGTTACTAAAATGAAGCTAGGACCCATCATTGAGCCATCGTATCCTCCATTGGCCGTCAAGATGACTAAAAATAGAGCCACCGATGCAATTGTCTTGCCGAAATCCCTTTGCATATTGCCTTGTATATTTGCGCATACAAACTATGGAATCCAGGAGACTATCAACTGCTTTTGATTTTCCAATTAGATCCACCTTGCATATTGACTGTTGTATCTAACGTTTGTATATCGCATATACAATGCGAACATACAAAGGTAAACTGCATACAAACCACTTGCATATATAAACAATTCACTTCGGCGTATACAAAAATCCTTTGTATATCTGATTGTATATGCAAACATACAATCGTAAATATACATACAACTTGTGGACCCCAAAAGATGATCAACCATATTGTAACTTTGCAGCAGGTCTGGCTTGTATCACCTCTTCTTTGTATTTTGGCATATACAATGCACTTAATATACACGCTGCGACCCTGACTTTTGTTTTGCCAAAATTGACTTTTGGGTCGGGTCTGGCTTGCATATTGCCTTTGTACCTTTAAACATACAAATGTGAACATAAAAGGATGCATACAAACATGCATTTGATAAATCAAAATGCAAACTCCTTTCGGGTCCAGGCCTTGTATGTTAGGAATGCATATCACTTTGTATATGCGATTGTATGTGCAAAGATACAATCGCAAAAATACATACAATGGGTGGCCCCCACCCTTTGCATCTCCTCCTTGTATTTTTCCTTGTATGCGCACATTGTATATTCCCCTTGTATATTTCCTTTGTACATGCCAACATACAACACAAAATATACAAGCCACGGACCTGAAAATAACCATCTGCTGTATTTGATTCCCCAGTCGGATCCACCTTGTATCTTCTGAATGTATAAACCCTTGTATATGTGAACACACAAAGGCCAATGTATATCGCCGATGTACATTTTCCTTTGCATCTTTTCTTTGCATCTCACACATACATTGCGACTTGTATATAAGATACAATCGCCTTTGTATACAAACACCTTGCATCTGTGGACCCCACCTTTTGTATCTTCAGCCATGTACATTTCCTCTCGTATATGTCTGATATACAATCTACCTTAGCATCTTTCCCTTGTATGTATAAAACACATACAACAATATATATGAAGGACCCGATGTACATTTGACTTTGTATCTTTATATCCTTTTTCCTTGCATGTCCCCCTTGTATGTTTGACTGTATGTATGTCGGCCATCAGAAAGAGCTAGGACTTAGCTGCCGATGAACATCCTCACGCCGATGAACCTTTTATACATTGTTACCCTTGCATATTTGCTGATATACATTCTCCTTTGTATATGGCTCTTGTATGTATCTTTTCCTTTGTATGTGTGATTGTATATACAAAGATACAATCGCATATACATACAAGGAAACATATACAATTGCATATGCATGTAAAAATGACTAAGTACAAAATTGAGAAATCTCTACGATGGGAAATACTTGAAGCTAAAAGATTTTTGGGTTTTTCTGGGTTTTCTACAAGGAATCATTAAGTGACATTTTGAGATTTTTTGGCAAGGTAGAACATGAGTTTGAAGGACCTAAGTCTTGTAGGGGGGTTACTTTCTAAAGGATTTTCAAGGAAAAATGCAAGGTGGACTATTTGACTCTTGACAGAGGAAAATAGGTCAATAGGCACAAAAATGACTATATTTGGAGAGGCAATCAACCAAAACCAAGATCACTGTCTTCCCTCCAGATTTAGGGAGCCCCTCAATGAAATCCATAGAAATATCTATCCAAATCCGTGTAGGGATGGGCAAGGGTTTGAGCAATCTAGGAAGGAGTGTTGTTTCACTCTTGTTGCATTGGTAGGTATCACATTCAACCACCATTTGTTGAATTGCCCTTTTCATTCCCTTCTAAAATAAGTTACATCGTGCCCTCTCATAAGTTTTGAGGAACCTAGAGTGTCCTATCGATGGAGAAGCATGGAATTCATAGAAGACAACCTGCTGAAGATTTGTGCTTTGGGGAAGCACCAGATGACCATTGTATCATAGAGAAGCACCATCCCAAGAGTAATGCAGTACAATAGAAGGGTTATTGGCCAACTATTGAATGATTTGAGATAATGAAGTCATTGACATAGCCTTGCTGGATAGATTCCAACCAATTTGGAACATGCATAGAAATAGCTGAAAGAGAAGATTGGTCATCAAATGTGTGAGAAAGAGCATCCACCACAATATTGTCCTTACCCTTCTTGTAATTGATCTCATAGTCATAACCCATGAGTTTTCTAACCCATTTCTGTTGTGTTGGGGAGGAGATCCGTTGTTCTAGGAAATATTTTAGACTTTGGTGATCAGTCTTGATGCAGAAATGATTCCCTAGTAAGTATGGCTGCCACTTATGTACTGCATACAAAATAGCTAGCATTTCCTTCTCATATGTAGAGAGTACTAAATTCTTGCTAGAAAGGGCTTTGGTGGTGAATGCAATGGGATGTTCATCTTGAAGGAGAATAGTACCAAGTCCATTGCCGCAAGAATCACTCTCAATAGTGAAGGTCTTGGAAAAATCTGGCATAGCTAGAACAGGTGTAGTACACATAGCTTGTTTCAGTTTTTCAAATGCACACTCAGCAACATGTGTCCATGTAAGAGCATCCTTTTTCAACATAGCTGTTAATGGACCTGCAATCTTCTTGTAATCCTTGATAAACTTATGATAGTAGCCAGTCAGTCCCAAAAAACCATGGAGGCTCTTGAGTGTCTAAGGATGCGGCCAATTTTTCATGGCATCCATTTTTACAAGATCCACTTGAACCCCTTAGGCTGAAACAATATGCCTAAGATACTCCACTTCTTCCTAGCCAAAAACACATTTAGATTATTTTGCATAAAGATGATGTTTAGAGAGAAGTTGTAGTATGAGATCCAGATGTTGGAGATGGTCATCCCATGTTTTACTAAAGATGAGTATATCATCGAAGAAGACTATAATGAATTTCTGCAGGTAGGGCTGGAATATTTTAGTCATAAATGCCTAGAATGTTGAAGGAGAATTAGTGAGGCCAAAGGGCATGACCAAAAAATCATAAAGGCCATCATGCGTGCAGAAATCTATTTTAGGGATATCATCCTCATGAACCTGAATTTGGTGATACCCAAAACGAAGATCCAACTTGGAAAAAAATGAGCGCCATGAAGCTCATCAACAACTGGAATAGGAAACTTATCCTTGATTGTGATGTGATTAAGTGCTCAGAAGTCAATGCAGAGGTGCCATGACCCATATTTTTTCTAGACAAGAAGAACTAGTGAAGAAAAAGAACTAGTACTAGGGCGAATAATACCTTGCTTTAGTAAGTCTCAAATGAGCATCTCAATCTCTGTCTTTTGGTGAAATAGGTGGCAGTAGGGCTTGATGTTGGGAGGAATGCTTCTAGAAAGAAGCTGAATATGATGGTCCTTTGATCGTGAAGATGGCAATCCCATTGGTTTGGAAAAGACACATGCATACCTATCCAAAATTTGTTGTAGATCTAAAGGAGTAGTGGAGACTGCTGATGATTGCATCTAAATGGAATGGAATTGAGCAATGACACCATGTGAATTCTTCTTAAGAAGCTTTTCCATGCAATATGAACTTATGATACTGAGAGACCCTGGTTGTAAGCCCTTCAATGTGTGTTTTTGCCCATTGTCTGAAAACTACATCCAATGTTCAACAAAATCCCATAAGATGGGTCCAAGTGTGCGTAACCATTGAGCACCCAAAACCACATCACATCCACCTAAGGGCAAGGAAAACATGTCAGAGGGCAAGTTATAATCTCCAATAGAGATATGCACATTGTGACACTTCCCTTTGCAAGGTAATGTGCCCCCATTGGCAATTATGACTTCAAAGCTGGAGCAAGGATGGACAAAACAATCAGCCTGTTTGGTGATCTGAGGGTTAATGAAGTTATAAGTACTACCAAAATCAATGAGTATTATAAGAGGGAGCTTCTTGAAGTAACCCTTGAACCGCATGGTTTGTGGGGTGGTGACTCCTACTAAAACATGGAGAGAGATCTCTGGGTGGTCTTCTTGAGAAGTGGGGTCAACAAGCGGCTGCTGATTTTCGACCTGATCATCTACTATATCCTGAGCATCTTCATAAACTTCAATTGTAGGCAGAGAATCCACATCCAAGAGATAGAGCTTTTGCTCAACACATCTATGTCCCCGAGTGAATTTATCATCACAATTAAAACAAAGCCCTTTTTCTCTACGTGCTCGCATCTCTACTTCAGTCAAATGCTTGATAGGAATTTTTCTAGGAGTTGGCGTGATTGGAGGTCTTTGGGAAACCGTATTTCTGAATGGAACAAAATTGGATTTGGATAGTTATTGAGCTGTGATCTTGTCCTCCGCCAACTTAGCCAATCCTAGGGCTTCTATCATTATGCTGGGACAGAACATTTTAACCTCAGATTGGATTACATACTTTAGACCACTAACAAAACAACTCATGAAGAATTCATCAAACAATCCCTCTGTGTGATTGGCTAGTTTTTCAAATTCTGTCTGATATTCTCTCATAGTGCCTGTTTGGAAAAGTTTAGTGAGTACTCCTATGAAGTCATCAAAAGCACTGGGGCCAAATCATTGCAAAATGAGTTTGCAAAAATTATCCATTTTGGCTCTTCATGAGCCTGGATGTACCAATGGAACCATTGAAGGGCTTCATGTTCCAAATGAAAGGTGCAAGTGGGACTTTGTTGGCAACAAAAGTATTATGAAGACTAAAATATTGTTCTGCCTGATATATGTAGCTAGTCAGATCATCACCATTGAAGTGAGGAAAATCAAGCTTCAGCCCATGAAAATTGCTAAAAGAAGAGAACCCAGTGTTTGCAGAGGACTCTGACTGTCATCTATTGTTCATGGATGAATGCTGAAGATTGAGTCCGAGAATTTTTTCATCTAGACTCTAGAGTTTGGTCTTAAGGGATGCAAGTTCATCCTCCATGTTTTTTGCTCCTATGTGGGTGACAACCATAACCAGGAGATTTTTTTGGGGGAATGGGTAGAAAAACAAAAACAAAAACTTTTTTAGTAAAGGAAATTTTGGATTTGGGAAAAACTCTGGTGGGTAATTGGAGTTTGACTAGGTTTTGGACACTTTCTGAGGGAAAGGGAAGTAGAAAATGGGGATTTCAGAAGTGAGGTGAAAGAATGGAAAAATTTGTCCAAGAGGGACAAAGGAGCGGAAATATGAAATGAACACTGTGGTAAAATTTGAAGATTATTGGGTGGGAATCGAATAAGTTATGGCAAACCCTAAAAATAGACAAATGTGGGATTTATGGCTTCGATAAGTGGAATTTGGGATAGGGTCCTCAGGGAAGGAAATATGCAGAAGGAAATTTTAGGGGTTCCAATGAATTTTGAGAGGAAATGGAGGTAAAGTAAGAAAGATATGGTGAAAAAACAAAAAAATATTTTACTGCTATGGACATACAATATGTGATTTGCCAGCTGTCAATAGATATGGACCCCAAGTATATATGGCTTCCTAACAGTTTAGAGGAATCACTCGGACACCAATGCTATCTAATGACTTACATATTGGGGTAGTACCCCTCACTCCACGGCTTAGGTAAAACTGATAACCGCTTTGCCACAAACGACAGCTCTTGGTTTACCTCACAGATGGGAACTAGTTAATTAGGTAGGGGCCATTTCCCTTTTCACTGGCAAGTCCTCTCAATGGGCTAGCTACTTTGGGGTTCCTACAGTATTCCTCACAATGAGTTTTAGGGCTATATGCCTAGGCACTTCCCATAGTTAAGCGGATAGGGATATTTCCTAATCCGAACCTGCAATTGAAATGAACAATACATATGCAAAAAAGAAAGAACTACTGCAATAATCACACCGCTTGGAGGCCACTGCAGTAAATTTTTTTTGGTAGAAATTCCACCCAGCAAGCCCAAGAAAGCACTCTGATACCAGATGAGAGGAACCTCCTACAACAATATAATGAAAAATGCATGAAATAACAAAAATAGCAGAAACACTAAAGGAATTTATTGATCGCAAGCCACTTCGAGGGGGCAACCTCCTTTGAGCAAGCTCAATACAATAAATTCATGGATGCCTTCATTGGCCTCAATACATACTTATATACTAAGTCTAATCTAAACAACTATTACTTCCCATAAATGTGGGATAATACAATATACTCATGGGACGACTTACAAAGCATATGTGTCCAAAAGTAATATACTAACAAAGTAAAGAGAAGGGTTAAACATGGGTTCCTAACACATGCTTATGCTAATACTGTGATGCTTAAGTTTTAATCTGCTCCGGATAAGTTGAAGTTGTTAAAATTGAAGATTGCTTAGATACTGATTCACCCCCCTCTCAGTATCTTGGTGTGTTCAACAATTGGTATCAGAGCCAGGTTCCTCCGAGGGAAGGTTAACCACTTGAGGAAGGTTCGGGATGGCACAAAGTGGATGTAGCAAGATACCTAGTTTTGATGGAACAAATTATGCTTTTTGGAAGCTAAGGATGGAAGCTTATATCAATTCTCTAGGGTGTGGTGTGTTAGGTCTCAAAAATGCAGGTCATTAACCCTAAGAGGGTGCCAGGCTCTCTTGACATTTTTGGCTAACTGACATGGGGTAGATATGGCTAAACCCCCTTCACTTCAGGCTCTGCCAGACCTAGGTGGGTAAACTTCTAATAAAGAAGATAAAGATCATAATTAATCTAACTATTGATAACGGCACAAATTATAAAACAGATAAAAAGATAGCAAGTTAATTCTAAAAATAATCTTAATTGAAAAGCTAAACTAAGTAAATCTGAAATGAATTTGGATAAGTAATAATGAAAATAGTAGACCAGTGCCTTATTGAATATAGAGTCAATATGATCATGAAATAAATGACTGTTTATTTGGTAAAATCTTGAACTACCCGACATGAAAGAATAGGTATGTAACTTGTACAACCCTGCAAGGAAATAGTTAGTATTCCATACTTACATATATCCAATTGACACAATATTACCTGCATTCATCTCAAAGGATTTAATCCCTCTTTGAAGGAACCTATCAGAATGATACTGCGATTGTAACAGATTTATCAAAAATTGGAGACAGAATACAAACCCTAACTATATGACTCTTCTTATAGATCCATGACAATGCCTTCTCAGTTACTATGATAGATTTAAAGAATTTAATTATGAAAGCAGAAACCAATTAATCTTATCACACTATAACAGCAAATGTGTATAGACAACTTGAAGATATACTTGATAACTCAAATTGAATATCAGAGAAAACTTTGAAAGGAGATAGTCATATAATTGAATAAATTTAACTGATAGTTGATACCAAAATTTGCAGTCCCTGCTTCATGCTTACGGACTTGACTTTATCAGAGGATGCTTGCACATGGTCTACCAGAAATAAAATATATTAAAAAATGAACTAGTAGTGTTGTTCAAATCTAATCTATAATGTTTCTTCCTATTCTATCTCCCCTTTCTCTGGTCTTGGTCATCTCTTATAAAGAGTGGCATGCAAGCTTCATACCAGTTACAACAGTTGTGATGGTTGATAACCGAACAACAATATTTGTTTAAATAAACAAATTTAGAAAAATTAACAGTACTCTTAATCATCAGATGGATAACCATCTTAGAATCAAACAAGGATCTTCAGCTACAATTCTGCTTAATCTCCTTCGAGGATTTCTTTATTATCCTAAAAAGACCAAATAAAACACAAATTAATGTCTGATCAAACAATCCAAACAAATTTATTTAAACAAATGTATTTACTCAAGTAGTTACTTCCCTTATCAATATTTTATTCAGTTTCTCAAGATGTTTTCGTAAGTGTTTTATAATACTTTATCGCCACTGTGTATATCCTATAAAAAAACAAATATTTTAATTGTCAGAAAGATATCTTAACCACTTTGATTTTAATGTCATTTTAGGGTTTCCTTCATTGGCGTAACCTCGTAATCGGGTTGATCCAAAAACTTCCCGCCTTTTCACTTTCCGTACATTCTTGTATCGTTCGCTTATACATTGCTTGTATCTTCAAGAATGTATGTTCGAAACATACAAGGATAAAACCAGTTTTAATATCACTTTCAGTTCCATCATGTGCAATAAATGCAATGCACATCACAATGTATATATACTAAAATATACATCTCTGAAAGCATATATATGCGAAGCGTGATACATACAACAACTTAACTTTATTTTATATTTTTTGGAATCCACGGTATGTATATTAGCTTTGTATAACCTAAAATATACAAGACGCAACATATACAACAATTTCACCATTTTTCATAATCTTTTAGATCCGCGGTATGCATATTGTATTGTGTATCGGCATGATGTGAAAATTCTGTCTCAATTAGCTTACTTAAACATTATGCACTTATGAACCTAATGAACTGATTGAACTAATGAACCATTCAAACCAATGAACTATTTGAACTAATGAACCATTCAAACCAATGAACCATTTGAACTAATGAACCATTCAAACCAATAAACCACTTGAACCAATGAAACATTTGAACTAATGAACTACTCGAACCAATGAACCATTTGAACTAATGAACCATTCGAACTAATGAACCACTTGAACTAATGAACCATTTGAACTAATGAACCACTCGAACCAATGAACCATTTGAACTAATGAACCGATTGAACCAGTGAAACGATTGAACTGTTGAACTGTTTGAACTAATGAACTGATTGAACTAGTGAACCGATCAAACTCATGGACCGATTTAACCAATGTGAAAGTTCAAGCTCGGATGTTCAAAACTGATGGCTTCTTAATACAAAAAGAAAAAGACTTAAATGGACATACTAATTAATAGAAGGAAAGGAATGACAACACCTACCCTAGGGAGAATAATGAGGATAAAACAAGGGAAAAAATTTTGCAAACTGATCTCAATGTGCATATAAGGTGAAGATTTTTTTGAAAAATTTGATTTAACATATCCAGTTCCAACATGGTGTTTGGGAATTTGTCAAGTCTAGTTATAGTGTTCTTGCTACTATTCCTACAGATGCAGATGAAGTTAAGAAGTATGATAAAAATGCCAAGGCAACATTTGCTATCATGAGTGGGTTAGTTGATTATGAACTTTCAAAGGTGATGAGTTGTAGTTCTACTCAAGAAGTTTGGAATAAACTTGAAACCATTTATGAAGGAGATAAGAAAGTAAAGCAAGCTAAGATGCAAATGTTCAAGAGCAGATTTGAGAACTTGAAAATGTTAAGAGGATGAAGACATTTCCGGATATATGCTCCAGGTGAATGAAGTGGTCAATGGCATCACAAGTCTTGGTGGAGAAGTGAAAGAAGATGAGATTGTGAAAAAGGTTCCGAGATCTCTTCCCAAATCTTACAATCATAAGGTATTTTCCATAAAGGAAAATGTAGACTTGGATATATACATTGTGGACAAACTATTTGGTTCCCTTATTCCTTTGAGATGAGAGAATTTGGCAGTGATGATCCAAAGAAAGAAGTTACATTCAAAGCCAATGTGATAACAAAGGAAGAAGTTGTTGATGAAGATGGAACCTTTGATGAAGTTGAAGCAAATTTTGTGAGAAGACTGGAGAAAGGCACTGGGGAAATACAAAGGTAAGTTACCCTTCAAATGATTCAATTATGGAAAGGTTGATCAGTTTGCTTCTAAATTTTCTTTTAAGGATTCAAGAGGTAGTTACAAGAAAGACAAGTTCAAAATAAGTATGTATTCCATTGAGAGAAATTATTCTTCAGAAGTTGAGGATCATGATGATTCAAATGATGAAACACTTTTCATGGCCTTGAGTGTTGGTGATAGAAAGGATGATGTTGGAAAATGTGAAAAGACTGATGCCTTGCAAACAAAATAGAACAATGAAAGATCAATGGTTATATGGACTGCTTATCATGCAAGAGAAGAAGCCAAGGCTTGGGTAATTGACAGTGGATGCTAAAATCATATTTTTAGGACCATTCAAAATTCCCATAGTCCCATCTAGTTTCACACACTTTTTCCTCCATAAATCCACCTTAGATGCCCATATTCTTTTCAAAAACTTGTTCCAACAATTATTTACCAGCATCCCATGTCATGGTCCATATGAAAGATATGTGTATTTTTGATCATTTGTGTGTTTTTGTCTTTTACTGTAGTCTCATAGATCACTCAAATCATCTTGGTGGGTGTACGGGAACCAAGGGATCAAAGAAAGTAGTTACTGTTGCCTCACAACAAGTAGAAATTTTGTTGGCGGCATTGCAGTATAAAGAATGTGATATATGCTAGTTACCACGACCCTATGGTGGCTTCAAGATAGGATCGCAGGTTAGTGGTAAGATTCAAGTGGCATATGATGTGCCACCACACTTCTGCAGTAGGTTTGAAGATGGTTCGTGGTATTGTGGTAAGAATGAGCTGATGGCAAAAATGTTTACCACATCCCCGCAAAAGTTTCAAGAAAGGCTTGTGGCATTGCGATAAAAGGAAATTCAAGTAGTCTATATGGAGTGCCGCTGCCTCACAATAGTTTCAAGGATGGAATGCAGTAATGTGGTAAGTGCTTCAAGCAATATGTGACATTTTACTACCACCTCACAACAATTTTGAGGATGGTTTGCAGTTGTGCGGTGAAGACTTCAGAAGATGAACAATGCAATATACCGTGGCCCCGTGATGTCAATGAATTAAACTAGCAGGGTTGCGGTAAGCATGGAAAGATAATGCCAAAAGGTGCCCATGGTCCCGTGATAGTTAGGTTAGAGGTTGGAAATAGCGTGGTAAAGAGATATGAAGGATAACACATATCCTGCCATCTTGCGACGGTGTGCAACAAGGTATGTGGGGTGGCGGTAATCAGTGAAAGTGAATATAACTATCCAAGCTCCCACAGTCCCGCAATGGATCTCACTTGGTCTCGCAGTGATGCAGTAAAGAAATAAATGTTGAAATGACTTCAGTGCCACCCTGCGAGGGTTACCATTGAAGCCTATAGGATTGCAGTTATTGACGACAGGACATCAAATCTTGAACTACCCGCCCAACCATTGGATTGGACCAAATTGACGGTCTGTGTTTGAAAGATTTGAATGCTAAGATTTGTCAATCTCGTGGCACAAACTAGAGTTAATGGTGAAATGACCATCTTCATAGATAAATAAATTCTAAAATTCATTTGTTTTTCATCATTCAAGCAAGCTCAGAAGTAATTAGCGACTGTGATTTCAAGCTCTGGTGCACTTTGCAAACTTCATTCATCTGGGTAAGTGAAAATCCATCCACTTCTATGTCCAATTGATTTCTGCCTGCATTTTGCATTCAACCAAGCTCAGTAGAGCAAGTAGTTGTTAAAACCCTAGTTTGTAGAGGTGATAAACAATGGCACCTAAGAAGGCAAAATCTGTTAGTAAAAAAGATGAATCCTTTGCTCCTAAAGAAAAGAAACCTCTTCAATAATTTTTGTTAGACATATTACCAAACTCTACTAATAAGGGTTACAAGAAAGTCTTTAAGAAAGTATAAGAGGGTTGTCGACATGCTAGGGTTCCTATTTTAGGATGGAATCTCTTCTATTATTTTTGTGAGAAGAAGGATGGTCTAGGTCTAGTAGCCAACCCATGGAATTTGAACTTGGCCAAGCTAGTGGTTCCAAATGTATTTGTTGATGTTGAGCTGATCAGAGTGCTGGCACAACAATATTTTCTAGCCACTAGGACAGTCAGGTTGCCTAATGGATCACCATTAGTGGTTGTAGATAGAAATGCAATCATTGATTGCTTCATATTGAGCAGGCGAGCCCTCACATAAGTGGACCTAAAAAAGAGTGAATAAGAATACACCTCCTTGAGAAGAACACATAGAACTGATGAATTACCCATGTATATGAGGAAAGGGGCAAATAACAGAAGAATTGAAATTCCTTCCAATGTTGTTGAGCCTTTTGTTGTCTACTTCAAGAGGACATACTTTTCTCTATGTCAGGTGCTAGGTATTGATGCCCAAGGTAAAATGCTAGTTGGTCGAATGATGATGGCAATGAGAATTCGTAATCCAGAGACAAATATTGAGTATGATTTTGCATCATACATTGAAAAGAAGTTGCATGATGATTTTTTGCTAATCAGAGAAAACAAAAATCCCCTTGATTTCAAACACTATTCTTTGTTGTGTCACTTGATATTTTATCAGAATAGGGGAAAATGGCCCATCAAAATAAATTTGAGCATGATTGACCAGAAGAAACAAGTATTGCCTGAGACACCCTAAAATGACCAGGTCATCGCATCACTTGCATTTCGTCATTTCTTCCTAATCACCTGCATTTCAACATTAATTAAATAATCAAATTATTTAATTAACTTCACCAAATTCTTCTAAATCATATACTTTCAACATTAATTAAATAAATTATCTTTATTTAATTAATTAAATCAAATTCCTCTATTATTCTTCCACAATTAAATAATTTTAATTATTTAATCATTATCCTCTTTCCAAAAATCAAATCTACATTAATTAAATAAATCAATTATTTAATTAATTCAACAAATTCCCTCTTATCTACAATTAAATAATTTACATTATTTAATTAAATCAATTGTTCTTCTAAATTTAAATAAATCATGCAAATTTATTTAAATTATCTCAATCCTCTAAAAATAAATAAAATCAAATATTTTATTTATAATCTTCTGTTCTTTCAAAAATCATGCAACAATTAAATAAATTTATTTGTTTAATTTTCTTTCAAATCTTCTAAATTAAATAATTCTAATTATTTAATTATTTCTTCCAAAATATCTTCTCTAAATTTAAATAAATCAATTATTTATTTAAATTGCTTTTTCTTCTAATTTGAGTTATCTCTAAAATAACTCAAGCTTTCTTGCTCATCAATTAAATATTTCTATATTTAATAAAGCAAAATATCTTCTTTTCTCATGCAAATCTCTTCTTCTTGTTTTAAATCACTTAACTGATTGTTTTATTCTTTTAATTGATTTATCTCTTTAGTTAACTCATTCTTCTATTCTTGATAACTCCTCTCATGCAAAAGCAAGCAAGACACATGTCTTCTTCTCATTCGTTGCACATTCCTCAATTGTTCTCCTCCGTTGATTCTTCTGAATTATCTAGACCGTTGATCGATCCTCCTTGAAATCTATATAAACCCTCCTCATCTCCTTCATTGAGTCTCTCTCTTCGATCTTATTCTTAGGCATACTTAACAGAGCTTTGAGCATACAAAACGCGTCGATTGAGCACTATCATGATCTTTTGACATTGATCTCTTGAGCACACTACTTGCTCGTTGCAGCTATGGCTTCGCAACTTGATTGAGCAATCCACATTCAATCCAAAGGAAACAATACAGATTTTGGTAAAAGTCTTTATTTCATTGATTATTTGTCATGGCTTTAATTTAAATTTGTTTTCTTTATGTTATTGGGTTTTGGTTTTATTAGTTTAGATTTAATCAATTTTTCCTCATACACATTCTGGCATGCCCGGTGGGACCCACTAATCCCTTTGTTTCTTTGAGAAATTATTTTTTTGAAGTCACGGTACGGCACAACGCAAACGACACCTCACAGCGCTTCTGGTAGGATCTTTGAGCGCTTCTGGAGGCATAGTTAGGCGCTCTTGGAGGCATTACGGTGCTTTCGGCAACACAGCGCAGTGCTTTTGGCCTAACAGAACGGCGCTTCCGGCAGTATTATACAGCACTTTTGGCTAAATTAGGTTTTCAACTTTGTTCACTGTCTTGCAGGACTTTCACGCTATCTATCTTACTAATTTGTCTGACAAGCTGTTGTATTTGTCTGACAAACCTGCTTTTTAGACATCCTAAGCTGATTTATTTAGGAGTACCTTCAATTTTTTTTGTTAATCCTTGGTGTTGTTATAGCTTCTGAGTTTTTTAGATTGCAGAACACAGATCTCCCAGCTACCACTTCTCAGAACAGTCAATCAATCATGGAATTTTACTTTAGATTTGATTATTTTGAAAAAGTTTCCCTTTTTATGATCTGAGACAGCGCGACACTTTTGGTTATATTGTATCACACTTTTGGTAACACAGCTCCACGCTTCCGGCTATTCTTCAGTGCTTCTGGTATTATTGTATTGCGCTTCTGGTCTGCATCACAACGCCTTCGAAAACATAGTGAAGCGCGTTTGGTTATTTTTCTGCGCCTCTGGTAACATTATGCAACGCTTCTAGTCTGCGATACAGTGCTTTTGGAATACAGTAATTCGCGTATGGTAAGAACGTACAGCGCTTTTGGTCAAAGTTGATTTGTTTTTGCTAACTTGTGAATTTTTGGTGGAACTAACTCACTTGTTGCAGCTTCTTATTACTCACATAGAGCCAATAGGTGTTTTCTTAACATGTTCATGTAGGACGAGCATTGAAGACCTCTTTGATTTATCTCACTAAGTCTTAGAAACACATTGCATGCTTAAAAGGATAATTGAACAAATCTTTTCTTACAATCTAAGTCTTAGGAACATATCTTTTCTTACAATCTAAGTCTTAGGAACATACTTCTTTTCTTAAGGGACAATGGACATGTATGAACAAACACCTCAATTTTCTAAAGGACAATGGACATGAATGCCACACACTTCATTTCATAAGGGACAATTTACAACTACAAATGTGTGTGTGCCTAGCTTAGTTGCACCTTATTTTTCTTATAATGGGACAATTGAACCTTTGTTTGACGTGCTTGCTCTTACTTTTTTTGTACTTCCCTTAGAAGGGCCTGCTTTTGGATTGCACTTCATCCAAAAGGGACGACCCTAAGCAGAGTTTTCCTTTGAACCGCTATATAAGAGGGATAAGGCGAAAGCCAAGTCCTAACCGACGTCAGCCTTACCTTGTGGTGCCAAACTGAAAAGAGGTGTACTAGCTCTTTGTGGAAACGATTTTCACATTGAGCGAAGTGTTTGAAACTCTTAGTAGGATTGGTTAAAGCTTTTAGTAGATTGTTGCATTGCTCGTAAGGCGTTGGTCCCTCAAAGTCACTAAGAACCATTTTAGATAGAGACTACCCGACATACCTCCAAACATTTCGGTAATCATCAGTGCAAGGGAAATCGATTTAAACCCTTAAGATACTCACCATTGGCTCCCTTGAGAAGAGATAGTATTCCCTTGGACATAAAGCTCTTGTGACCTACTTGAGCTTTCCAAGGGGAGGGTGAGATATCCCTACCTATCGTCTCTCGCAAAGATACTAAATATCTGACACCTTTATGGAATGATATTTTAATCGACAGAGTATTAAGATGTGAGCTGATCTACTGCAATGAAACCTTGTCTCTAGGGATAAAAAGTGCTTGTTATTGATTGTAAATTGTCTTAGACCTATGGAAACATTGGGCTTGTTTGGAGCCTTGAACATACACTATCTGTTGTGTCAGTCCTTGTGCTTTTTTGACCACTTGTTTGCTGTGTTTTCTCTTGCCAAACCAATCCAATCAGAAACAGAAACAATCTACCAAAATTTTGCTTTTGAAAAACATCAGACACTACTTCAGCGTCCTTAGTATTACAGCAGCTCGCCTTTGGCAGTACAGTAGATCGCCTTTGGTACAGCAGTAACCCGCCTCTGGCAAAACTCTACTTCAGCGCCCTTGGTATAATAGTAGCTCACTTTTGGTCACTGTAGCTCGCCTTTGGCATAGCAGTAACTCGCTATTGGTAGCTTAGTCCGTCGCCTCTAGTCCACAGTAGCATGCTTTTGGTAGCACAGTCCTACGCCTCTGGTCAAACAGTATAGCGCTTTTGGTCCAGTACTTTGTGCATCAGAAGTTTGTCTATTTCTTAGAGCATCTCATAGATTCCCAGCATTACTTTTTGTCCTAGTGTATCCCATGGTAACCACTAGGCTACAACAAACTATGAAATCCAAGCAAGTTGTCCCTAAGAAGCGCAAGTCACCTCCTCGTACACCACAATCCGGTCATCTCAACATTACTCCCAAGGTGACTCCTAGTACACCCACGGCAAAACCAATCAGCACTCCGAACATGCCACACATGGAACAACCAAACAATCCTCAGGAGGATAGAACCCCTTTGCTAAATGCGCCTCAGTATACCACAGGCTTGCCTCTGGATTTTGTCCCACAAGGTTATATCGTAGATCAAACCCCATCTCAAGAAGAGCGACACTTTGAAATAGGTCAATCCTCTCAAGAAGATGGGCAAGATCTTGATGAATTCATACAAGATCCTAGAGCTATAGTTGCCTTTGATAAAATCCTTAGTGAGAACCAGGATCATTTCTTTCACTTGCTTGCAAAGCAAGGTGCCAAGTTACCTCAAGATTTTGATGTGTCCACTCTCAAAGAGAGCAACAATGCCCAAGATGCCATACAAGCGGTGCAAACCATGTCCACGGTAACTACGCCCTTACCTACTCAAGGTTCGCAGTATAGGAATCCCCTTTTTCAAAACCCAACAGGGGAGAGGCCCATATCACCGCTTTTGACTCCTATGGAGATCTATCAAAACCAACAAGAAACTCTCCAACGTCAAGCAGAGTTAGCTAAGCAAGCCACCTTAGCTCAATCGAATGTGCAACCACCTCCTAAAGTGTCCACCCGAATCGCAAGTGGAATCTTGGTTACCCCATCACGTGTAGGTTTCCCACCCAATTACAATCCGGGGAACAATTATGTAGCCATGCTACAAGGGTCTCAACAAATGCCACCTCCTATATCATCACACTTGCATGTCTCTCAACCAATTAGAGTCACACAGCCCCAACCACAACATTCTTCTACTCTCGTCCTTAAGTAGCCCCAACCACAACATTCTTCTACTCTCATCCTCAATCAACCCCAACCATCGCAAATCACTTCTACCTATGTTCCTCCTCCACAACGTTCATCCTCGCTCAACTTCTTTCACACATTGCCTAGCCACTCTCAACATTCCCAACATCAGGTTTCCCAAAGCTATGTGCCGCCATCACAACCTAATCAAACGCACTTTAGCTTTCCTCCCCCCAATACTTTTCTTCAACCATCGCAAAGCCAACATTCTTACCTAGTGCCACCTCCACCTCTGCCTAATCAAGGCCTCCAATTCCAACCCAATCTGAACCAAACGTACAACCCATATAATCCCAATCAATCTTATGACCCTTATAATACCAGTGCGCATGGCTTACATTATAATCTTCCATACGGGCAACACCAACCGCTTTTTCGACAACAGGAGATGTTACCAACCCCTCCCATGACTATGGAGCTAAAGATTGCAGAAGTTCAACAGTAGCTCTCTGATCTTACATTTGGCCACACCAAAAAGACCTTCTCTTTGGAGGAAGTGTGTCCTTATCCTTTTGATCGGTCATTACCAATGATCCCCTTTCCTCAAAATTTCACTATTCCCAAGTTCGATAAGTACAAAGGGAAAGGTGACCCAAAAGACCATCTTAGGGAATTCTATCTTGCTTGCTTCGAGGTCTCACACAACGACACATATCTTATGTGTCTCTTTCCTCGCAGTCTTGGAGGTCAAGCAATAGAATGGTTCTCACACTTACCTACGGGTATCAAGTCTTTCAACGAGCTAGCAGAGAAGTTTGCCACCCATTTTTCTTACAATGCAGAGCATGAGATTTCCATGACGGACCTATGCAACAATAAACAGAAAAATGGTGAAACTTTCATTTATTTCCTTCAACGATGGAGACAAATGGCTAGTAAATTCCCTTTCAAGATTCCGGAGAAACAGCTTGTTAGTATATTTGTGCAGAATCCAACCAAGAGTTAGGTTTCCATTGGCAAATTCTTAGTGCTACAACCTTCGATGAAATCACATACAAGGGTATCAACATTGAGAAGGCCCTCATTGCTAAGGGTGTGGTCAAAATCTTTAAGGAGATGAAAGATAGTACTTCTCATCAACAATCGAATGATAAACCTAAGTATTGGAACAAAAACAAGAACGTGGTCAACGATGGGGTGGTCGATACTAAGCATGTCCAAACATTGCAAACACCGCTGCAACTCTCCAAACCAAGTCACGCTCCACCTCAACAATAGCAGCAACAAAGGCAGCCTTATCTAAACCAATAGCAACGACAACAAGAGCGGCCCCAACAAGATTACCCTCCGTGACGGTAATTCACTCCTTTGGGGGTGCCCATCGAATCGGTCTTACAGTAAGCTTTGCAGAAAGGGCTCATCACCTTACTTGATGCTCCTCCCTATGGAGAACCTGTCTACAAAATGGCACGTTATAGAGACAATGAGTATTGTGAGTTCCATAGGAGCAAAGGTCATAGAACTGTGTCTTGCATGAAGCTTAAGCACCTCATCCAAAACCTCATTGACAGTAATCAAATCACTTTTGAGGATGAATCACCAGCGCAACACACAAACAAGGATCTAGATATGTACAAGGAACCATTCCCTTATCATGGTCCACCTCCCCCTCAGGATAGAGGTAAATGTATCAATCATGCTTCCACGTCCTTCGATTCCATTGTAGGTCATTTTGAAGAGAGTCGAGTGTCTACCCTCACAATCAAAGGCAAATCTACGGATTGTGCTGTTACTACTCATCAAGGTCATGTCACCATCTGTGCACCTACACCTAGGCTTCTGGTTCAGTCTGATTATAATCTTGTCGAACATCTAGGGAGAACACTAGCACAGATCTCTATTTTGGACCTTTTACGGTCATCACCTGCACATAGAGTAGTGCTAGAAAAAGCCCTCCAAGAGTCTTCCGTTCCTAACAACATAGCAGTCGCAGATTTCCAAGCTATAGTGGGTAATATTGCTTCACCTTACAACGTGGTCTTCTCTGAGAAAGACCTCCCCTTCCACGATCCATGTCACAATGATGCCCTGCATATTGAAGTTCTCATCCATAAGCGCAAAATCAAATGCATACTCATAGATGGTGGTGCTGGTCTCAACATCTATTCTTTAAAATTACTAAAGCAATTGGGATACTCTGAGGATCACATCAACACTGATCATAGTATTACAATCAAGGGATATGATGATGCAGAACGCCGTTCAGAAGGTGTTATTCACTTGCCTATACAACTGGGCCCTGTCATGCTTGAAACTAGGTGTCAAGTTCTTGATATTGAGCTGCCTTACAACATTATCCTAGGCCGCCCATGGATCCATGCAATGAAAGTTGTTCCCTCCACGTACCATCAGTCCCTAAAGTTCCCATACAATGGTACGGAGATCACCATCCCAGGAGACCCTAATCCTTTTGAATTTTGTCGTGTCTTGCAAGGAAGCTATAAGAATTGCAACCAATTGCCTAAAATCCCCTCTCTATGTTGACCCTGAAACTCTCATGCAAGCCTCTACAAGTGAACCTACACCCCTCCCCAAAATCACAGCTCGCATACGTGATATAGGCTTTGGCACTTATGATATCTCAGAATCTTGTTGTGTAGGGCGGATGCCTCTATCTCCAAAATCTTACGGCAAACCACCCATTGCCAAAGTAACCAAAAAAGTAGCTATTCCCCCCCAGAATTCCTAACCCAATTCCAACATGGACGGTTATTAGAAGAGGAAACTATTAAGGACATTTCTTCTTGGCTCTATAAGGAGAAAGAACCAGTCACAATACCAGTCAAGCAATATGGCAATGGCTTAAGAATAGTAAAAAAAATGGGCTATAAAGGCAAAGGTGGCCTTGGGAAACAGAATCAAGGCACTATGGAACCCATTGTGGTAACAAAGAAGCTAGACAAGAAGGGATTAGGATTTGGTAAGAAGGTACCACGCGCCTTGGACATCAAGTATATCCTCGACGAGGTAGCTGACACTTTTCCTCCACATAGCTAGATACAGGAGGTGTAGCTAGATACTCTTTAAGTTGATCAAACGTTGCCTGACACTTGTTGTCCCATCGAAATGAGACATCCTTTCGGAGTAAGTGCTGAAAGGGTTGACATTTATCTGCTAGCTATGATATGAAATGCCGAATGGACTGCAACCTTCCTTGAAGGCTCCTTAGTGCTTTAAGGTTCTTGGGTGGAGGCATCTCCACTATAGCCTTTACTTTTGCTGGATCTACTTCGATGCCTCTACGAGATACAATGTATCCCAACAGCTTTCCTGATGTTACACCGAATACACACTTCTTTGAATAAACTTCTTGAGGTTTAGACACATTCTGGCCTTGTACAATCCTGCC
This sequence comes from Cunninghamia lanceolata, assembly GCA_027924645.1. NCBI lineage: Eukaryota > Viridiplantae > Streptophyta > Pinopsida > Cupressales > Cupressaceae > Cunninghamia > Cunninghamia lanceolata. The sequence goes on from BSBN01000402.1 coordinate 6,443,466, forward strand.
CTATGGGCCTACCGCACTAGTATTAGAACACCAACTGGTGCCACACCATATGCCTTGGTCTTTGGCTCTGAAGCCATCCTACCTATAGAGGTCGAGATCCCATCCCTTAGAGTATCCATGTAGGACCTGATCGGCGGAGACGAGTATCGCACTTCTAGATTAGCTGAGCTTGAACTACTAGATGAGAGCCGCCTTGCCGCACTTAAGATTTCTTGAATGGTCTTCCATTATCAGTGACAATGGCTTGGGGAATACCATACCGGCATATGAGGTAGTTTAGAATAAACTTGGCTATTTGCTTACCGGTGATATAGGTCATAGGACCAGTTGCGGACAAACCTTTGATCTTATACATCTCCCCTACAAACTCGGCCTTAGGGGCCCTGCTAGCACAAAATGATGACACAGGAAAGGAGCATGCAATTTATTACATTAGTAGAACCTTGGTGGGATACGAGCTCAATTATTTACCAATGGAAAAGGCTTGTTTAGCAGTAGTGTTTGCCTCCCAAAAGTTGCGACATTACATGCTGAACCAACACACAAATTTGATAGCCAAGATTGATCCCTTGAAGTATCTACTAGCAAAAGCAGCTCTCACAGGCAGACTAGCTAAATGAGTTATGATCCTTAGTGAGTTCGATATTGAGTACATGGATCGTAAGGCAATAATCAATCAGAGTATTTCAGTAACAGGAACATCGATGGCTGGTATCAACAATTGCTCGATCAAGAATTCACACTTCTGTGTATTAGCAGGCATGTCAATCAGTGACCCTACAGAAGCCATAAAATCTACAGCTTTGTTATGCTCTCTTGGAATTTGCTCAAATGTGATGCTAGAAAAATGTGGTTTGTATGCATCCACTAGTTGCTTGTAGGGGACCATCTCCATAGGAGTCAAAAGTGAAAACACAAAATGTCCATCTCAAGAAGTTCTATGCCTCCACTGTTTAGACACATTGTCAAGTCCATATCACCGCTTTTGACTATAATGTATTCTAGTCACGAGATGGACTAAGAATGTTGTGGTTGGGGCTGCGTGACTCTAATTGGTTGAGAGACATGCAGGTGTGATGATATAGGAGGTGGCATTTGTTGAGACCCTTGTTGCATGGCTACATAATTGTTCCCCGGATTGTAATTGGGTGGGAAACCTACGCGTGATGGGGTAACCAAGATTCCACTTGCGATTGGGGTGGACACTTTAGGAGGTGGTTGCACATTCGATTGAGCTAAGGTGGCTTGCTTAGACACATGCGGATGCGCCCATTAGGTTTAAACACAGGTACAATGTTTGAGACCCAATCTTGATATGTATAAACAGTGTCCATCTCAAGAAGTTCTATGCCTGATCTTGATCTATAGAGACAATGAGTATTACGAAGAAATAAAGAGCCCGCAAAATACACATCAGAATGCACGCAGGCATCTGTCCAAGTCACGGATGAGTACCAAACAAAGGATGAAAAGTTGGTCCCCTACAAGCAACTAGTGGATGCCTACAAACCACATTTTTCTAGCATCACATTTGAGCAAATTCCAAGAGAGCATAACAAAGCTGCAGATTCTATGGCTTCTGTAGGGTCACTGATTGACATGCCTGCTAATACACAGAAGTGTGAATTCTTGATCGAGCAATTGTTGATACCAGCCCAGCATATGAGGTAGTTTAGAATAAACTTGGCTATTTGCTTACTGGTGATATAGGTCATAGGAATGGCTTCCACCCACTTCGTGAAATACTCAGTGGCGGTAATGATAAACTTGTGGCCATTGGAGGAGGAAGGGTGGATTTGTCCTACGAGGTCGAGACCCCATTAAGAAAAAGGCCATGGAGTTGTCACAGGTTGTAACTCATGAGCTGGTGCATGAATCAGATCTCCAGCACACAGTCATCGGGCGGAGTTGGTGCGGACCTACAGGAGGCCAGTAGGAGCTCCGGCAGCAGTAAGTGATCGAAAACCCCCTTTTCATTTGTCAGTTAGGGGTAGATTAGGGCTAGGTTTAGGTAGGTTTAGCCAAGTCAGCCAAAGGCGCTTTAGGAAGCCGCAGTGTGTATGGTATAGGGTTGCAGTGCTTTTGGCGCTCTGTAGCGCGGCTGGTAGTCGCCTGCAGCGCTAATGGTAAAATCACGTCACTTTTGGTGTAAAGTGTTCACACCGCAGCGCATTTGGTAACTCCCGCAGCGCATTTGGTTAGGCAGTGCAGCGCACTTGGCAAAGCAGGTTAGCGCGAGTGGTTGGGAATGGAAAAAACTGAAGCACCTTTGGTATAACAGAACGGCACGGTGGGTAGCCTAGCGCGGCGCGGTTGGTAAATAAGGCGCACTTGGTGGAAAAAAATGCATCGCTGCTGAATAGACAGTATAGTGCGGTTGGCATGCAAGGATAGCGCTTTTGTATAAACAAACCGCTTTTGGTTAAGGAGCAGAAAAGTAAAGGTTTAAGTAGAATGGGGGGTTAGAATAGGGATGCCTAGCCTAGTGGACTAGTGGGGCAAAGGATGCAATGGACTCTCTTTGATGGTGTTCAGATACGAATAGAAGTTTGTCCAAGTCACAAGATGCAATGTAACCTATGACAACTCCATGGCCTTTTTCTCAATGGGGTCTCGACCTCGTAGGACAAATCCACCCTTCCTCCTCCAATTGCTGAAAATAGTCAATGAAGCTGGTCGTGATTGGCACTTGCAACTCAATCCTGCCCTATGGGCCTACCGCACTAGTATCAGAACACCAACTGGTGCCACACCATATGCCTTGGTCTTTGGCTATGAAGCCATCCTACCTATAGAGGTCGAGATCCCATCCCTCAGAGTATCCATGCAGGACCTGATCGGCGGAGATGAGTATCGCACTTCTAGATTAGCTGAGCTTGAACTACTAGATGAGAGGTGCCTTGCCACACTTAAAGGTTCTTGAATGGTCTTCCATTATCAGTGAGAATGGCTTGGGGAATACCATACCGGCATATGAGGTAGTTTAGAATAAACTTGGCTATTTGCTTACCGGTGATATAGGTCATAGGAATGGCTTCCACCCACTTCGTGAAATACTCAGTGGCGGTAATGATAAACTTGTGGCCATTAGAGGAGGAAGGGTGGATTTGTCTTACGAGGTTGAGACCCCATTGAGAAAAAGGATATGATACAAAGATACCTTCCAGAGCGAGTTCGCAGGCAGTTTGGATTACCGCAGGGACTACCCGTGGGGGAGGCCACTCATGCCAGGACACGGAGGGAGGTTGGAGACTCTGATGCTGATTCCAGGTCACGTATTGCCCAATCATATGGATTAGGAGCTTATACTTTAGCTACACCTGATGGCATTCCTCTAGATGAGCCACTTAACAGTGTCCATCTCAACAAGTTCTATGCCTGATCCTCAGAGTATTCCAAAAAAAAAAAAAAAAAATTAAAAAAAATCCGTAATACTCTAATTGGTTGAGAGACATATCCACCCTTCCTCCTTTAGTATTTAGTTTAGATTTAATCAATTTTTCCTCATACACATTCTGGCACGCCCGGTGGGACCAACATTTCATAGATGATTTCAGTAATAGGAACATCGACGGCTGGTATCAACAATTGCTCGATCAAGAATTCACACTTCTGTGTATTAGCAGGCATATCAATCAGTGACCCTACAGAAGCCATAGAATCTGCAGCTTTGTTATGCTCTCTTGGAATTTGCTCAAATGTGATGCTAGAAAAATGTGGTTTGTAGGCATCCACTAGTTGCTTGTAGGGGACCAACTTTTCATCCTTTGTTTGGTACTCATCCGTGACTTGGACAGATGCCTACGTGCATTCTGATGTGTATTTTGCAGGCTCTTTGTTTCTTCATAATACTATTGTCTCTATAAAATGTAGACACCCTAAAATGACCAGGTCATCGCATCACTTGCATTTCGTCATTTCTTCCTAATCACCTGCATTTCAACGTTAATTAAATAATCAAATTATTTAATTAATTTCACCAAATTCTTCTAAATCATATACTTTCAACATTAATTAAATAAATTATCTTTATTTAATTAATTAAATCAAATTCCTCTATTATTCTTCCACAATTAAATAATTTTAATTATTTAATCATTATCCTCTTTCCAAAAATCAAATCTACATTAATTAAATAAATCAATTATTTAATTAATTCAACAAATTCCCTCTTATCTACAATTAAATAATTTACATTATTTAATTAAATCAATTGTTCTTCTAAATTTAAATAAATCATGCAAATTTATTTAAATTATCTCAATCCTCTAAAAATAAATAAAATCAAATATTTTATTTATAATCTTCTGTTCTTTCAAAAATCATGCAACAATTAAATAAATTTATTTGTTTAATTTTCTTTCAAATCTTCTAAATTAAATAATTCTAATTATTTAATTATTTCTTCCAAAATATCTTCTCTAAATTTAAATAAATCAATTATTTATTTAAATCGCTTTTTCTTCTAATTTGAGTTATCTCTAAAATAACTCAAGCTTTCTTGCTCATCAATTAAATATTTCTATATTTAATAAAGCAAAATATCTTTCTTTCTCATGCAAATCTCTTCTTCTTGTTTTAAATCACTTAACTGATTGTTTTATTTTTTTAATTGATTTATCTCTTCAGTTAACTCATTCTTCTATTCTTGATAACTCCTCTCATGCAAAAGCAAGCAAGACACATGTCTTCTTCTCATTCGTTGCACATTCCTCAACTGTTCTCCTCCGTTGATTCTTCTGAATTATCTGGACCGTTGATCGATCCTCCTTGAAATCTATATAAACCCCCCTCATCTCCTTCATTGAGTCTCTCTCTTCGATCGTATTCTCAGGCATACTTAACAGAGCTTTGAGCATACAAAACGCGTCGATTGAGCACTATCACGATCTTTTGACATTGATCTCTTGAGCACACTACTTGCTCGTTGCAGCTATGGCTTTGCAACTTGATTGAGCAATCCACATTCAATCCAAAGGAAACAATACAGATTTCGGTAAAAGTCTTTATTTCATTGATTATTTGTCATGGCTTTTATTTAAATTCATTTTCTTTATGTTATTGGGTTTTGGTTTTATTAGTTTAGATTTAATCGATTTTTCCTCATACACAAGTAGGATTGGTTAAAGCTTTTAGTAGCTTGTCGCATTGCTCGTAAGGCGTTGGTCCCTCAAAGTCACTAAGAACTATTTTAGATAGAGACTACCCGACCTACCTCCGAACATTGCGGTAATCATCAGTGCAAGGGGAATCGAGTTAAGCCCTTAAGATACTCACCATTGGCTCCCTTGAGAAGAGATAGTATTCCCTTGGACATAAAGCTCTTGTGACGTACTTGAGCTTTCCAAGGGGAGGGTGAGATATCCCTACCTATTGTCTCTCGCAAAGATACTAAATATCTGACACCTTTATGGAATGATATTTTTATCGACAGAGTATTAAGCTGTGAGCTGATCTACTGTAATGAAACCTTGTCTCTAGGGATAAAAAGTGCTTGTTATTGATTGCAAATTGTCTTAGACCTGTGGAAACATTGGGCTTGTTTGGAGCCTCGAACATACACATTCTGGCCTTACAACAGGAAATACCAAGTAAGACTCCTATGGGCTCTCTAATGCCTCATATGCCGGTATGGTATTCCCCAAGCCATTGTCACTGATAATGGAAGACCATTCAAGAACCAAGATGTTCGTGCCTTGTGCACACAATACAATATCCAACATCGCTTTTCAACTCCCTACTATCCGCAGAGTAACGGCCAAGCTGAGGCTTCCAATAAAACATAATCGGTACAATGTTTGAGGCTATTTACTTGTCCTTGGGGCAATTATTGTTGGTGTGTCATGCCGTTTATAATGCTGTCAAGTCCATTGTCAAGTCCATTGGAGGAGGAAGGGTGGATTTGTCCTACGAGGTCGAGACCCCATTGAGAAAAAGGGCATGGAGTTGTCACAGGTTGTAACTCATGAGCTGGTGCATGAATCAGATCTCCATGCTGCTGACATTGTAGACACTTCTTAGCAACTATTGCTTTCACGAAGTGGGTGGAAGCCATTCCTATGACCTATATCACCGGTAAGCAAATAGCCAAGTTTATTCTAAACTACCTCATATGCCGGTATGGTATTCCCCAAGCCATTGTCACTGATAATGGAAGACCATTCAAGAACCAAGATGTTCGTGCCTTGTGCACACAATACAATATCCAACATCGCTTTTCAACTCCCTACTATCTGCAGAGTAACGGCCAAGCTGAGGCTTCCAATAAAACCATCACAACCATAATTGACATACAACCCATATAGTGGACTTGACAGCAGGTCACGAGATGCTTTCTCTCATGGACGGATTCTCAGGTTACAATTAGATAAGCATAGCTGAAGAAGACCAACATAAAACAACCTTTACTTGTCCTTGGGGCAATTATTATTGGTGTGTCATGCCGTTTGGTCTGAAGAATGCAGGAGCAACCTATCAAAGAGCAATGACAGTGATATTTCATGACCTCTTTCATCACATCATGGAAGACTATGTTGATGATATACTGGCTAAAGACGTAGAAGAATGTTGTGGTTGGGGTTGCGTGACTCTAATTGGTTGAGAGACATGTAGGTGTGATGATATAGGAGGTGGCATTTGTTGAGACCCTTGTTGCATGGCTACATAATTGTTCCTCGGATTGTAATTGGGTGGGAAACCTACGCATGATGGGGTAACCAAGATTCCACTTGCGATTGGGGTGGACACTTTAGGAGGTGGTTGCACATTCGATCGAGCTAAGGTGGCTTGCTTAGACACATGCGGATGCGCCCATTAGGTTTAGACACAGGTACAATGTTTGAGACTCAATCTTGATATGTATAAACAGTGTCCATCTCAAGAAGTTCTATGCCTGATAATGGTCAGGTACAATGTTTGAGGCTATTTACTTGTCCTTGGGGCAATTATTGTTGGTGTGTCATGCCATTTGCTCTAAAGAATGCAGGAGCAACCTATCAGAGAGCAATGACAGTGATATTTCATGACCTCTTTCATCACATCATGGAAGACTATGTTGATGATATACTAGCTAAAGACGTAGAAGAATGTTGTGGTTGGGGCTGCGTGACTCTAATTGGTTGAGAGACATGTAGGTGTGATGATATAGGAGGTGGCATTTGTTAAGACCCTTGTTGCATGGCTACATAATTGTTCCCCGGATTGTAATTGGGTGGAAATCCTACGTGTGATGGGGTAACCAAGATTCCACTTGCGATTGGGGTGGACACTTTAGGAGGTGGTTGCACATTCGATCGAGCTAAGGTGGCTTGCTTAGCTAACTCCTAAAGCGCCTTTGGCTGACTTGGCTAAACCTACCTAAACCTAGCCCTAATCTACCCCTAACTGACAAATGCAAAGGGGGTTTTCGATCACTTACCGCTACCGGAGCTCCTGCTGGCCTCCTGTAGGTCCGCACCAACTCCGCCCGATGATTGTGCGCTGGAATCCTGATTCATGCACCAGCTCATGAGTTACAACCTGTGACAACTCCATGGCCTTTTTCTCAATGGGGTCTCGACCTCGTAGGACAAATCCACCCTTCCTCCTCCAATGGCCACAAGTTTATCATTACCGCCACTGAGTATTTAGTGAATACACACTTCTTTGGATTGAGTCTTACTTGGTATTAGACACTTTTCCACGTCCTTCAATTCCATTGTAGGTCATTTTGAAGAGAGTCGAGTGTCTACCCTCACAATCAAAGGCAAATCTACGGATTGTGCTGTTACTACTCATCGAGGTCATGTCACCATCTGTGCACCTACACCTAGGCTTTCGGTTCAGTCTGATTATAATCTTGTCGAACATCTAGGGAGAACACTAGCACAGATCTCTATTTTGGACCTTTTACGGTCATCACCTGCACATAGAGTGGTGCTAGAAAAAGCCCTCCAAGAGTCTTCCGTTCCTAACAACATAGCAGTCGCAGATTTCCAAGCTATAGTGGGTAATATTGCTTCACCTTACAACATGGTCTTCTCTGAGAAAGACCTCCCCTTCCATGATCCATGTCACAATGATGCCCTGCATATTGAAGTTCTCATCCATAAGTGCAAAATCAAACGCATACTCATAGATGGTGGTGCTGGTCTCAACATCTGTTCTTTAAAATTACTAAAGCAATTGGGATACTCTGAGGATCATGTCAACACTAATCACAGTATTACAATCAAGGGGTATGATGATGCAGAACGCCATTCAGAAGGTGTTATTCACTTGCCTATACAACTAGCCCCTGTCATGCTTGAAACTAGGTGTCAAGTTCTTGATATTGAGCTGCCTTACAACATTATCCTAGGCCGCCCATGGATCCATGCAATGAAAGTTGTTCCCTCCACGTACCATCAGTCCCTAAAGTTCCCATACAATGGTACGGAGATCACCATCCCAGGAGACCCTAATCCTTTTGAATTTTGCCGTGTCTTGCAAGGAAGCTATAAGAATTGCAACCAATTGCCTAAAATCCCCTCTCTATGTTGACCCTGAAACTCTCATGCAAGCCTCTACAAGTGAACCTACACCCCTCCCCAAAATCACAGCTCGCATAAGCGATATAGGCTTTGGCACTTATGATATCTCAGAATCTTGTTGTGTAGGGTGGATGCCTCTATCTCCAAAATCTTATGGCAAACCACCCATTGCCAAAGTAACCAAAAAAGCAGCTATTCCTCCCCTAGGATTCCTAACCCAATTCCAACATGGACGGTTATTAGAAGAGGAAACTATTGAGGACATTTCTTCTTGGCTCTATAAGGAGAAAGAACCAGTCACAATACCAGTCAAGCAATATGGCAATGGCTTAAGAATAGTAAAAAACATGGGCTATAAAGGCAAAGGTGGCCTTGGGAAACAGAATCAAGGCACTATGGAACCCATTGTGGTAATGAAGAAGCTAGACAAGAAGGGATTAGGATTTGGTAAGAAGGTACCACGCGCCTTGGACATCAAGTATATCCTCGACGAGGTAGCTGACACTTTTCCTGCCGATTCGACGTCTACAGAGGATATCATCGATGACTCTTCCCTCCACATGACCAATCTATTCATAGAATCCTCCATTTTTACACTATCCTCCATCTCCTTAACTTCCACCACCAGTACCTAGGATGTCACACTTGTCTACCCTGAACTTATCGATTGGGACCAACAAGGGACCCCCATTATAAATGTCTTTCAGAATGACGAGGCTTTAGCAGATTTCATGGGACTTCAGGAAGGTATCGCTCTTGGCGATCACAAAGCAAGTTTTGTAATGGAACTAGAGCCCACGACTTATTTTGGTGAGAATGCCAAATCCTCCAGTTGCAAAAGTGCAAATAAAGAAAGATCTCTAGGTGAAAACCACACTGTGGCACCTCCTGATCCCAAAATAGTAAAAATAAAGGACGTATCCAAAGGTGAAAACCCAACTATGGCACCTGAGGATGGAGGATTTGACCTTCCCTTACCATCCAAGTATCAAGAGAAATCAGCTCTCTTAGTGGAAGATTCTACAGAGATAAACCTGGGCACAGAACAAAATCCAAAGACCACATTCCTAGCGGCATCATTATCTGACACAGAGCACAGAAATCTTAACAACCTCTTCTTGCAACGAACCATCAACTTTGCATGGACCTATGCAGATATGCCAGGGCTAGACCCTAAGCTGGTAGTTCATTATCTCACAGTGGATCCCAAAGTGAAACCAGTCAAACAGAAGTTGAGAAAGATGCACCCACAGATAGCTCTCTTGGTGAAGGTGGAAATACAAAAGCTGTTAGACGCAAAGTTCATACGACCCATTGACTATTCAGATTGGGTCTCAAACATTGTACCTATGTCTAAACCTAATGGGCGCATCTACATGTGTAATGATTTCAGAGATCTCAATAAGGCATGTCCTAAAGATGACTTTCCACTACCAAACATTGACATTATAGTGGACTTGACAGCAGGTCACGAGATGCTTTCTCTCATGGACAGATTCTTGGGTTACAATCAGATAAGGATAGCTGAAGAAGACCAACATAAGACAACCTTTACTTGTCCTTGGGGCAATTATTGTTGGTGTGTCATGCCGTTTGGTCTGAAGAATGCAGGAGCAACCTATCAGAGAGCAATGATAGTGATATTTCATGACCTCTTTCATCACATTATGGAAGACTATGTTGATGATATACTGGCTAAATCTTCTCAGGCGGATCACATACAGGTCCTAGGACAGATCTTTGACAGGCTTGAAAAATACCAAGTAAGACTCAATCCAAAGAAGTGTGTACTCGGTGTAACATCAGGAAAGCTGTTGGGATACATTGTATCTCGTAGAGGCATCGAAGTAGATCCAGTGAAAGTAAAGGCTATAGTGGAGATGCCTCCACCCAAGAACCTTAAAGCACTAAGGAGCCTTCAAGGAAGGTTGCAGTCCATTCGGTGTTTCATATCACAGCTAGCAGATAAATGTCAACCCTTTCAGCACTTACTCTGAAAGGATGTCTCATTTCGATGGGACAACAAGTGTCAGGCAGCGTTTGATCAACTTAAAGAGTATCTAGCTACACCTCCTGTATTGGTTCCACCAGTTGTGGACAAACCTTTGATCTTATACATCTCCACTACAAACTCGGGCTTAGGGGCCCTGCTAGCACAAAATGATGACACAGGAAAGGAGCATGCAATTTATTACATTAGTAGAACCTTGGTGGGATACGAGCTCAATTATTCACCAATGGAAAGGGCTTGTTTAGCAGTAGTGTTCGCCTCCCAAAAGTTGCAACATTACATGCTGAACCAACACACAAATCTGATAGCCAAGATTGATCCCTTGAAGTATCTACTAGCAAAAGCAGCTCTCACAGGCAGACTAGCTAAATGGGTTATGATCCTTAGTGAGTTTGATATTGAGTACATGGATCGTAAGGCAATCAAAGGACAAGCCCTCGCGGATCAACTAGCAGAAGCACCTATGAAAGATACACATCCTATGGTAGCAGACTTTCCTGATGAGAATCTCTTCACTCTTGCTACCTCCATAATGTGGAAGTTATACTTTGATGGTTCTTACACACAACATGGATCAGGAGCCGGCATCTTATTTGTTACACCTCAAAATGACTATATTCCAAAATCGTATCGGCTTGCATTCCCTTGCACCAACAACATAGCCGAGTATGAAGCACTCCTTATAGGTCTCAATACAGCAGTTCAATGGGACATCATAGAATTACAAGTATATGGAGACTCACAGCTAGTCATTCGCCAAGTCACAGATGAATACCAAACAAAGGATGAAAAGTTGGTCCCCTACAAGCAACTAGTGGATGCATACAAACCACATTTTTCTAGCATCACATTTGAGCAAATTCTAAGAGAGCATAACAAAGCTGCAGATTCTATGGCTTCTGTAGGGTCACTAATTGACATGCCTGCTAATACACAGAAGTGTGAATTCTTGATCAAGCAATTGTTGATACCAGCCGTCGATGTTCCTGTTACTGAAATCATCTGCGAACTTGTTGGTCCCAATTCCCCATGGTACGAAGATATCTATGAATACCTCAAATACAATACCTTTCCCTCTGACCTATCATCCACCCAATGCAAAACCTTTATCCCTCGATCCTCTCGTTACATCATTCTGGGTGATACACTATATCGCCGGAGTCTCGATGGTATCCTCTTACGATGTCTTAACGCGGAAGAAGCCGAAGCTACCTTACGAGACATACACGAAGGTGTCTGTGGCGCACATTCTACCGGTCCTAATCTTGCTAAGAAGATACTTAGAATAGGTTATTACTGGCCTACAATAGAGCAAGATGCTACACAGTTTGCTAAGAAGTGTCTACAATGTCAGCAGCATGGAGATCTGATTCATGCACCAGCTCATGAGTTACAACCTGTGACAACTCCATGGCCTTTTTCTCAATGGGGTCTCGACCTCGTAGGACAAATCCACCCTTCCTCCTCCAATGGCCACAAGTTTATCATTACCACCACTAAGTATTTCACGAAGTGGGTGGAAGCCATTCCTATGACCTATAGCACCGGTAAGCAAATAGCCAAGTTTATTCTAAACTACCTCATATGCCGGTATGGTATTCCCCAAGCCATTGTCACTGATAATGGAAGACCATTCAAGAACCAAGATGTTCGTGCCTTGTGCACACAATACAATATCCAACATCGCTTTTCAACTCCCTACTATCCGTAGAGTAACGGCCAAGCTGAGGCTTCCAATAAAACCATTCTTAAAATCCTCAAGAAAATAGTCAATGAAGCTGGTCGTGATTGGCACTTGCAACTCAATCCCGCCCTATGGGCCTACCGCACTAGTATCAGAACACCAACTGGTGCCACACCATATGCCTTGGTCTTTGGCTCTGAAGCCATCCTACCTATAGAGGTCGAGATCCCATCCCTCAGAGTATCCATGCAGGACCTGATCGGCGGAGATGAGTATCGCACTTCTAGATTAGCTGAGCTTGAACTACTAGATGATAGGCGCCTTGCCGCACTTAATCATCTCCATGTCTATCAAAACCGCCTCCGGCGTAATTACAACAAAAAGATCAAAGAAAGACGGTTTCAAGTTGGTGATCTTGTACTTAAAGAGAATTAGAGAAATCAAGCAGATCGAGAGAAGAAGGGTAAGTTTGAGCCTAATTGGTTAGGTCCCTTCATTGTGACAGCAGCATATGGATCAGGAGCTTATACTTTAGCTACACCTGACGGCATTCCTCTAGATGAGCCACTTAACAGTGTCCATCTCAAGAAGTTCTATGCTTGATCCTTAGAGTATTCCAAAAAAAAAAAAAAATCCAAAAAAATCCATCCTCTGGTGAAAACCTGGCAAACAGGCGCCTTGGATAAGTACCATAGTGAAAACCTGGCAAACAGGCGCTATGTGTAGAGTTAGCATCCATCGTCTATCGAGTCATGTCCACTCCTTGTCTAGTTCGCAATAACACGCTTCATCCATCCATCCATAATAAAACCATTGACTTTGTTTGCATTTCCATCTCCCTATCTAGTATAGCTTGGAAATTTGTCAATGTCCCTCATCATCTTCCCATGTCTTGATCTGTGTCTACAGTTAACACTGTCTTGTCCTAGGTCACGTCTTTCTGTGTCTTCTTTGGCAGTCACCCCTACAGTTTCCTCTACCAGAATGGGGGCAACTCTTTCCTTAGCTTTGGTCTAGGATTGGTTCCTTGTTCGTGGTTCACAGCGCATACTTCAATCTTTTCTCATTTCCACAGGTAACACCCTTTAACGGACTCGTCGCTCCTACGATAAGGATGTTATCTTCTCAACACTTTTCCCCCTTCATCACACTAACCAGAACTACATATTATCTCTTCTCAGTCTTAAGGTACCTTGATCCCATGGATATGGGTATGTAGGCAGTCTGGATTACGAAGGAAGTATCCAGTACTCAGGTACATAAGATCCCCTCTTCTCAGCCCTTTTCCCACATCATCACACTAACCAGAACTACATATTATCATCATTTCAATCTTAAGGTACCTTGATCCCATGGATATGGGTATGTAGGCAGTCTGGAATACGAAGGACGTTTCCAGTACTCAGGTACAGAAGATCTCCCCCTTCCACCTTGACCCATCTCATCACTCTATCCAGAACTACATATTTATCACGTTCCTCTTCCATCGTAAGTGTGCCTTGATCTCGTGGATACAGGGTAGTAGGCAGTCTGGAATACGAAGGATGTATCCAGTACTCAGGCACACACGATCCATCATTCTCCACCCATCCCAATCCATTAGAATTCCATCATTCTAGTCTTCCGTTTGTCAAAATCCATTCGCCTCGACTTGACTAACTCAGGCAGCAAGCTAGTGCATCCTTTCAAAGCAAACGTCCTTAACAAACTTGAAGCAAAGAGGCCTACTTCCAGAGTCATCTACTGTCCTGCATACCGATTGCCAACATCAGCTAAGTACTACTTAACCAAAGCCCTAGATCAACAAGCTTGTCTTTTGCACAGTGTTCCATTGTCGAGACCAACACACGCGTCTCCTGCGACATGTGGCATTTCCTGCAGCAAGACATTGTCTTTTTAGGTAGATAGCACCCTTTAATGGACACAGAGTTCCTACGATAAGGCTGTTATCTTTCCTATCCCATCTATCCTGAGCAACCTCTTTGGCAAGAGAATATGTTGGTTATATGTTTACTTTGTAAGTCAGTCAATTTGCTTTTTGGTTTATCTTTTGTTTCTTTTCCAAATACCTATTCAAGGCTACCTTGATTTATCTATAATCTTGGTATGTTGCGATGCAGTACAGATTGGGGGCATCGTCATTGCTTTTTGTGTGCCGTGTTTGAGGAATGATCTTTAGTATCTCTCTTAACATCATATTTATCTTGTGTGTGTTACGACCTAGCATCTTACATATTAATATCCTTCTTGTATTTGCATGTATTGAAGTTTATTTTATGTTCAAGACTATGGCTTATTCACATGTTCCAACAAGGTCATATTATCTCTAAGGGATCTAAGCTCAAACTGTTTGCTTGCAGAGTCAACGTCCATGCACTCAGATATTGCTGCACCTTGGTCTTCTATACCTTGGTGGTGAACTATCCACGTGCTATATCAAAATAAGGATTGCTCTTTATATACAACTGCGAAACCATTGCAACAAGCTCTTTCATCCATCCCCACCAACCTTTATACCATTTTCACTGCAGTAATCGATCAACAGTCTCTGTCTCTCATCTCCTCCTGTTCTTCTCTCTGGTGCCTATCTGCAAAACCCACATGTCAGATATCACTAGTCATCACATCTATATCATCATACATCTCTATCATCATACATCTATAAGCATCATATATGCAATATATGTCATCACATGAATCCATAATCATACATACATATCATCACATCCATGACATCAAGGAATGCATACACAAAAGCATGAACAACTGTGAGTCGAACAGATCATCATATATATATATCATGTAATGGTCATCATAATACAAAGTGTCGGTGTCTACATCAATAATACAAAGAATGTATACGTCTAAATATACATCAATATAGTACATCAAGGCTATCAAGAGCCCACAAAATACACATCAGAATGCACGCAGGCATCTGTCCAAAATGATACAATATGATACAATATGCAAGTGTATGTGCCCTAGTGGGTAGAGCTGCCCTCCTGCTGTGGCCCCTGTCCTCCCCCTGTGCTCGGTGGAGATCCCCCTGATGGTCCTCCTCCTCCCCCTGGTGGCAAAAGTGGCCCTCTAACTAAGGACGCTGACTGCCCTGTCCTCCAGGATCCTGATGCCCCAGACAAAAAATTGTATCATGTATTCAACTATCGATTTCTTTGACGCAATGCTACATGCTACATTGCATCAAAGAGGGGCAAAATGTAGACACCCTAAAATGACCAGGTCATCGCATCACTTGCATTTCGTCATTTCTTCCTAATCACCTGCATTTCAACGTTAATTAAATAATCAAATTATTTAATTAATTTCACCAAATTCTTCTAAATCATATACTTTCAACATTAATTAAATAAATTATCTTTATTTAATTAATTAAATCAAATTCCTCTATTATTCTTCCACAATTAAATAATTTTAATTATTTAATCATTATCCTCTTTCCAAAAATCAAATTTACATTAATTAAATAAATCAATTATTTAATTAATTCAACAAATTCCCTCTTATCTACAATTAAATAATTTACATTATTTAATTAAATCAATTGTTCTTCTAAATTTAAATAAATCATGCAAATTTATTTAAATTATCTCAATCCTCTAAAAATAAATAAAATCAAATATTTTATTTATAATCTTCTGTTCTTTCAAAAATCATGCAACAATTAAATAAATTTATTTGTTTAATTTTCTTTCAAATCTTCTAAATTAAACAATTCCAATTATTTAATTATTTCTTCCAAAATATCTTCTCTAAATTTAAATAAATCAATTATTTATTTAAATTGCTTTTTCTTCTAATTTGAGTTATCTCTAAAATAACTCAAGCTTTCTTGCTCATCAATTAAATATTTCTATATTTAATAAAGCAAAATATCTTCTTTTCTCATGCTAATCTCTTCTTCTTGTTTTAAATCACTTAACTAATTGTTTTATTCTTTTAATTGATTTATCTCTTCAGTTAACTCATTCTTCTATTCTTGATAACTCCTCTCATGCAAAAGCAAGCAAGACACATGTCTTCTTCTCATTCGTTGCACATTCCTCAACTGTTCTCCTCTGTTGATTCTTCTGAATTATCTGGACCGTTGATCGATCCTCCTTGAAATCTATATAAACCCCCCTCATCTCCTTCATTGAGTCTCTCTCTTCGATCGTATTCTTAGGCATACTTAATAGAGCTTTGAGCATACAAAACACGTCGATTGAGCACTATCACGATCTTTTGACATTGATCTCTTGAGCACACTACTTGCTTGTTGCAGCTATGGTTTCGCAACTTGATTGAGCAATCCACATTCAATCCAAAGGAAACAATACAAATTTCGGTAAAAGTCTTTATTTCATTGATTATTTGTCATGGCTTTTATTTAAATTCATTTTCTTTATGTTATTGGGTTTTGGTTTTATTAGTTTAGATTTAATCGATTTTTCCTCATACACATTGCCCACACAATGTTGGTGTTACAAGTGGGATGTACATTGCAGGACTTGCAACTATATTGTGTTTCATGATGAGTTTTCTATCGGAGTGATGAATTCACTTGGTTGCCCTTCTCCTAGACTAACCAAAGAGGTTAGGAAAATGTTGAGGCCTTTTGCTCATAGGCCAGAACAAGGACATAAGCATAATTTTGCTGATTGGTTTTTCATGCCATATCACACAATAATCAAAGTCTATGGGTGTACTCAGCCACCTCATGTATTGCCCAAGTTTGTGCTAGATAGAATTGCAATCCTCGAGGTCATGTGGCAGATGATGTGGATGGAGAAGGATGTGATGAAAAAGGAAAAGAAGGGCACATTCCTTCCTAACTCTACTATTTTTGGAGGCTGGTCTATTGGGTCTGATACCTTGGAAGAGTTGCAGGCCTATTTGAAAGTAGGCTATTCTTTGAAATCAGAAATAGAGAGGGTTTGTGATCCAGAGGTACTAGTCATGCTCCAAAGAAAGCTTACAATAGTAAGAAAATAAGTCCAAGAATCAGGGGCATGCTTATAAGCTTGCTCATAAAATACAAACGTGTATTTGCATGGTCCTATGAGAATTTAAAATCTTATCAAGAAGACCTATTCCAACATGAAATCCCACTGAAGTTAGATGCCAAGAATTTTAGGTAGAGACAGAGGTCAATCAATCCTATGTTGGAGCCTAAAATGTAGGAAGAGTTGATGAAACTCAGGGATGCTGGTATTATCAAGCCAATCAAGCATTCTTCTTGGGTCTCAAACTTGGTACATGTTAGGAAGAAGAATGGGGATCTAAGATTAAGTGTGGACTTTCACAATCTGAACATTTCATCCTTGAAAGACAACTATCCTCTTCCAAACATGGAAGCCATGCTGTAGAGAGTAACAGGGTTTGAATTACTTTCTATGATGAATGTGTTCTTTGGCTATAATCGAGTCAAAGTCAAAGACTCAGAGCAATACAAAACTACCTTTACCACACCTTGGGAAACATATGTATATGTTAGAATGCCCTTTGTTCTCACAAATGCAGGTGCTACTTTTCAAAGAGCCATGGATGTTGCATTTGTAGACCTTATCAATGTCATAATGGTGATAAATCAAGATGATTTGATAGCATATTCCAAGAAAGCAAAAGAACATTGCTTACATTTGGATAAGATATTCATAAAGGCACTAGAGTATGGAATTTCTCTAAACCCTAAAAAAATGCAAATTTGCTGTCACAGAGGGCAAACTACTTGGACATATTGTGTCAAAAGATGGTGTGAGGATAGATCTAGAAAGGGTTGCTGCTATTGACAAAATTCCTATCCCAAAAACAATAAAGGCCATCCAGTCATTCTTTGGACAGATAAATTTTGTAAGAAGATTCATTTCTAATTTTGTAGAGATTGTCAAGCCTATTAAAAAAGGGGTCCAAAATTGACTGGACATTAGAGGTAGTTGATGCATTTTCTTCCATAAAAAGGTGATTAAAGAAGCTCTAGTTTTGAGGTCACCTGATTTTGGTATGCCTTTTCAAATTTTTTATTTTGCTTCATATCACACCATTGTTACTGTCATGTTGTAGAAAATGAAGAAGGACATGAACAACCTATATCATTTTTTAGCAAATCACTTCAAGGGGCTGAGATGAAATATGATGCCACTGAGAAGCAATCCTATGCCCTTATAAAAGAAGTAAAAAAATTCAAGCCCTACTTGGTAGGAACACGAATAACTACTTATGTACCTAATGATGTAGTTAAAGATGTCCTTACACAAAAAAAAGTCACAGGGAGAAGGTGTAGATGGATAAATAGGATTCAGGAATTTAACATTAATATCCAGATCACCAAACTTGTGTGAGGACAAGGACAAACAAAGTTAATGGCAGAATCTAATTTGGAGGCTGCACAAGTGTGTGAGGTTCAACAAGAAGAAGGTATGATCTCTAGCATTGAACACACACCATGGTACACAAATATTGTTCACTACCCTAAAAATATGAAGTGTCCAGATGGATTGAGTGACAATCAGAAGAGGACTCTAAAATTATAGGCATCAAGGTATGTGTTCATAGAAGGTGATTTGTATTAGAAAAACAAATATGGTGTTCTTCTTTTCTATTTAGACTAGGGGAAAGTAGAGAAGATCCTGAAAGAAATGCATAATGGTGTTTGTGGGAGGCATTTCTTTGCCAAAACCACTACTCATAAAATTCTAAGGGCAGGCTATTTTTTGCCTAAAGTTTTTTCTGATGCTCACAAATATCTGAGGAAATGTGAATCATGACAAAAGTTTTCTGGTAAACTGAAATACCATGGAGCTTTGTCTCTAAGGCCCATGTAGATTGATGCACCATTTCATCAATGGGGCCTTGATTTTATTGGGGAGATATCAGACAAGTCCAGTGGTAGACATAGATGTATTCTTACTGCCACTAACTACTTTACTAAGTGGATTGAAGCAATCCCTACAAAGCAAGCAACTAGTAAAGTAGTCATAAATTTCTTGTTAGAGAATATCATAACCAGGTTTGGAGTTCCAGTGAGAATTATCACAGATAATGGCATGTGCTTCATATATGAAGAATTCAAGAAATTTTGTGAATCATATGGGTAGTGATATCATATGCTTCTCCCTATCATCCTCAGGTAAATGGTCAAGTAGAATCTAGCATGAAAAGTATAATGAAGATAATCAAGAAGATGATTGATAACAACAAAAGGTCATGGGATTCAAAGCTAAGGTTAGCTTTATGGGTTGACAGAATTACAATAAAAAAGGCCACTGACATGTCACCTTTTGAATTGGTATATGGGACACAAGAAAGGATGTCAATGCACAATCTTTTACCTGTATACAAATTTATACTGCAAGAATATATTGATATGCTTGACCTAATGGAAGAAAGAATGGAGCAGCTTGCAGAACTAGATAAAATCAGGAGTCAGGCTTAGAAATAGAATGAAAAGATGTAAATGCCAGTGAAATATCTCTTTGACAAAAGGGCCAAAGATAGAAAATTTCAAATTGATGATATAGTCCTCATGTGGAATGCACGAAACCAGGAAAAAGGAAAACATGGAAAGTTTGAGGCTCTGTGGATTGGACCATTTGTCATTGTTGGAAAATGTGGTGAAGATTTGTACTATCTCTAAAATATGGTGGGTGAGAATCAGGAATTGTCTATGCATGGACAATTTATGAAACACTTCTTTTCTTAAAAGAAGATATAATTCCATGCACAGTAGTCTAGGTTTTTTCCCTTTCCCCTAAAAATTTTGGTTTTCCTTGTTTTGTACAGTTTTTGTTTTGGTCTGCACCCCAAAGAAATCTCTAGGTCCCTGCAATGCCTTGTTAGCCATTCATCCCCAACAGGAGCCACTATTAAGACCATTCAAAATTTCCATAGTCCCGTCTAGTTTCACACACTTTTTCTTCCATAAATCCACCTTAGATGTCCATATTCTTTTCAAAAACTTGTTCGAACAATCATTTACCAGCATCACATGTCATGGTCCATATGAAAGATATGTGTATTTCTAATCATTTGTGTTTTTTTATTTTTTACTATAGTCCTGCATATCACTCAAATCCTCTTGGCGGGTGTGCGGAAACAAAGGGATCAAATGAAGCAGTTACCGCTACCTCGCAGTGGGTAGAAATTTTATTGGCGACATTGCAATATAAATAATATGATATATGCTAGTTACCATGGCCCCACAGTGGCTTCAAGACAAGATGGTGGGTCAATGGTAAGACTCAAGTAGCATATGATGTGCCACTGTGCTCCTGCAGTAGGTTTGAAGATACTTTGCAGTGATGCGGTAAGAAGGAGTTGATGGCAAAAATGTTTACTGCGTCCCCGCAGTGGTTTCAGGAAAGGCTTGCGTCATCGCGGTATAAGAAAATTCAAGTAGTCTATATGGAGTGCCATTGCCCTATGATAGTTCCAAGGATGGATTGCCGTAATGCAGTAAGTGCTTCAAGCAAATATGTGACATTATACCATCACCCCATGGAAGTTTCATGGATGGTCTGCAGTTGTGTGGTGATGACTTTACAAGATGAGAAATGTAATATATTGCAGCCCCGCAATGTCAATGAATTAAACTAGTGGGCTTGCGGTAAGCATGGAAAGATAATGCCAAAAGGACCCCATGGTCCCACAACAGTCAGGTTAGAGGTTGGTGGTAGTGCGCTAAAGGGACATGAAGGCTAACACATATCCCACCATCCTGCGATGGTGTGCAACAAGGTATGCGGGTTGGCAGTAATCAGTGAATGAATATAACTGTCCAAGATCCCGTGGTCCTACGATGGATCTCAATTGGTCTCGCGGTGATGTGGTAAAGAAATAAATGTTGAAATGACTTCAACACTACCCCATGAGGGTTAACATTGAAGCCTGCGGGATTGCAGTTATCGATGATAGGACATCAAATCTTGAACTACCCGCCCAGCCATTGGATTGGACCAAATCGATGGTCTATGTTTGAAAGACTTGAATGCTGAGATTTGTCGATCTCATGGCATGAACCAGAGTTAATGGTGAAATAACCAGCTTCATAGCCAAATAAATTTTGAAATTCATTTGTTTTTCATAGTTCAAGCAAGCTCAAAAGTAATTGGTGATTGCAATTTTAAGCTTTGGTTCGTTTTGCCAACTTCATTCATCCAGGTAAGTGAAAATCCATCCACTTTTGTGTCCAATTGATTTCTTCCTGCATTTTCCATTCAACCAAGTTTAGTAGAGCAAGTAGTTGTTAAAGCCCTAGTTTGTAGAGGTGATAAACAATGGCACCTAAGAAGGCAGAACCTATTAGTAAAAAAGATGAATCCTCTCCTCCTAAAGAAAAGAAAGGACCTCTTCAACAATCTTTGTTAGACATATTGCCAAACTCCATTGATAAGGGTTACAAGAAAGTCTTTACGGATGTATCAGAGGGTTGTCGAGATGCTAGGGTTCCTATTTCAGGATGGAATCTCTTCTGATATTTTTGTGAGAAGGATGGTTCAGGTCTAGTAGCCAACCCATGGAATTTGAACTTGGCCAAGCTGGTGGTTCCAAGTGTATTTGGTGATGTTGAACTGATCAGAGTGCTGACACAACAATATCATCCAACCACTAGGATAGTTAGGTTGCCTAATGGATCACCATTAGTTGTTGTAGATAGAAATGCAATCATCGATTGTTTCATGCTGAGCAGGCAAGCCCTCATGTAGGTGAACATGAAAAAGAGTGAACAAGAATACACCTCCTTGAGAAGAACACATAGAACTAATTAATTACCCATGTATATGAGGAAAATGACAAATAACAAAAGAATTGAAATTCCTTCCAATGTTGTTGAGCCTTTTGCTATTGATGATTTTGCTATCTATTTCAAGAGGACATACTTTGATCTGTGTCAGGTACTGGGTATTGATGACCAAGTTAAAATGCTAGTTGGTTTAATGATGATGGCAATGAGAATATAGAATCCAGAGACAGATATTGAGTATGATTTTGCATCATACATTGAAAAGAAGTTGCATGATGATTTTTTGAAAATTAGAGAAAATAAAAAGCCCCTTGGTTTCAAACACTATTCTTTCTTGTGTCACTTGATATTGTATCAGAATAGGGGAAAATGGCCCATCAAAATGGATTTGAGCATGATTGACTAGAAGAAACAAAGATTGCCCACACAATGTTGGTGTTACAAGTGGGATGTACATCATAGGACTTGCAGCTATATTGTGTTTCATGATGAGTTTTTTGTCAGAGTGATGAATTCACTTGGTTTCCCTTCTCCTAGACTGACCAAAGAGGTCAGGGAAATGTTGAGGCCTCTTGCTCATAGGCTAGAACAAGGACATAAGCATAATTTTGCTAATTAGTTTTTCATGCTAGATCACACAATAATTAGAGTCTATGGGTGTACTTAGCCACCTCATATATTGCCCAAGTTTGTGCCAGACATAATCACATTCCTCAAGTTCATGTGGTAGATGATGTGGATGGAGAAGGATGTGATGAAAAAGGCAAAGAAGGGCATATTCCTTCTTGAATCTACTATGTTTGGATGCTGGTCAGTTGGATCTGATACCTTCGAAGAGTTGCAGGCCTATTTGAAATCAGGCTATTCTTTGAAATTAGCAATAGAGAGGGTTTGTGATCTAGAGTGTCACATGAATTTTGTAAGACAGGTCATACTCACCAGAATGGGGATATCCCATCAAATAAATTTTAATGAGGATGTGATCACAAATCTTGTCACCTTTGATGAGGTGTATAATAGAAAAAGGAAATGAGAAATTTTGAAGAAGGTAGAGGATGACAAAATGAAGGAAATTAACCCTCATTTTTCTAGATTTTTTGCTAAAGAAAAGGACCCATTAAAGAGAAAAGACTTTATAATTGACAATTTTGAGAGAATATATGGAAAGTTTATGAAGCATCCTACGAAGGCTACTAAGATCCTAGTAAAGAAGCCATCTAGAGTTGTAATCCAAGAGCCTGCATCTGATGCAATGTCGATACAAGATCCATCTATCCATGATTCACCACCTTCCAAAAGGCAAAGGATTGAAGATGTTACCCCACTTGTACCATATGAAATGTTTGAAGGAATGGGTGACATTGAGGAAGTAGCCAACATTCTGAAGAACATGGGAGGTGAGGAGGAAGTTGATCAACCCCTTGTTGGTGAAGAAACAAATGCCCATAAACCAAAAGCCAGAATGGAGGAACAGGCACAAGGTGAGCCTGAGTTGCAAGAAGATGAAAGCGTTGTGGCCTCCATGAGGTTTATTGAAGATGATGACTTCATCAACACTCCAGAATTCAAAGATTTTTGGCTAAAAATGAAAATGAAGGAGTTTAATAAAAAGGTTGAAATAAATAAGATGGGTGTTAATGAATCACAACATGACCAAATTGTGGCACAAACTTTTAAAGAGATGAAAACTAATGAAATAAATGTTAGCCCTGATGATGCTAGACAAATGGTGCTGAAAAACAATATGATGATCATCCCTAGGTTGGAGTTGAAGAAAATGTTTTTTCTTGATCAAGTGATAAATCAAGATAACCCCATGATGGTCTCTAAGTTTGACTATGAAGATGGTGTCAGTGGCTGTGGGTTTGACCCAAAAATAGAGACTCTTGCAATATGGGCAACCCCAAAGAACACAAACAAGCTACGATTGCCAAATGTTGTGTAAGAGCTGAGGGAAACAACCATGGTGAAAACATTTCAAGATACTTTGATAAGTGAGGCAACCACTCTTACCATGTATTCTACAATGTTCACATGATCTGTTGTAATGAAGATAGAGAAAAGATTGCTCGATTATGAAAAGACTCAAGTTGAGATGAATGATAAAGTGAACAAGCTCTACTTGGAGAATGCCAAACTAAAGGGTGGGGATTCTCAAGGTTAAGCCATTGTACCATTTCAAGCCCCTATGCCACAACAAATGGGTGATGATACTGTGCCAATTAAGCAATTTAATGCATTGAAATTGAAATAGGAAAAAGAAATTGAGAACTTGAAGGAGCAGAATGAGAAAGAAAAGGACAAGGCTAGATTGAAGATCCTAGAGGTGTTTGAAAAGATTCTGGAATATAGAGTAAAGTTGGTTATTGACAAGCTGGGAGAAGTGCATGAATTCTATTCTTCCTTGTCTCTGGCCATTGAGCACTTACAGGGCAATCTTTCTATTTTGGATCCATTTTATAAGAAGTGGCAACCTTCACATCACACTTTGATCACCTTGTGTAAAGTTTTGCAAAGAGATCCAGGTGCTCTAACTTCATTGAAGCCAATAGAAAGGATGGTGAAATTCATTCTAGAATAATTTCAATATGTAAATGGTGAGAGCCAAAAAATACAGGTGAAGATTGATTCTTTTGTCACATTCAAGCACCAGTTTATTCCATCTATTTTGATAGAAAATAAAAAGATCAAGGATTTGGATGTATGGAAGAATGAATATGGCCATACTATTCCTCTGGTCATTGATTTTCTAAAGAAGGATGAAAACATCAATATTCTCAACTTCAATATTATTTTGGACAGAGTAATTTCTCTAGATGCAGGATACACAAAATTCATTTTTGATGTCAAAATATTGTTGGACAAGAGATGGAAAGATCACCAAGCTAATTTGCTCCAAATTCAAGACTATAAGTGACCTAGTGATTTTGTTGTATACCAATGGGAGTAGAAATATTTGACAACTGATGAATGAGCAGGCAGAGGAGCAATGAGCTTTAAGCTGGCGTCAACATGGCACCACCAAATTCTAGAGGTCTTCCTATTTTATCTTTTCTTGTTTTTATGCTTTCCAAATATGTATTCAAATATATTTGGCAGTCTTTTCTAAGACTTGTCAAAAATATATATTGTAATAGGTCTACTAAGGGGTTGGTATCTCAAAAGTCATTTTTTGGAATGTGAAAGGTTAGAAGCTTGTAGCTTCCTTCACCCCTATAGGAAGGAAACCAAGACCTTGGGAAATCTCTCTGGGAGTTTGATTTTGGAAAAAACATTGTAAGGCCTTCTCTTCAATGATAAATCAGTAAAAGAAAACAACATTTCTCTGGTGCCATATATCTAGTTCTCAATTGCTTGTTGAATGTTCATGTTTTACTTTATTTGGTTGTCTACATATTTGTTTCTCCTGGTTATTTGAATTAACATATCAAGGGTATGCTTTAATTCTTCAGAACACATTTGCTTTTTTTGGGTGTTCTATTTAATTGGGTTTCCTCAAGGAGGGATTAAATTCTATTGAATATATCACTATAATTAGGTGGATTCAATTTGGATAATTAAGAAAAGCCAGGTAAAAATAACCTTGCATGTTTATGCTAGGCATAAACAATTCCACTGCCAAGTATTTCGAGTTGTGGCTAGATAGAAGGCACAAATCTTTTTGTGAAAAGACTCCGTTACCCAACTGTCAAAGCCATCGGTCAATTCTTTTCCAAGATCATTTCCTTGTAACATATTCAAAGTTTTAATTTTACTTTTCTATTTGTAGGAGTAGTAGTAGAATAGAAAAATATAAAAAAATTCTAATTCAAATCATATGCCAGTTTGGATTAGGGTGAATAGGATGATTTAATTGATAAAATTTTATCAATCCCTTCATCTGCTCTGAAGTCACCAGCAAGCTTGAGGACAAATTTTCCATTTGGCAAAATATTAAGTTAACACCCACCTGGGCAAAGTAGAGCCCAAAGTGTAGAGAATCTTAACCATTTGGGTTAATTCTATTAGTTGGCCAGATTGGTTGCAAAACCTAATTATAAAACTTGGCATCCTTTTAGGGTTTTGAAAACTATAAATTTGAGAACCAACACATATGACTGGTGACAAGGAGAAGTTTATCAGCCTTGACAAGTGGGATGGTGGTGCTGTCAACTTTGCTAGTGATGAGTCAGCACAGATCTGTGGAAAAGGTGCTATAACTATTGATGGGAAGAATAGGATTGAGGATGTTCTCTATGTCAAAGGGCTAAAACACAATCTTCTTAGTGTCAGTTAGATGTGCAACAAGGGGTATAATCTCACCTTTCATGCCAAGGGTTATGAAATCAGAAGGCAAGATCTAGAAAACTAGTTGCAGAAGGTATCAAGTCATATGGTGACATCTATCATCTAAAGGAGGTAAATGGAAGAACATGTTTGTTGGCTCTCTAGTGAGTGTTGGCTATGGCACAAGAGAATGGGACACAATAATTTTGACAATATGGTAAAGATCAGTTACACTCATGCAGTGAGAGATATGCCTAAGATAATCAAGCCTACAAATATAGTATGTAGGGAATGTCAAATGGGAAAGCAGACAAAGAAAAACTTCAAAAGAAAGGAGTATTATTCTTCAAAGCCATTGGAGCTGATTCACACTAATCTATGTGGCCCTACAAGAGTAAAGAGTCAACAAGGTGAGAGGTATTTCATGTTGCTTATTGATGATTATTCTAAAATGACTTGGGTTACTTTCTTAAGAGAAAAATCAAATGCTCTTGATAAATTTAAAGTGTTCAAAGCTATGGTTGAGAATGAAGTAGATGCCAAGATCAAATGTTTAAGGTCTGATAGAGGAGGTGAGTTTACTTCAAATGAATTTGATAAGTTTTGTGAAGATAATGGTATTAGTAGACATCTGTTAGCTCCTAGGACCCCTCAGCAAAATGGGGTAGTGGAAAGAAAGAATAGGACTATGCAAGAGATGTCTAGGGCAATGTTGAAAGATGCAAATCTACCTAAAATGTACTAGAAGGATGTAATTCACACTATTATCTATCTAATTAATAGAGTGCAACTGAGGGTCAACAACACTAAGACCCCTTATGACCTATGGTATGGAAGACCTCCCATAGTTAGATACTTCAAGATCTTTGGCAGCAAATACTATATCAGAAGAGATGAAGAAGGCCTAGGAAAGTTTGATTCAAGAAGTGATGAAGGAATCTTTCTTGGCTACTCAACCAGAAGCAAGGCATATAGATGCTCTAACAAGAGGTTGGGAAAGATGATTGAAAGCACAAATGTCAAGGTAGATGAAGACTTGTATCAAATCTCACATGAATTAGAGGACTCTGAATCTAATATCTTTCCATGCATTGTAGATGAAGAAGAAGAAGTGAAATAAGAAAAGGAACAAGAACTAGAGCAGATGCCTAAGACTCCAGCAAAGTATGTTCAAAAGAACCACTTAGTAAATCAGATCATTGGAGATAAGGATGAAGGTGTGCAGACTAGGAGAAGGCTTGCTAAGACACATGAGAAAGTAAACTTGTGTTTGTTATCAAAGGTGGAACCCAAAAATTTTGCTGATGCCAGCAAAGATGATGGATGGATAAAAGCCATGGAAGAAGAATTGGATCAGATTGAGAAGAATCAGACATGGGAATTGGGTCCTAGACTAGAAAATAAGAATGTTATAGGAACAAAATGGGTGTTCCAGAACAAATTGAATGAAGAAGGTGAAGTTGTAAGGAACAAGGCAAGACTGGTATACAAAGGACATACACAAGTTGAAGGTATTGATTTTGATGAGACTTTTGCTCCAGTAGCAAGGATGGAGGCAATTAGAATGTTCCTTGCTCTTGCCACTCATAAGAACTTCAAGGTATATCAGATGGATGCTAAGTCAACATTTCTAAATGGAGATCTAGAGGAAGAGGTTTATATTGAATAACCAGATGGCTTCTAGATATCAAAAGATCTGGACATGGTGTGCAGACTCAAGAAGGCTTTGTATGGTCTTAAGTAGCACCCAGAGCTTGGTATGCTAGGTTGGACAAGTGCTTGCTTTAGTAGGGCTTCAAGAAAGGTACTACATATAGCAATATTTACATCAAGGAAGAAGGAGACATGATATTGATAGTTGCAGTATATGTTGATGACATCATCTTTGGTGGAGATGATGATATGTGTAAGAGGTTTGTAGAGGAGATGCAAAAAGATTTTGAGATGTCTATGATTAGTGAGATGTCTTTCTTCCTTGGACTTTAAATTACTCAGCTAGATGGTGGTATCTATTGTGTGGTTACACAACACACCCCATTTTGCCTTAGTAAAATAGGGACCCAACTTTTCTTTCTGCTTGTTGCTTGCTTGTTTCTTGCTTTGGGAAGTTTGGTAAAATTAGTCATATATGTCACCTTTGAGAGGGTGGATTTACCACTAGATGAGGTTAGTTGTCAAAGTCAGTAGTTGCTATTATTAACCTCATGGTTGGAAAGTACACAAAATTCTAAGCAGGTTTACCTTTTTGATCACTGCAAAATTGTCTAAGGGTAGAAAGTTATGTTGAGTCAAAGTTTGGTCAAACTTGATATTACCCGAGGGAGGGGGTCATATTTCTAACATCAGTCATATTTGATAACATCACCCAGACTTAGAATCATCACCTGATAACCACTAGGTGCACGATATGCAAATGTCAAAATTAAATAAGGGCCAGTATCTACTTGTCAAAGAACTTCATGTATTATCCTGGGGATCATATTCCCTAATATCAGTCATCTTACAAATATCACCCCTTCACGGATATCACCCTATGCCAATACAATGATGACATCATCCAATTCCAATGAACGAAAGAAATCACCCTGATGATGACATCATCATTTCATCCGACAAGCGGAAGGTCATATATCTAATGTCCGTCATATTTCTTAATATGATGATGACATCACTAAAACCTGGTAACTAAAGAACATTGATGACATGATGATGTCATCATGATTTATTCCCCACAGGGGGTCATATTTTGAAGTACCCCTGATCTTAATTCCATGACCCAATATGCTTCCTAGTCAAAGTTGACCATGTCACCCGATCTTTTGCACATGGTTATCCCGTGCAAGGTGAGAGGGGTCATAGTTTCCACAGGGGGTCATATTTCCTAATATCCTTGATCTTTCAAAGATCACCCCCTAACAGTAAATGCATTTAAAGTGGTAGATGAAATCCCACCGATTGCAAATATGAATCAAACAATTGGCGGCATCTATGAATTCCATGCAAATGATCGATGGATTTAATCAAGACAACACATTTTACCCTAATTTGTCTTATCTATCTATTTAAAAGTGAAATTCAAAGGTCATTTTTATTTACCTTGTGATAAATCAAAAATTACAGAGCTCCAGAAGTCAAACCCTTATTAGCTACCTAGCAACGGATTGGATCCTTCAGCGTAATGGAACGGAACGGGTGACCTTGCATGTTTACAGTCTTTCTCGTAATAATTCATATAATCCAAAGGAAAGTGTTATCAGGTAAGTAACTTCAAAACCTCCCCGTTGTCATTTTTTGCAAATCTAGGTGAAATGTTTGTGTTTACTAAGGTAAATACATATGATGATGCATAGAGAAGGGTAAAATGAAGGGTAATAGATAAAGGATACATGATATTGTTGAAAATACATATGGGTACCATGGGGTAAAATATATCACCTCTATTGCAGGAATCAATTGCCGACATTAGAAGAAATAGGTCTGAGGCTGAGTTTCCGAAGCCCATGTTTGTGCAACCAAAAGGGGTGCAGTTCAGATATGGGGTCATTGGTGATACACATCAAGGGAGTATAGACCTAGAAGCATGGTCAACAAGGTTGGATAATGACACAGACAATCCTATTCTGAACAGAATGTTTACCTCTAGTAGGTAGCATGTAGCTGGTTTTTCTTATGCCATGGATGCCTTAGAATTGGTAGTTGAATGTGTAAGGAATTATAACCTAGAAACCAAGCAGGTGGAGAAACATTGTAGGATATATGCCGATTTCTTGGTTAAGGTCCTCACCACCACTTTCAACTTACCAGTAGGAAATAAGGTGGTCAATGTGGATCTCCATAAGCTAGAGACAGAGTATAACAACAGTAAGAAAGAGGCTAGGAAGAGGATGTATCAATGGAGAGCAAAGAATAGCACTTACACAGCCTCGGCTAAGCTACTAGTATACTTGTACAAGTATGACTTTGATGATGAGTACCAATATATGATTGCCTTGCTAATCAGGATGACCGACAGACCTCAGGATGGTAATTTTGAGATTTGGATGTTTGGGATCATCTAGATGGTGTTATACTCAGATAACAAACTCCTATGGGCCAAGATCATCAGTGATTCATTAGATGAAGAGATGAGGAAGCTGCGAGGACAGACATGATTATTTTACATTACATCATATGTGGTATACTCTTGCACGTTCAGAGGAACATTTGATGCCCTATGAATAGTAGGTAAGGTTGGTAGTGATGAAGATGATGTGCATATATAGGATCATTATTCTCAATGCATCTGGTAAGAACCATGGAGGAGGATAGGACTAAGAGGCTGAGCATGGAAGCTCAAGAGCTCATTTATAAACATGGGGCATGGTTTATACATTTTGCCACCTTTTCATATGTCAGGATTGAGGGATTTGAGGGACAGCCTCTTATGTTGCCAAGATACCCTTCTAATAGGGTCATCTTGATGGAGTTTGTCAGACAGGTGTCTACAGCAGTTGAGGCCTATAAAGCACATAAGAAGCTTCCTCTAATTTTATCTTCGGTATATATGGGGTGGTACTTATGTTTAGATTAAGAGAGCATAAAACATGCTATTGGGGGATGAAACTGATGTACCTACAGCCATTTCCTCTCGCCAGATCATATGACCCTTATGGCAGGATGCAGAAGTTACTTGGAAAATAGATACATCAAAAGCATCTGGAGGATTCTTGGACTGATTGTGATGATGAAGCTGAGGTGAGAAGAAGGAAATATCAAAGGCTCACCTTGAATCAAATCATGACCTTTGACTGCATCCCAGTGCCAGCACAATTGCATAATGATGATGGGAAGATAATGTCCAATGAATATGAGGACAAAAAGGTGTATAATGACACCATATCAGCCCCTAATCTTACATAGTCAGAGGATATATCCTTGGATCAAATAATGCAAGGGGTGATAAAACTAACCCAAAGTTGGGTGGATGCAGAAATTGCTAAGCTAAAGAAGAAGGGCATGCCCCTTACTATTGACAATAAGAAAAAGAGATGGGAATTATTTGATGAAGAATATGATGATTTCATTATAGAGAAGAGAAAATCTAATGGGGAAAAATTACCCTCTAGAAAACAAAAGAAGGGATCCTCCAAGTGCAAGAAGGTGGAGAATGAGCCAAAGGGGCTGATCGTTGAAAGGATTGTATCTAGAGGTGATGGGGCATCCACATAAGCCCATGTGTCCACATCACAACCACCCCTAGACAAACCAAAGACCAAGAGGATATTGAGAATAGACACTGAAAGCAAAATGGTGCAAGGTGATAAGAAAGTTTTACAAGATGATTTAGAAGAAGATGATCCCTTGGAAGAAGAACAATCAGATAAAGAACCCAGGGATGATGACTTGTTGATTGCAAGTAGGAAAAGAAAGAAGGTGTTGCAAACACCACCACCTAAGAAACAAAGAATGCCCATGAGGGGGAATGTCAACATTGATCCTGTTATGTTGAGGGGAATGGGTAGTGAGGTTTTCAGAAAAGAACTACAGCATGAAGTCCCCATTCCTGAAATAATTCAGTTTAAAACTGAGAGGGCCGAGGAGCAGACAAGAGAAGTGCTCATGGCTAGTAAGGAGACTCTTTTCCCTTTGGATGATATGGTGGAATTATCAGATGATGAGGTAGTCCAAGATGTGGATGCTCAATGTATGGAAACCCTAGTTTCCAACACCAGGATGACTCCTCATGGGACCCCATTACTCTTTTCCCTCTGGATGATATGGTGGAATTATTAGATGATGAGGTAGTCCAATATGTGGATGCTCAA
Source organism: Cunninghamia lanceolata (assembly GCA_027924645.1). Taxonomy (NCBI): domain Eukaryota; kingdom Viridiplantae; phylum Streptophyta; class Pinopsida; order Cupressales; family Cupressaceae; genus Cunninghamia; species Cunninghamia lanceolata. The sequence goes on from BSBN01000402.1 coordinate 6,475,483, forward strand.
CGTATGGAAACCCTGGTTGCCAACACTAGGATGACTCCTCATGGGACCCCATTAGCCCAAATGAGGGTGTTGCAAGAAGAAAAATAGATGGAAGAAATAAAACAGGATAGTCTTGAGAGGGTAGCCCAACCGATAGGGCTAGATAATTTGGTTGAGCAAGTTACAAGCCCTGCAGCAATAGGCCTGACATATATGGGTGATATAAGCGTAGATAAAGACAATAATCTAGCCATAGAGCCTAAAAGGACTGAAGAGGTAGGGCATGCAAAGAAAGATAATGCTACTCTTGATCAGGATCAAGAACAAAATAAGACACCCACTGAACCAAAGACATCAAAAACACAACAGTAGAGTGGGGGTGATCAAGACATACTAGACAATAGTGTTGGTTAGGCCCAAAGCGGTTCGTCATTGCCTCAAGGTAAGGCTGATCAAGAGATGCTCCAAAAAGATGCTCAACAGGAACAGAGCACATCTCCACCACATATTGAGTAGGGAGATTCAAGAAAAGAACTAGGGACTGAAGAAAAATATGGTCAAGAAGGGCCTAAGTCAGAAGATATCAGTACACCAGAATAAGGAGAATAGAAAATAACCCATGACCAGGGTACTGATAAGGAAATAGAGAATGTGACCAAGGGTGATCAGGATGATCTCTAAGGTCAAAATGCACAAGCCTCTCATGAAGCTAATGTGTCATAGGATGAACAAAATAAGGAGGGTGATAGAATTCCAAAAGAAAGTTCACCAAAGGAGACATCATATCAAAATGTTAATATTCCACAAGATCCTCCTTTACAAAAGGAAGCCCCTCAACAGGAGGAACCCCAATGAGATCCTTCTCATGATGAATTTCATGAGGAAGAAATCAATAAGGTGCCTTCACCACCAAGGATAGAAGCTGATACAGGAAGGCAGGACACCCACGACATAGGAAGAGATCACCAAGAATCTAAAGGTGATATACCTCATTGGCTGAGAAGGGAAATATATGTGGAACAAGTGGAAGAGGTTCTATATCTTTATGTGTTTGTCCTATTTGCCGAAAGCATGATGAAGCCAAGAAGAAAGGCCAAGCTAACCTCCACAATAAAAAGAGATCTTACTATAGGTAGGAGGACTACACAAGTAGCCCTCGCTATAGTTGAAAAGGAGAAAGGCAACATAAGCCTAGAAGAGTTTCAGATCACTAATGTTGATCTAGGTTTTGGTAATGAAGACCAAGAAGGTCAAGAGGGAAAGGATATAATTGATTCTCTAACCCAAAGGGTAAAGAGAGAAAAGGAGAAGAATAAGGTACATAAAGAGCACATTGCTCAATTGCATTCTTTTATAAAAGGGTTAATTAACCCTAATCATGCCCCTGCTGATCTGGCCATCCCATCGGCTATTATATCACAAGATGAGGTTACCAAATTGGACCTAATGAAGCATGAGGCGATGGTGATGGAGAAATGGATGTTATTAGCATTTGTTGGAGCTAAGGATGTGGTAAAGACCTCTCTGTAGAGATAGAATTCTTTGAGCACCTTAAAGAGAAAGGTAGACAAGATGTAGAATGAAATAGGTAGGTCATTCAAATTGGAAAAGGACCTAGCTACTCTGAGTGAGATGAGAAGAATTGATTCTCAAATTTTGATAAGTAACAATGTACTGGATAATAACACTACCCTGCTAATGGGGATATGGTATGAGGATATTAGGTTTGAATGTGATGTATTGAAGAAATGCAATGGCAAGCTCAGAGACATCAGTGTCAAACTGCATGGCATGATGGCATATGAGGCAGAGACCCTAGAGGCTTTAGAAGGAAAAATAGAAGGTAAAATTGAAAATCAAGATGCAGATTTTGCTGTTAAGGTTCTACATGATTATTTCAAGCCTGTAGCAGATGACCCCCTGAATCACTAAACAGAGGAAGTGATGAATAGAATCATGAGGATAAAGGTCAAAGTGGAAACATACAATGAGACATTAAATAGGAGGAAAGGCAAAATGGAAGCCCTCAAGGCTAAATTCCACTCCCATAAACATGCAATAGTAAAAGCTAAAGTCCAAGATGGGGGAGAGGTTGACAAAATAGTGCAAGCATATGAATCAATCAGGACAACAGTAAAGGTCCATATAGGAGAGGATGTGTACCAAAGTGATAGTGATAGTGAAAGTGCTGAAAGTGAAGGGAACAATGAACAAGAAGAAAGTGAAAAAGAAGGAGATGAAGAGTAAGTACAGATGCATCACCAAGTAAACATATGCATAAGCAACTTATAAGTAGCAAGTCATACAGATGGTTGCCAGCTGGCAACTTGTGCACTAAGTGAATGGAGAATTGTTAGCCGTTGATCTGAATTGATAAATCTTGACCATTGGTCAGTTGCAACCGCCTCCACTCCTTATTCTATAAAAGGTGTAGGAGTATAATCTTTTGGTCATTCAAAACTTAATTGAAATTTGATTGCTAAAGAATTTAGGACTTATTTCAAAGTTATTGTGAATGTACATGTTTTGCATACTTAATGAAAGAGAAGCTATTTTGATTACAAATCATTGTAAATCTTGAGTAATCTGTGAGTGGAATCCAGATATATGCATTGATTAGTTGCATCCCTTGGAGTGCTTTTTAGTCTACATATGTTGTTTTCATTCTTTGTTCCTTTGAAGTTAGCATCAACCATACCTAGCTGTGGAACAACCTGGTGAATTATGGTTTGATTTCTTCTCTTCATGACTATATCTTGTGTGTATGTGATTCAATAACTAAAGGTTCATTAAAATTAGAAGTATTTCTTTAAATTTCTTTGGATTTCATTACAAATCACCTCCATAATTGCAAATAACATACAATCAAGAGGAAATAAACTTGAAATATATAGATATCTCATAGATAACTAAAAATATATAGCATATTTGAATAAAAGCATGTAAAATTGATAAATATCATGCAAATACAAATAAATAGCTATGATAAACACATGAACACCCATTTGCAGACACATCATTTGAATAAATATGCAGTGCAGAAGAATGTGTAAGTTCATGATGGTCAATTATCAGAAGAATTGATCAAACTTACAAATATCATAGTGATCTTTGGAATAGAGTAGAATTAACCTCTCTGTGAAGTGAATTTACAGGATAGAGTTGCAATATTGATCATCTAAGCAAATGTAAGACCCCTTGAAATGGAAAACAACATGTCACATGAACCTCTTAGTAACGTCAGATGATCATGACCAGATCAACAGAGCCTTGGAGTCATCAATTTATCTCAAATTGATCGTACTTTAGAAGATAATAATGGTTTGTTGTGCAAATTTTTATGCATGTTATGACTAACAATCATCATCAACATAAATTGGTGCTAGAAGGAGGGCCATCTTCATTACCTAGTAGGTGATTTACTAATGCATGTATATTTTCCCATGTCAGAAGTGAGGTAATGTTCTCACAGCTCATTACTTCAAATATTTTGCAAAGATTTGCTATTTTGAGTCTTTTTATGCCTGTTCATCGCAAATATTTCAAAATCAAGCATAAATATCTTAAGCCTTGTAGTTAGTTCCTATAGTTCTTGAAAGATTAGTTATCATTCAAGTTTTCTTACTGGATCTTCAAGGTATTTTGCTTGTGACACCTGATATCTTGATACCTGCATGTAAAAGTCTCTAATCAGTTCATATTTGCACCATTTTTACAAATATTACCTAAATATCCAATTAGTTTTGGATTTTGGTCATAAATAAGTCCTTTACACAAGTAGTTCAGCTGATATTTACAATAAACCAAGCCAAATTTCCATAAATTGTAGAAATCCTGGCTCTCAGGCCAAATACCAGGTCCAGATCTAGTGGACTCTTTGAGGAATTGCCTATCCATGGATTAAGACCTAGAACGATAGATATTCATCACACTCCTAGTTCTAGTACATCAAAAGCTTCACCAGAATGTACTCCAATAACCCCTGCCAGATTGCAAACACCTACAAGACCACCTATAACACCTCTAGTCCAACCTCCACTAGTCACAATGTCATTCTTTGCTGCAGAGTCACCTCTGACCTTCACTGTATATCATCCTTTACCTAAAAAATCTGACAAGATTTGTCCAAAGTATCATCCATATCAGGATGTTGATGATCACATCAGAACATTCAAGGAAGCTTGTTGTAGAGTGAGAATTGAACATCAGGATGTGGTACGTAGACTATTCCCATTTTCCTTAGGGGAAGAGGCATATAATTGGTATATCAGTCTTGGTCAAGGTTCAGTTGGTTCATGGGCTACCTTGGAGAAATCTTTTAAGGATAGATTCAAGATACCTATAGATCCTTCAATGAATTATCATCTGTTTGCCACAATCAAGAGATTTGAAGGAGAGCCTATTGCTAATTTCAATGGCAGATTCCAAAAGATGCTTTCAAAGCTGGTTGCCCCTTATACTGTAGCAGATGAAGCTATTAGGAGTATATACAACTCAACATTAGATCCCCTGACTTCTATGTTTATCAAGAGAACACATCCTGGTGTCACAACCTTGGTTGGAGCTTTTAATGAAGCCATAAAAGTCAATTAGCAGGTGATTCCTACTCCAACACCTAATATTGCATTTCCTACACTTCCTACATATCAGGCATATCCTACTCAACAATAGATCAATAAAGCCACGATGCCTCCACCTACATTGTCTGCTCCTTTACAAGTACCCCCACTTAGCATCATGCCACCTCCAAATGGAAATGGTCAGATGGTGCAATGTCTGGGACATATACAAGTGCCTCAGGATATAGGACAAAATAGTAATAACAATGGTTCTTCCTTTTTCAAACCTCAAACAAAGAACGTAGTAGCCAAAGTTTAGGAATAAAAGGAAGAAATTAAAGAGATATCAGCACAACTAGGGAATCTGACAACTAAAATCACTCATCTGAGGAGTTAGAATTTCTATTCTCAACCAAATCATAATAGAGGATACAATAATGACAGATCTGGATATCCTGATAGGGGATATAACAACAATAACAATAATAACAGTGGCAACAACAATGCTCCTAGATAGCCTAAAGTGTGGAACACTAGGCCAAACAATGGGTCTTTTCCATCACCCTTAGATAATCAGCCTCCCAGTGAACCTAAGCAAACCACTAGGCTGAACCTGGCAAAAGGAGCCCTTACAAAATCATGTAGGATACACAACACCAATGCTCACGCGGAGCTAGATTGCCCTCAATTTAGGATAGTAGCCAGTATCTTTCAAGAAGAAGTATCAAATACTACAGGTAATCCACCTTCTGTTGAAGGAAATGATATTGTCCCATGTGGATATGACTCTTCTTTTGTATTAGAAAGTTTCACCAATCATCCTCATCAACAGATTTCATCACCCTATGAGAATTATACCTTAGCATGTGAAGAGTTAGCTATGGCTTTTGAAACAAATTATGTTTTCGCTTTTAAACATGAGAATGAGCCATCAACTAAACATGAGGAAGTGCATGCTTATCAACAACAATATCAGGGTAGACATAACTATAACCTAAGGAGTAACTCAAACAGACCTACTGGTCCTTTAACTACATCCTTGCCTCCCAATAATTTTAACACTCCTCCTGATCCTAAGGAAAGTAATAACCCTAGTTTTCCCAAAGTTAATGCTCAATATTTAGCAACACAAAATGTAGTAACAAAAGCTAGTAATCAGTCTCCAGAATCTAACAAATTGGTCACATACTTAGTAGATGAAATGAGAAAGATTAAAATCAGTCTGTCATTGTCAGAATTGCTTAAAACCCTAGCTATTAAAAGGGTATTCATGAAATCTTTAGATGACTCTACTCCAAAGGAAGACAGTCATCACCAAAATCAAACTTTGAATAAAGATCATGTAGCTAAGGATACTAATGTCAAATCCAAAACTTCAGCCACTGTCCAAGCTGCTGAAACTTCACACATGACCCTTTATAGGGATAAGACTGAGTCACCTCCATTTCTCTTGACCATAAGGATGTTTAGTAGGAATTTCCACAATTACTTAGTGGATTCAGGTGCATCTACTAATGTAATGCCATTGTCCATATACAATGCCTTAGGGTTGCATCCTGCAAAGTCATTAAAGAAGGTGACACAGTTAGATAAAACTAAGGTGAGTGTTGTAGGAGAATTAACTCACATCCATATGCAGTTAGCATCAGATCTAAGAATTCAATACTACATTGATATCCAAGTAGTAGATATCCCTGACACATATGGAATGTTGCTCAGCAGGGATTGGTCAAAAACACTTAAAGGATACATGTCCACTGACTTCAGTCACATGTGACTACCTTGGAAAGGGATTCCTAATTAGATTAGGATAGATGCCAAACCTTGCATGAAACATATGATTACTGAGTATAATAAAACCAATGAGATCATGTATGTAGATGTTGAACCTAGAGTTTACACCATTAGACCCCAAACCGTCAAGATAGAGGAGATCCTCATGTATGATGTTCATGCTCATAATAATAATCTTCAAGATGATAGAATAATTATAGAATATAATCAAAGTTTAGATGATAATAAGGAAGTAGATCATTTTAGGAACTTTGAGATGTACTTGTCCAAAGAGATGCAACATTGCCAAATGTTAAAAATATCTAAGAAGATGTTTTAATTGAAGGATGGTGCAGGTTGCATGATGAGGCACATTCTAAAAAAACTTGTGATGCTTGTTTAGATATGATGAAATTGGAACAAGCATGCAATGAGGGGGAATCATCATCATCCATGGTATGTCATACAAATAGTTACAGTGATACTGACTCTTGTTTATCATTTGCAGATACAGAAGAAAGCACATATCACAATGAAAGTTATGTTCATAAGATAGAAGAGATCTTGGTGTGCACTGAGAATAGTTATAAAGGCAACAAGAATATCACCCTAGGGACTGATTGTTTGATTGAATCAGATTATGAAGTATCTGATGAAGATAGAGATAGTAATTTGACCAAGTTTGAAGAATTTTTGTCAAAACAAATTCAGAAGATGCTACTACAGCATACTTCCCCACATGATATTCTAATTGAAGGTTGGCATAGGTTACATGAAGCACCACATTCAGAGACTAATTGCTCATTATGTTTGCATATTTTAAAGAAGCAGATGATGATTTTTTCAAAAGATCATTCTTTGGATAATAAAGAAGAAAAACAAATATCAGCTTCATATCAGTCAGAAAAGGTGAAGTTTGAGAAGAATGAGTTGCCAAAATTGAAATGGATATCAGGTGGTGCAACCGCCAGAGCTAAAAAGAAAAGAGAAGGTCCAGATAAGCCTTTAACTCAAGATAAGTTGTGGATCCTTAGGTTTTATGGATCTAAATTGAAGCAAGGAGCTAGAGTAGGATTACATCTCATTGACCTAGCTGAGGAATCCTACTTGGCAACATATAGATTACAATTCCCATGCACAAATAATGTGACAGAATATGAAGCTCTAATTCATGGGATATTGTTTGCACTCAAAAAGAAAGTAAAGATTTTGCATGTTTATGGAGACTTAGAATTAGTAGTAAGACAAGTCAGAGGCATATACTCCTACAATTACAAGAGGTTGTCTAATTACATACACAAAGTATGGGATTTGATAGAAGACTTTGATGCATTTAACATCACCCATGTGCCTAGAGAAAAAAATCACAGAGCAGATGCCTTGGCTCAAGTTGCGATTACTTTGGAGCCATTATTCATATCTAGTCTAAAGAGGTTTTTAGTTGAATTAATATCAGTGCCTTTTGTACCAGATAATGTCATCAATCTTCAAGTGTTTGATGATGACCAACACATTTTGGACTTCATATCAAATAGAGATGTGTTTGATGCACAAATCATAGATGAAATAAATGTAGAAGATCATACCTAGGAGGAAGAAGAGATCATGGATCTTCCCAGTAACAAGATTCCCAAAGGGATGATAGAATTAGAAAGAGCATTTGATTTAGATGATATGTTGAAGCAAAAGGATCTCCCTAAAGCAGATGGAGGAGAATACTCACCAATCAACATAGGACGAGATGAGGAAAAAAGGAATGTCCTAATTGGTAAGGTGTGTATAGAAGAAGAAATGAAAGGGATAACTCAAGCACTTAAAGATTATATCCATGTAAGTACTTGGACTTATGATGAGTTGAAGACTTAAGATACCTCAATTATCACTCATACTATACCATTGAAGCCAGATACCAAGCCCTTTAGATAGAAATAGAGACCTGTTAATGCCTTATTGGAGCCCATTATTTTTGGAGAAGTGAAGAAATTGCTTAATACTAGAATCATATTCCCTGTGAGGCATTCTACATGGGTGGCTAATCTAGTCCCTATGAGAAAGAAAAATGGTGACATCAAGTTATGTGTAGACTTAAAAAATTTAAATAGAGCTTCTAAAAAGGATAATTATCCTTTACCTTCACTGGATGAGGTCTTATAAATAGTAAATGGTGCAAAGATGATGTCATTTTTGGATGGTCTTTCAGGTTACAATCAAGTGATGGTAGATAAAATAGATAGATTGAAAATAGCATTCACCACCAAGTGGGGCATATTTGCCTACAGGCGCATGCCCTTTGGCTTGATAAATGTTGGGACCACTTTTCAACAAGCAATGGATATAGCCTTCAGGGGGTTAATCAGCAAGTGCATAGTTATATATATGGATGACTTGACGGTCTTCTCCAAGAAGAGAGGAAATCATTTAGAAGACCTCAGGAAGGTACTTAAGAAATGTGAATAGTACAGTATATCATTAAACCCTAAGAAATGCATATTTGGGGTAACTACAGGAAAGTTATTAGGTCATCTGATAACGGAAAATGGGATCATCATTGACCCTGCAAGAGTAGAGTCAATCATGAAGACACATCTTCCTGGAAGCAAGAAAGAACTAAAATCTTACTTTGGTAAGATAAACTTTGTTACAAAATTCATTACTGGTTTCATAGAGATTGTCAGACCATTAAATGCAATGCTCAAGAAGGATGCTAAAATTGAGTGGACACCTGCAGCCAGAGTAGCTTTTGAGGACATTAAGAAAGCTATATCTGATGCCTCTATTCTGATTAGTCTAGACTATACAAAGGATTTTTACATATACTCATTTGCTTCAGAGCATACATCTGTAGCAGTATTAACACAAAGAAATGAGGCTAAAGAAGAAAAGCCTATAGATTTCATTAGTTGTCCATTCAGAGATACAAAACTCAGATACATGGATGTTGAAAGACAAGCCCTTACTTTAGTCCATGCAGTCAAGAAGTTTAGACATTACATTTTGAGAAGTAAGGTAATTGTTGTAGTACTAGATGCAGTAGTAAAGACGCTCTCAATGCAAAGTGAGCCTATTGAGAAGAGAGATAAATGGATAACAATTCTCCAAGAATATGATATGGATATAACACCCATGAAGTTGGTAAGAGGACACGCCTTGAGCCAAATGATATTAGAAATTGATCCTAACATCATGAGCCAACAATATGTGATAAATACAAAGAAAATTGAAGATTGGTATTTAGACATCAAGCACATCCTGATTACTGGAAGATGTCCTTCAAAATTGCAAGCCTCACAGAGGAGAGCCTTGAAAGTAAGATCACAAAGATACATGATAAAAGGAGGAATCCTCTTCAAAAGGAACTATGAAGGAATATATCTTAGATGCCTAGAGTGGCAAGAAGCGGATAAGGTGTTAACAAAATTACATGACAAATTTGGAACTACACATGGATCACACTTAGCTACTGCTCATGCTATCCTCAGAGCAGGATACTACTAGCCCACCATTTTTAAGGATACTATTGAACACATCAAATGCTGTCATATATGTCAGGTTGCTGCTAATAGAGAAAGATATGCCGCTCAACCTTTACAACCAGTGATGGAGATGCGCCCATTTGCTCAATGGGGCATGGATTTCATAAGACCCATTAATCCTCCATCATCTGTAGGCCATAGGTATGTGTTGACTATCACGGATTATTGTAACGAGTGGATTGAAGCTATCAGCAGTAAGACATGCAATGTTGAGGATGTGATCAGGTTCATGGAAAGTAACATAGTAACCACGTATGTAGTTCCTTATGCTTTAGTATGTGACAATGGACCTACCTTTGCATTATTAAAATTATCAAGTTGGGCTTTTGATCATGGGATCATTTTGAAATTTTCTTCAAATTATTATCCTCAAGGGAATGGACTAGCAGAGTCTACAAATAAGAACTCGTTGAATATCATAAAGAAATTGATAGAGAAAAATCTTAGGGAGTGAAACACCCTATTAAAATATGCCTTGTGGGTAGATAGAACTAGGATGAAGGATGCATTGGGAAACTCTCCTTATCAACTAGTATATGGGGTGGATCCAATCCTCCCTGTTAATCTAAAGATCCCCACATTGTAGTTTGCACAAGAGTATCTAGGCATAGATAGCAAACAAGAAGTCAGGTTACTTCAATTGATGCATCTAGAAGAAAAAAGAAATAGAGAAATTGATCAGTTTGCTAAACATCAAGCTATTGTCAAATGCTAGTTTGATAAAAGATCCAAAGTTAAGGCTTTTAGGATTTTAGATCTAGTCCTTATGTGGGATAAAGCACATGAAAAGAAAGGGGATCATGGTAAATTTGATAAACTTTGTATTGATCATTTTCAAATTTTAGAAATCCTAAGAGATAGTACATACAAACTTAAGACTCTAACTGGTGAGGATATCCCATTATTAGTTAATGGATAGTTCCTCAAGCATTATTTCCAAGCCTAAAATAGGGTCATGTGACTCAAATGTATTATAATGTGCATATTGTATAGTTGTTTTGTACAACTTTGTTTTGTTTGTTTGCTTGTTTGTTGAGTTTTTGTTTTGGCTAGTCAAGATGATGCACCTTATCACCCTTAGAAAACATTCAAATTGTTAGGATTCAAGTGATGAGAACAAATTCCTACATAGTGAAAGGAAGCTAGCTGTGCGGAAATTGCTTCCTACACTAATCTATTGAGGAGAGGGATATGCAAATTCAAATTTATCCTAACTATTACAGCAATGTTAAACCATTAACATGAGATATTGTAGAAAAACATAAGAACCAGAATGTAGATAGAAGAAGAGAGACAAAGATTTATGGTGGGGAAAACCCTTATCAGGTGAAAAACCCCACTCAGAAACCTGCACAATGTATTAACAAATCTGAAAGAATGTTTACAATACACTTGCAATGCAAGCTTCAATGGTCTTTGACACTCATGTCTGGAGTCAATCTGGCAGCATAACAATACTTGTGAACCTATGATACAAACTTCATCTCCAAGCACCTATATATAAAGAGAAGTAGTATGAATGGAGGTAGCTTCTAGAGCAAGTCACACAAGGAGCTCATCCAAATCCATGTGGCCCAATTTCCAAGGTTGTAAAACATACGTATGACACTTGTAAGTGATTCTCTTTCATCCCTTACAACCTCCCAACTTGGGTACCCCAAATTTACCCAATTAAGGTATGACAGATGCTCTTACAATGTCATAAAATCTGTCATATATGACAACTCTTATAGTTGTAAGAGAATCTGTCATAATTGTCTATTAATAGCAAATTCTCTTACAACCTTGTCATAGTCAAACTTGGGTGCCTACTTCACCATGCAAGATGCTTTCGGACACTTGTCTTCACCTATCATATAATCTTCTATTTCTGGGCCTTACATGTCAGATTCTGTCATAGGAATCTGTCATAACTCTTACGCGTCATAAACCTCTTACAACATGCGAAAGATGCCGACACATGGAAAAACTCTTCTTCCATAAGGTGGAATGCCTATCTCCTCATATGAGGACAAAAAATACATGTTGTCACCTTCCATGTAGGATGACACATCACCGTGCCAACTCCCACAAAGTGACGAAATAGGATTTGCATCCAAAATACAATAATAGGAAAAAAATAAATACAATTAAATAATAAATGCTAGAAACTTGCAAAGGTTGAGACACCTTAATTTCCAACATTCTCCCACTTGTCAAACACCTTTCAAGATCCAATGGAAATAACAGGGTTTAACTACTATAGGCCGAGAGGTCCATAGACTCTGAACACCATCTAAACTTTTCTGTGCTCACTGGTTTTGTCAATGCATCTACAACATTCTTCAAAGTATCTACCTTCTCCAAATTTACCTTTCCATCCTCAAACATGTCTCTCATGAAGTGAAACTAAGCATCAATGTGCTTGGTTCTAGCATGGAAAGTTAGATTCTTTGCAAGGCAAATTGCACTCTGACTGTCACAACTGATCGTGATCTGACCTACATCAACACCAATATCAAAACACAATCTCTTAATCCAAATGGCTTCCTTACAAGCATGAGTTGCTACCATGTACTCAACTTCTATCATGGACAAAGCAACAACAGGTTGTCACTTACTCATCCAACTAATAGCACTACCAAATAGTGTAAACACATAAGCACTGGTGGATCTTCTGCTATCAATGTCACCTGCCCAATCTAAATCCACAAATCCATGAATATTAATAGAATACGAAGATCTTGAAACATTACCATGATAGAAAATGGAGTACTCAAAATTACCCCTCAAATATCTAAACACTTGCTTAACTGCATCCCAATGAACTTGTCCAGGATTAGCCATAAATCGACTAAGGACTCCCACTGCTTGGGCAATGTCTGGTCTTGCACAGACCATAGCATACATCAAACTACCAACAACACTAGCATAAGGTACTCTGCTCATATCCTCCACCTCACTAGGAGATTTTGGACAATCCTCAACAGACAATTTTATCCCCAAAGAAATGAGAACACACAATGGTCTACAATCTACCATGTTGAATCTGTCCAACACAGTCTTCACATGCTTACTCTAGCTTAACCAAAGTTTTCTATTGGTTCTGTCTCTTTTGATTTCCATTCCTAGAATGTACTTGGCTGCCCCTAAATCTTTCATTTCAAACTGTGCTGACAACTAAGATTTAAAATCAGAAATCATATTCTTACCCTTATCAATGAGCAACATATCATCAACATACAATGCAACAATGAGAATACGATCACCATCAAATTTAAAGTACACACAGTGATTTGATTTCAATCTCACAAATCCAATTGACAACACAAAGGCATCAAACTTCAAGTACCATCTCCTAGGGGATTGCTTCAAACCATACAAAGACTTCTTAAGTTTGCAAACCAAATTTTCTTTACCTTTCACCATGTAATGCGCTGGCTGTGACATGTAGATTTCTTCCTCCAAGTCACCATGAAGGAAAGTTGTCTTCACATCCATCTGTTCTACCTCCAAGTCATAAGCTGTTGTGAGTGACAACAGGAATCGAATGGATGTCAGCTTTGCAACGAGAGAGAAGATCTCACCATAATCTATACCCTCCACTTGTGAATACCCCTTCACAACCAATCTGGCCTTATACTTCTCAACACTGCCATCTGTACCAATCTTCTTCTTGAACACCGATTTCCATCCAACGGGTTTTTGTCCAAGAGGCAAAGGCACCAAGTCCCAAGTTTGATTCTTTTTCAAAGAAGCCATTTCTTCCTCCATGGCCTCCTTCCAAGAACCTGCATCCTTCATATCCAAAGCCTCTGATACAATTCTAGGTTCATCACTTTAGCAAGCAAAGCATAAGCACAACTAGAATCAAGCAATGTAAAACCAAACCTTTTAGGTTGCTTTCTTATCCGTGTAGACCTCCTCAAGAGTTGAGGTTGAGGTTCAACTTCTTCCTCTGAGATTTCAAAGCTGTTGGAGCTCTCCTCATCATTAGGTCCAACATTGTCTTTTTGTTCAGTCTTCTAAGGGATGAGAGGAAACTAAACAACATCTTCTTTCTTTTCTTTTTCTTCTAGCTGCAAAACAATGGAAGAAGGTGTAAGCTCTCTAAAGATGACACTTCTGCTATACAACACTTTTTCAGTCATGGGGTTCCAAAGCTTGTATCCTTTCACACCAACACCATAGCCGATGAAGATACACTTAACAACTTTGTTCTCCAACTTTGACAGCTTCTCCCTAGGCACGTGTGCATATGCCTCACAACCAAAAACATGAAGATGCCTTACCAAAGGCTTTCTACCAGACCACACCTCCATGGGTGTCTTTCTAACAAGAGCTGATGTAGGAGATCTGTTTACCAGATAGCAAGTAGTGGCAACAACTTCAGCCCAAAAAATTTGTTCTAGACCAACTCCACTAAGCATACTCCTAGCCTTCTCCATCAGTGTCCTACTCATCCTCTCCACAACTCCATTTTGCTGCGAGGTGCATGGAGTTGTCTTATGCCTTTCAATCCCAAGTTCCTTGCAATACTTATCGAATTCTGTAGAATAGAAGTCACCACCGTTGTCAGTTCTCAAACATTTAATCTTTTTACTAGTCTGATTTTTAGCAAAGGCTCTAAACTCCTTAAACTTGCTATAGACTTCAGATTTGCTTCTGAGAAAATAAATCCATGTCCTACTGTAATCATCTATAAAAGATACAAAGTATATAGATTTTGATAATGAAGGAACATTAACAAGACCAAAGACATCAGAATGAATAAGGCCCAACACACCAAAAGACTTATGAGAACTCGAGTAAAACTGAACATAGTTTTGTTTTCCATAAATGCAATGTTCACAAAAGTTGAACTCAAGATTACAATCATCTAACCCCTCAATGATGTTCTTATTTTTTAGGGTATGCAGACCCTTCTCACCAATGTGGCCAAATCTCTTATGCCATAACATTGTGTTTTTTGCAGGAAGTGTAACTTCTAATGCACGATTACAACCATCAAGACTAGAAACAACATATTTCTTCACTTCTTGTTTAGATGGTGGAGATGAAGTGACTACTGCCCTCTTCCTTGAGTCAGATGAACTATTGCATTGTGCAATGCATGCTTCCATCTAAAACAGAGTACCTCTCTGAGTACCCTTAGTAAGCACCATAGATCCTTTAGTCATCTTACATCCTTCTTTCGAAAAGATAACCTACACACCTACATCATTCAAACTACTTATAGAAAGCAAGTTTCGTGCTAAGCCTGGGATGTGCATAACCCTTGAGATCCCCTTCACTCGACCATCAGGGAATTGGATAGAGACTCTTCCATGACCAACGATCTTCAGTTGAGAGTCGTCACCCAGATACACCTTTCCACCATCAAACTCCTCATACTTGGTGAACTAGTCTCAATGCGAGGTTATGTGGAATGATGCACCAGAGTCGATTAGCCACACATCATCTGATGCATGGGTTTCCAGGGCCGTGATGAAAGCATCACCGTCATCTTGTGACTTGTCGAAATCTAAATAAGGAGCTTTCTTCTTTTTCTTCTTCTCCTCTTTGCATTCCTTTCGAAAGTGCCCAGTTTTTCCATAGTTCCAACAAAGAGCCTTGGACTTTCCAGGAGATTTGGATCTCCCACGAGATTTGGATCTACCCTTCTCAGCTTTCTTGTCCTTCTTCTTCCCTTTCTCCTTGGGTCTTCCACAAACTATAAGGGCCTCTTTGGCTGCCTCATAAGACTTTCTCCGCATCTCTTCAAACAATAGCAAAGAAACCACTTCTTCCATTTTGAATGTGGATGTGGTGCTTCTGATTGCCATGACAAGATGATCCCATGAGTCTAATAGAGAACAAAGCAGGGTCATACATCAATCCTCCTCCTCCATCTTTACACCAATAGAGGTCAATTGTGCAACTAGCATGTTGAAAGCATTCATATGTTTAGCAATGGATCCTCTGTCCTCTATTCGAAGAGAATACAACTTCTTTCTCATAAAAAGTTTATTGACTAGGGATTTGGCTTGATACACATCCCCCAACTTCTTCCAAAGTAGTTTCGCAGTAGTCTCCTCATGGACATTTAACAACACAGAATCGACAAGACTATGTCTTATGAGACCCTTAGCCTTCCGATCCTTGAGATCCCAATTAGCTTGTGACATTGCAGCTGGTTTAGTTCTATTCACACTATCCCAAAGGTCTCGGTCAACTAACATGTCTTCCATCTTGAGCTTCCACAGCTCAAAATTACTGCCATTGAACTTCTCTACTTCAAATCTTCTAGATGTGCCTGCCATCTCCTTGCTGCAATAAGATACAAAATGCTCTGCACAGACTCCCACTCAACCTAAGATTAGCTCAAAAAACCCCTACCCAACAACTAGGACCAAAGGTGATCAAGCTCTGATACCAACTGAGAGGAAGCTAGGTGTGTGGAAATCGCTTCCTACACTAATCTATTGAGGAGAGGGCTATGCAAATTCAAATTTATCCTAACTATTACAGTAATGTTAAACCATTAACATGAGATATTGTAGCAAAACAAAAGAACTAGAATGTAGACAGAAGAAGAGAGACAAAGATTTATGGTGGGAAAAACCCTTATTGGGTGAAAAACCCCACACTCAAAAACCTGCACAATGTATTAACAAATTTGAAAGAATGTTTACAATACACTTGCAATGCAAGTTTCAATGGTCTTCAACACTCATGCCTAGAGTTAATCTGGTAGCATAACAGTACCTATGAACCTGTGCTACAAACTCCATCTCCAAGCACCTGTATATAAAGAGAAGTAGTACGAATGGAGGTAGCTTCTAGAGCAAGTCACACAAGGAACTCATCCAAATCAATGTGGCCTAATTTCCAAGGACATAAAACATGCGTATAACACTTGTAAGTGATTCTCTTTCATCTCTTACAACCCCCCTTGGGCACCCCAAATTTACCCAATTAAGGTATGACAGATGCTCTTACAATGTCATAAAATCTGTCATATATGACAACTCTTACAGTTGTAAGAGAATCTGTCATAACTATCTATTAATAACATATTCTCTTACAACCTTGACATAGTCAAACTTGGGTGCCTACTTCCCCATGCAAGATGCTTTCGGACACTTGTCTTCACTTGTCATATAATCTTCCATTTCTGGCCCTTACATGTCATAGATTCTGTCATAACTCTTACACATCATAAATCTCTTACAACACCTAAAAGATGCTAACACATGGCAAAACTCTTCTACCACAAGCTGGAATGGCTATCTCCTCATATGAGGACAAAAAATACATGTGGTCACCTTCCATGTAGGATGACACATCACCGTGCCAACTCCCACAAAGTGACGAAATAGGATTTGCATCCAAAGTACAATAATAGGCAAAAAAAAATACAATTAAATAATAAATGCTAGAAACTTGCAAAGGTTGAAACACCTTAATTTCCAACACATAGGTTATGACTCATTGTGAGGAGTATCTTTGATCAAGTCTATGATATCCTTTTCATCATAGCACCTTTTCTTAACTAAGGTGATTTTCACAATGACTCACCTAATAGCCTTGGGTTTGTGGAACACATAAGTATAGGTGTTAAGTGAAAAATCCAAAGGGACTCCCTTGCTACCAATACAATCTCCAACCTAAATTAGCAAGTGACCACACCTTGCATACTAAACTCACATGATGATATCATATGAACAAAATAAATAAATATTGAAAATTCAAAAGAATAAAATTAGGCCACCTAAGTAACTCTACCTGATCTATAGACGCATGCTAGCAGTGGGGCTCTACTTAGGCGGATTGTATAGATAACCTTGTCGGGGCTATGGATGCCTGCAGGTAGCAAAGCTCTATCCCAGTTGGCTATGAGGGATGATCCCAAAATATGTATCTTAACACCAGTTACTCATGTTTTCAACTTACTTTCAAGATAATGATAATTAATCATCTGCACAGACTTGGTCCCTTGCTAGCATTGTTGCAATGATGAACATCATATCATTTAGAAAGGTCATAATACTTATGCTTAGAAAGAGTTAAAATGCTATGTTAGAATGTGATTACATCACTTGAATCATTGGAATCTAGTTATTTTCTTTGGTGGTAAGTTGTTGTGTGGTTACACAACACGCCCCATTTTGCCTTAGCAAAATAGGTACCCAACTTTTCTTTCTGTTTATTGCTTGCTTGTTTCTTGCTTTGGGTGGTTTGGTAAAATTAGTCATATATGTCACCTTTGAGAGGGTGGATTTACCACTAGATGAGGTCAGTTGTCAAAGTCAGCAGTTGCTATTATGAACCTCATGGTTGGGAAGTACACAAAATTCTAAGTAGGTTTGCCTTTTTGATCACCCCAAAATTGTCTAAGGGTAGAAAGTTATGTTGAGTCAAAGTTTGGTCAAACCTGATATTACCTGAGGAATGGGGTCATATTTCTAACATCATTCATATTTGATAACATCACCTAGACTTAGAATCATCACTTGATAACAACTAGGTGCACGATATACGAACATCAAAATTAAATAAGAGCCGGCATCTACCCATCAAAGAACTTCACGTATTATCCGGGGGGGTCATATTCCCTAATATCAATCATCTTAAAAATATCACCCCTTCACAGATATCACCCTACACTAATATGATGATGACATCATCAAATTGTAATGAATGAAAGAAATCACCCCGACGATGACATCATCATCTCATCCGACATGTGGAAGGTCATATATCTAATGTTTGTCATATTTCTTAATATGATGATAACATCACTAAAACCTGGTAACTAAAGAACATCAATGACATGATGATGTCATCATGATCTATTCCCCACAGGGGGTCATATTTTGAAGTACCCCTGATCTTAATTCCATGACTCGATATGCTTCCTAGTCAAAGTTGACCATGTCACCTGAGCTTTTACACACGGTTATCCCGCGTAAGATGAGAGGGGTCATATTTTCCATAGGGAGTCATATTTCCTAATATCCCTGATCTTTCAAAGATCACCCCCCTAACATTAAATGAATTTAAAGTGGTAGATGAAATCTTGTAGATTGCAAAAAATAATCAAGCACTTGGTGGCATCTACGAATTCTGTGAAAATGATGGACGGATTTAATCAAGACAGTACATTTTACCCTAATTCATCTTATCTATCTATTTAAAAGTGAAATTCAAAGGTCATTTTTATTTACCTTACAATAAATGAAAAATTATAGAGCTCCAGAAGTCAAACCCTTATCAGCTACCTGCCAGTGAACTAGATCCTTCAATGTAATGGAACGAAACAGGTGAGCTTGCACATTTATAGTCTTTCCCGTAATCACTCATATAATCCAAAGGAAAGCGTTATCAGGTAAGTAACTTCAAAACCTCCCTGTTGTCATTTTCTACAAATCCAAGTGAAATGTTTGACTTTACTAGGGTAAATACATATGATGATGCATAGAGAAGGGTAAAATTAAGGGTAATAGATAAAAGATACATGATATTGTTGAAAATACATATGGATACCATAGGGTAAAATATATCATGTCTATTGTAGGAATCAATGGCCGACATCAGAAGAAACAAGTTTGAGGCTGAGTTTCTGAAGTCCATGTTTGTGCAACTAGAAGGGGTGTAGTTCAGATATGGGGTCATTGGTGATACACATTGGTGGTGCCTGCATAGATGTTCAGGTTTCAAGTAGTTAATTTTGCAGACACCCTCCCAAAAATCCAAAAAAGTTTTAAGTCTGAGGGCCTCCTCATCATATTTTATAGGTAACCTAATATTTCTTAAGGAGAGGAGGTCATCATCATCATATTTCCAGACATCACCCTGATGTTGTTTGCGAGGGTCATCATATTCTACCAGCCTGATCTTTCACCCAGGGTGATATTTTAACATCGGGTGATCTTAGTTAAGATCACCCTGATGTTGGTGTTGCAAAGTTTCTAAGTATGACCCAATCTCTTGAGGGGTCATCATATTTGAATATTGGGTGATCTTTCTTAAGATCACCCTGATGTTATTTTATCACCTCTTGTTCTTTGATCGCCCTGATGCTGCTGACATCATTCTTATGTCAGGGTGATATCTGCTTGTCTATCGGCTTCATCATATTCCGAAGGAGGGGGTGATATTTCTAAATATCATTCATATTCAAACATCACCCTGATGTTACAATGAAGCTACAATGCACCCTGATATTTTTGCGGGGGGTGAAATTCTAAAATATCAGGTGATCTTACGAATACCACCCCAGTGCCAAGATGATGGTGACGTCATCAAGGTCTAGGGGGTCATATTTTAACATCAGTCATTTTATGGAGATCCCTCGATGTTGCGAATATGATGATGACGTCATCTGGATATGAGGAGGTGTGCGGTATGTAGAATATGATGGTGATGTCACTAGGATATTCATCGGGGTGACTTCTCACATCGGTGAGGCTGGGAGATCTTCTTCCAACGCCTTGTGTTTGGCTGATGAGAACCTTCATCGGGGTGACTTTCTATATCGGGCAGACATGTATAGGGTTTGCTGATGAAGCGGTCTGGCCGATGGAGGATGACGACAAGGGTTAAGATGGCGTCGTCGGGAGCAAAATCGTCGACATTATATATGATCACGACCGTGCATATAAAGTGTTGAAGGGGTTACCGTAGGGTGAATGTGGGATAATGTCTCACATATATTTGAAAGGAAAGAATGCCGTGGAACACTCCACATGGAGACACTTGAAAGATGGAGAAGGTCAACAAGATGCTTACGTGGCACGTTGCCATTGGTAGTCGACATGTCAGTGTGATCCACGCCGCAGATCTCGGCGAGAAAGGGAGGAAATCGACGGTTAATATTTAAATATTCAAGTAGAGGGTTTTTCCATGCTATTATAGTAGCTCTTCGAGGCTAGAGGAGGTCTGACACACGCAACCACTGCATTCCTAAGGCTACGAGTTGGTATGCCATAAATGACGATTTACAGGGGCATGGACCTGATAGATTCAGATCAGCTACCAAATTAATGAGAAAGATCTCCAAGCAGCGGTGCAAAATCCAATCTTTCCTCTTCTTCCCTATTTTTTAGATGGTGGCATTTAATGAATTGCTTTCGACACTGCCTTGGCAACGTTGGTAATTGGTAAAATCCTACAGATCATCATGTAATTAATGTTGAGCACCTTCCTTGTTGTATATAGCAGGATGTGTTGCTCATTTGTAAGGTTGTTAAAAACTGGACACATCTAGCATTGTAATAAGATACAACTAGTTTTGGTTGCTCTATGTAGGAGATCTTGTGAGTTTATGAGTCTCATGTTTTATGTATTGTGCATAGATTTATTCGTTTCATGCTATTTTAGATGAATAATGCTATACTGCATGTGTTATGTTATCTGTCTCTTGTATTGAATATACTTTTCTTTTGAATCTGGATATCTAAGGGGTGTCTTGGGTTCTAGGATATAGGTTTACTATATTGAATGCTTGATCTCTTAACTTCTACTCAAGGGGTAGATTAAAGTGTTTTCAAGTTAAGTGTTGAGGAGAATATATTGCAGTAAGGATATCATAAGTAGAGATAACTTAATACTCTATTTTGGGAGGTATCTGTAAGGCAGATATCACACAAATCCCCTTGAAATCCAGTCTTGGTATGTTTATGCTGAACATTTACATGTTTATGTCTACTAACTCCAAGCCTTGGATAGGCACCAATCTAGCTCTGTGTTGAGGTTATACACCAAGTCCAGGTTTGCATCCAAACATAAAATCAAATTCAAACTTCCAAAACAACCATTAGGATTGTAGAAGTAGTTTAGGACCAAGATCCTCTGATTCACAACTGAACATAAGCCCAAAGCTAGCCCCTTTGCATTTATCCCATAGTTTTGGTCTTCATATAGGAGGATTTTTCTGCTTTGTATCAACATCCCAAGCCAACCCACAAGCATATTCTCATGGGTGTTGAATAGGGAATACCCCCCTAGGTTTTGCAAAGCCTGAAGAAGAAGAGGAGATAAGAATAGAGTCTATCTCCTACACTGTTGGCCCCTAGCCCAGAGAACCTGTTGATCATTGATGGCTACCTTGTAGGGATATCTGGGAGAAAGTATCCAGTCAAGGAA
This sequence comes from Cunninghamia lanceolata, assembly GCA_027924645.1. Taxonomy (NCBI): domain Eukaryota; kingdom Viridiplantae; phylum Streptophyta; class Pinopsida; order Cupressales; family Cupressaceae; genus Cunninghamia; species Cunninghamia lanceolata. Next base: position 6,497,435 of record BSBN01000402.1, read on the forward strand.
AAAACCAACAGAAATTGGTGACTCCGCTGGGGAACTATTTGTGTAAGAACCCTGGTTTTAAAAAAAAAAAAATTCCTACTTATAGGTGGCAACTTTGAACAATCTCCCAACCGGTAAAGTAAAAAAATTGTATGCAAGGGAGAAGATCCCTGCGTAATCCTTTATTTGAAGAATTACCTAGAAAGATGTTGTATAGGAAAAAAGGGACTGTTCAAACCAGTCATGAAGGTTCTCCCAAGAACACTGTTAATATCCAAGATGACCCTAGATCTTCAAGGCAACATGTACCCTAATTTTCAAATGCAGAAGCTGATATTCAAGGTGCATATGAGAGGCAACAAGGTGGTAGCCTAAGAATGAGGTCAGAGGTGTTTCAAGAACGCCCTTTCCTAGATCCCAGTGAAAGATTTGAAGAGGTTGAATCTCCAAGGGATGATGATGATGATGACCAAAATGGAATGAGACCATCCTCTTCCATGCCTAGAGATGAAGAAATAGCTGAAGAAATCAAGAACTTGAGAGCTGAATTTGAATAATTGAGGACTACTCAACAGGATGTAGTCCCTACCCTTGATAATGTAGATGCCTTGAGGAACTAGCATAGAAATGAAGTCCAGTATCAGCAAAATGATCAAAGACAGAATGCAAACAATGCTAGAGTACCATTAAATAATGTGAGAAATCCAAATGCTAATAGAAATGTTAATGCTAATCAGTTTGGTAGACAACCTATGCAACTGGATAGATTCAGGTAGCTTGTTTTTGATGATATTCTTGGTTATCCTAACCCCATTGACAAGCATGTAAGGCTTCAAGTGTCAAAGTTTTTAGGAAATAATACTGTGTCTGGGGAGGATCATTTAAAAGCTTTTCAAAATGTCATGGATAACTTTGAGGTTGAGCATGAGAATGTTTTTATGAAGTCATTTATGTAATCCCTTGTTGATGAAGCTAGAGAATGGTACAAAAATCTGCCTGACTGGAGCATTTCATCATGGGATGATTTCAAAAGGATTTTGAAGGAGCAGTATGGTGATAAAACTAACCCTAGCTTCTTTGTAAATGAATTCACCAGCATCACTAAGGAGTCCAATGAGTAGGTTGCAGACTTTAATGCTAGATTTACTAAAGTGTTGAACAAACTGCCACATCATATGAGGCCCAATGAACCTATGTGCATAATATTATATATAAATGCTTTTGATGCTAAAATAGCATATGGGTTAAGAGATAAGGGTCTTGCTACTCTCAAAGATGCTTTTAGAATTGCAGTGAATATTGAGAATAATAGGAAAGCATCAGGCAAGACAAACAGGAGGGATGAGGTGAAAATTCTATAGAATCCAAACAAGCCTCAAAACACTCAAGGTAGTACATCTACCCCTGAAGACAAAATTGATAAACTGACAAATGTTGTTAAGGACCTAAGTTACAGATTGGCTAGAAATGAAAAAGGGATAGGTCCTAATAGGCAAGTCTACCAAAGGCAGGAAAAAAGGCCATCATTGCATGATATGCCATATAATACCAATTGGCATAATGGTAAACCTATATTTCCACATAACAACACAAATCAGAGAGCTCAACATACCAAGGAAACTCCTGATTCTTTGAAGAAAGCTGTAAATATTGCTGATGATACTCCATGGTGCATAATCTGTCAGATGCCTCATTCACAGTCACAATGCATGATTGCTCAATCTTTGTATGACAATGCTATTTCTTGTGATGAATGCAATGAGCCACATTATATACAGGATGATGATGTTAATATGCTATCCACAAGTAGGGAGCATCCTTCTCATGATGCAGATAAGAGTACAAATAATGAGATTCAGGCATGTCAGCAGGTTTTCTATGATGAAGATAATGAAGATAATTGTGTATGCTCAAGGCTCACACAACTTCCTGAATAACCTGAAGAGACCTTCTGATGAAGAAATTAGGTCTCTCACAGCTGTAGCAGTGGCCCAAGTCAAGAGCAACTATAACCTTAGAGGTAAAGCTCAGGTAAGTAACTCACACCAACTAGAGAGTACTTTCACAAGCCAGCCAGTGCATAGTCATAAAGGGGTTGAACTGCAAAAGAAATAGTGCAATAACAACAAGCAAAATTTTAAGCAGAAAACAGGTCATGATTCTCAAAGACCAGAAAATAGAATTCCCCATGTTGAAGATCAAAACAAGAGTTCCCAAATCAGAAATGATTATCAGGGGACTATGAAGATAAAAGCTGGATCATCTCAAGATAAAAACAAATCCACAACACAAGCTACAACTGTGGTACAAGATTATGCTCCCTTTGATATAACTCAAGTCCTCTCTCAGGTAAAGGTTTCTGTCCCATTGATGGAACTGATGAAGGTTGAAGAAATCAAGAATAGGATAGTATCCCTAATTTCTGGAGTGCCTTGTCAAGCTAAGCAAAATGATGAAGCCCAAGGTAAGAAGCAGGCCTTGTGCAATGAAGAGGATGAAGTCCCTGAAGTATATCTGGGGGTGACCATGACTAAATGTCCTTCACAAGTGGAACCATTCTATGTCGCCCTTGTTATCAATGGGAAAATAATCAGGAATTGTATGCTTGACTTAGGAGCATCAACAAACATCATGCCTCTAGCCATTATGCAACAAGCAGGATTAAAAATAGACAAGGCATGTGGAAAATGCTTTGCCATGGATGCTAGAGAGGTACCAGTCATTGGAATCATAAAGGATGTGGATTTCAAGCTGGCAGCATATCCTGAAAAGACCTACAAAATGAATATAATAGTGGTTGACATAAAGCCACAATATGGTATGTTGTTATTAAGGAGATGGGCAGCACTGATTGGTGGAAGTATGGAACTAGACCTGTCATATGCCATGATCCCAATGAATGGCAAGGATGCCAAACTGATCAGAGAAGAAAGATCACAGGAGTCAATTGAAGATCAAGATTCAAAAGAACACATCTGTTTTGTAGACACTGACTGTGAGAATTTCAGAGTTGTCTCAAGTGATCAAGAAAACCAAAAGGAAGACCTTTGCATTCAAGAGTTGGACTAGCAGGGTCTGTGGACCATGTATTTTGATGGAGCTTGTGCAAAGGAGGGCTCTAGAGCTGGAGTTGTATTGCTGTCTCCAACTGGTAAGCTTCTAAAGTTCTCTTTCTTGCTGAAGTTTGCCTGTACAAATAATATTACAGAATATGAAGCTTTGTTGCTAGGATTGAATATGGCCCTCAAACATGGAATCAAGATGTTGAGAGTTTTTGGAGATTCAGAGTTAGTTGTTTCCCAGGTTAGAGATAAGTATGCATCAAAAAACAAAAGATTAAAACAATACAAGCATGTTGTCTGGGATACAATTGAATTATTTGATGCACTTTCAATAGGTTGGATAGAGAGATCAAAAAATGTCATGGCTGATTTCTTAGCTAATGTGGCCATAAGGCCAGATGATATCACTCTATTAGATGTCAAAAATGTTGAGGTGAAAATCAGACCTGTAGTACCAGAGAACATATGTAGTTGGCAAGTGTTTGATGATGACAAGGATTTGTTAAAATTTTTGCACTGCATAGATGAGTATGAGAACCAAGAAATTGATTTTCAAAATTTATGTAGAAGTTGTAGATGGAAAAGAAACTCTTATGGGAAAAGAAGTAATTCAGTTGAAGACTAATAAAATCCCTAGAGGGTTAGTAGCTTTAGAAAGAGCTTTTGACAATAGAGATCAGTGTGTTACAAAGACATCTCCTACAAACAAGGATGACTTGGAGGAGATAAACTTGGGGACATTCCATGCCCCCAAAAGGGTATATATTGGCAAACAGCTCAAACCACACATTAGGAGCATGCTGATTGCATTGCTAAAAAAGTATAAGCATGTCTTTGCTTGGTCATATGAGGACCTAAAAGCCTATAGAGAAGATTTATTCCAGTCATGTGATCCCTTTGAAGCCTGAAGCTAAGCCATTTAGACAAAAGCAAAGACCTATTAACCCTACCTTAGCTCCAAAAATGCAAGAGGAACTTAAGAAACTTAGGGAGGCTGGAATAATTGTGCCAATCAGGCATTCAACCTGGGTGTCTAACCTTGTCCCAGTCAGGAAAAAGAATGGTGACATTAGACTTTGTGTTGATTTTAGAAATCTCAATGTATCTTCCTTGAAAGACAATTATCCACTACCAAATATGGAGGTCATGTTACAGAAGGTAACTGGTTGTGAACTCCTATCCATGATGGATGGATTTTTAGGTTACAATCAGGTGAAGGTAAAGGAATCAAAACAATTTAAGACTGCTTTCACCACTCCATGGGGAACCTATGTATATGTAAGGATGCCATTTGGACTAACAAATGCAGGTGCTACTTTTTAAAGAGCTATGGATGTTGCTTTTGCAGGGTTGATTGATTCAATTCTGGTTGTTTATCAAAATGATCTAACTGCTTATTCAAAGAAAGAGGAGCAACATTGTATGCATCTAGAATAGATTTTCATTAGATCACTAGAGTATGGCATCTCTCTCAACCCAAAGAAATGTGCTTTTGGGGTAGTAGAAGGGAAACTCTTGGGGCACATTGTTTCCAAAGATGGAATAAGGATAGATCCTGAAAGGGTGGCTGCCATTGACAGAATTCAGATGCCTAAAATAGTGAAAGGAGTTCAGTCCTTCTTTGGACAAATTAATTTTGTTAGAAGATTTGTTCCTAACTTTGCAGAAACTACAAGGAACATCTCCAAGATGATGAAGAAGGATGCAATTGTCAATTGGGAAAGTGAAGCAATTAAATCATTTCAGAGCATCAAAGAAGCAATAAAGATGGCTCCTGTGCTAAAGTCTCTTGATTTTTATAATCCATTTCAGTTATTTTCATTTGCTTCTTTCCATACTATTGCTGCATGTTTACTACAGAAAAATGATGATGGTTTTGAGCAGCCCATTCCTTTTTTTAATATGTCATTGCAAGCTGCTAAATTAAAGTATGATATCATAGAAAAGCAGGCATATGCATTGGTTAGAGCAGTCAAAAGCTTTAGGCCATATCTAGTAGGATCCCAGATAGTTGCATATGTGCCTCATGTAGCAGTCAAGGACATCTTCACTCAGCAGGAGGTAACTGGAAGAAGATGCAGATGGATAAATAAACTACAAGAATTCAATATAGAGATACATATCACAAAGCTGGTAAGGGGACAAGGGTTAGCTAAAATGATGGCACAGTCAAATTTGGAAGCATGCCAAGTCAATATAGTCCAAAATGAAGTTGTTAACATGTCAGAATCTGAGTGGTACAAGGATATTGTATATTACTTGCAAAGTTTGAATTGTCCTTCCCATTTTAGTGATAGTCAGAAAAGGACCTTGAAACTACATGCTATCAAGTACATCATTGTTCAAGAAAACTGTATTGGAAAAATCCTGATGATGTGCTACTCAGATGTGTGGATGAAAATGATGCCAAGAATATTTTGAATGACATGCATAAAGGAGTGTGTGGTGGACACTACACTACCCAAACAACAGCTCACAAGATTCTCAGAGCAGGCTATTGGTGGCCCACTCTTTTCTCAAATGCACAAAAGTTGGTAAGGAGATGTGATCCTTGCCAAAGGTTCTTAGGAAAGTTAAGGTATGAAGGTGCACTGCCCCTAAGAACTGTAACTATGGAGGCTCCATTCCAGCAGTGGGGGATTGACTTCATAGGGGAGATTTCAGAAAAATCAAGTGGAGGACATAGTTGGATTTTGGTTGCTACTGATTATTGAAAATAGATTGAAGCCATTCCAACTAAGAGAGCAACAAGTAAAGTGGTGATGGATTTCATACTGGAAAATATTGTTATCAGGTTTGGAATACCATTCAAGTTGGTCACGGATAATGCTATGTGCTTCAGATCAGGTGAATTTGTTGATTTTTGCAACAAATATGGAATTAACTTGTCATATGCATCACCATATCATCCACAAGGAAATGGTCAGGCAGAGTCAAGTAATAAGAGCCTCATGAAAATCATCAAGAGGATAGTGGATAAGAACAAGAGAGCCTGGGATTCAAAGCTAAAACTAGCACTATGGGCTGACAGGGTGACAGTGAAAAAACCAGTTGGGAGCTCACCTTTTGAGCTAGTGTATGGTACATCAGCTAGATTGCCTATGAACAATCTCTTACCAGTCTATAAATTTATACAAGAAAATGATGAAGAGATTGATGATCCAATGATAGAAAGGATAAGTCAGCTGGTTGCATTGGATGAAGTAAGAAGAGAAGCTCACCAGACAAACATCAAGCAGCAACAGAAAGTGAAATATCTATTTGATAAGAGGACTGCAGACAGAAAATTTTAGATCAATGATCTAGCCCTTGTCTGGAATGCAAAAGATCAGGATAAGAGCAAGCATGGTAAGTTTGAGCCCTTATGGATGGGCCCTTATCAGATTAGCAACACTCATGGAGAAGACTCTTATTTTCTCTAGGCCCTAAGTGGTGAGATGCTGGAATTGCCTGTGCATGGTCAATTCCTCAAAGCTTATTTTTCATGAATATCTTTTGCCATGCACACTTGTAAGATATTAGTAAATGCTCCTGTATAGTCGGTGTTCTGCATTTTTTGCATTTTGCTTGGTCTGCCCGGAGATGATCTGGTTCTTGTTGCAGCCTTGCACCTGCATGTCCCCAGTCAGAGCTAATGGTGGTGCTTGCATAGATGTTCAGGTTTCAAGTAGTTAGTTTTGTAGACACCCTCCCAAAAATCCAAAAAAGTTCTAAGTCTGAGGGCATCCTCATCATATTTTACAGGTAACCTAATATTTCTTAAGGAGAGGAGGTCATCATCATCATATTTCTAGACATCACCCTGATGTTTCTTGCGAGGGTCATCATATTCTGCCAGCCTAATCTTTTGTCTGGGGTGATATTTTAACATCGGGTGATCTTAGTTAAGATCACCCCGATGTTGGTGTTGCAAAGTTTCTAAGTATGACCCGATCTCCTAAGCGGTCATCATATTTGAATATCAGGTGATCTTTGTTAAGATCACCCTAATGTTATTTTATCACCTCTTGTTCATTGATTGCCCTGATGCTGCTGACGTCATTCTTATGTCAGGGTGATATCTGCTTGTCTATCAGCTTCATCATATTCCAAAGGAGGGGGTGATATTTCTAAATATCAGTCATATTCAAACATCACCCCAATGTTACAATGAAGCTATAGTGCACCATGATATTTCTGTAGGGGGTGATATTCTAAAATATCAGGTGATCTTACGAATATCACCCTGGTGCCAATATGATGGTGACGTCATCAAGGTCCGGGGGGTCATATTTTAACATCAGTCATTTTATGGAGATCCCCCGATGTTGCGAATATGATGATGATGTCATCTGAATATGAGGAGGTGCGCGGTATGTAGAATATGATGGTGATGTCACCAGAATATTCATCAGGGTGACTTCTCGCATTGGTGAGGCTAGGAGATCTTCTTCCAACGCCTTGTGTTTGGCCGATGAGAACCTTCATCGGGGTGACTTTCTATATCAGGTAGACATGTATAGGGTTTGCCAATGAAGCGGTCTAGCCAATGGAGGATGATGACAAGGGTTAAGATGGCGTCATCGGGAGAAAAATCGTCGACATTATATATGATCACGGCCGTGCATATAAAGTGTTGAAGGGGTTGCCGCAGGGCGAATGTGGGATAATGTCTCACATATATTTGAAAGGAAAGAATGCCACGGAATGCTCCACGTGGAGACACTTGAAAGATGGAGAAGGTCAACAAGATGCTTACGTGGCACGTTGCCATTGGTGGCTGACATGTCAGTGTGATCCACACCTCAGATCTCAGCGGGAAAGGGAGGAAATCGACGGTTAATATTTAAATATTTGAGTAGAGGGTTTTTCCACACTGTTACAGTACCTCTTAGAGGCTAGAGGAGGTCTAACACACGCAACCACTGCATTCCCAAGGTTGCAAGTTGGTATGCCATAAATGACAATTTACAGGGGCATGGACTTGACAGATTCAGATCAGCTACCAAATTAATGAGAAAGATCTCCAAGTAGCAGTACAAAATCTGATCTTTCCTCTTCTTCCCTATTTTTCAGACGGTGGTATTTAATGAATTGCTTTCGATGTTGCCCTGGCAACGTTGGTAATTGGTAAAATCCTGCAGATCATCATGTAATTAATGTTGAGCACCTTCCTTGCTATATATAGCAGGATGTGTTGCTCATTTGTAAGGTTGTTGAAAACTGGACACATCTGGCATTGTAATAAGATACAACTAGTTTTGGTTGCTCTGTGTAGAAGATCTTGTGAGTTTATGAGTCTCATGTTTTATGTATTGTGCATAGATTTATTGGTTTCATGCTGTTTTAGATGAATAATGCTATACTGCATGTGTTATGTTATTTGTCTCCTGTATTGAATATACTTTTCTTTTGAATCTGGATATCTAAGGGGTGTCTTAGGTTCTAGGATATAGGTTTACTATATTGAATGCTTGATCTCTTAACTTCGGCTCAAGGGGTAGATTAAAGTGTTTTCAGGTTAAGTGTTAAGGAGAATATATTGCAGTAAGGATATCATAAGTAGAGATAACTTAATACTCTATTTTGGGAGGTATATGTAAGGTAGATATCACACAAATCCCCTTCAAATCCAATCTTGGTATGTTTATGCTGAACATTTACATGTGTATGTCTACTGACTCCAAGCCCTAGATAGGCACCAATCTAGCTATGTGTTGAGGTTATACACCAGGTCCAGGTTTGCATCCAAACATAAAATCAAATTCAAACTTCCAAAACAACCATTAGCACTATAGAAGTAGTTTAGGACCAAGATCCTCTGATTCACAACTGAACATAAGCCCAAAGCTAGCCCCTTTGCACTTATCCCATAGTTTTGGTCTTCATATAGGAGGATTTATCTGCTTTGTATCAACATCCCAAGCTAACCCACAAGCATATTCTCATGGGTGTTGAATAGGGAATACCCCCCTAGGTTTTGCAGAGCCTGAAGAAGAAGAGGAGATAAGAATAGAGTCTATCTCCTACACTGTTGGCCCCTGGCCTAGAGAACTTGTTGATCATTGATGGCTACCTTGTAGGGATATCTAGGAGAAAGTATCCAGTCAGGGAAAAAACCAACACACATCAAGGGAGTACAAAACTAGAAGCATGGTCAACAAGGTTGGATAATGACACAGACAATCCTATTCTAGATAGAGTGTTTACCTCTGGTATGTGGCATGCAACTAGTATTCCTTATGCCATGGATGCCCTAGAATTGGTAGTTTAATGTGCAAGGAATTATAATCTAGAAACCAGGCGGGTGGAGAAACATTGTAGGATATATGCTGATTTCTTAGTTAAGGGCCTCACCACCACTTTCAACTTACCAGTAGGAAATAAGGTGGTCAATGTGGATCTCCATAAGCTAGAGACAGAGTATAACAACAAAATGAAAAAGGCCAAGAAGAGGATGTATCAATGGAGAGCAAAGAATAGCACTTACACAGCCTCAGCTAAGGTACCAGTATACTTGTACAAGTACAACTTTGATGATGAGTACCAATATATGATTGCCTTGGTAAGCAGGATGACTGGGCAGACCTCATGCTAGTAATTTTGAGAATTGGATGTTTGGGATCATCCAGATGGTCTTATACTCAGATAACAAACCCCTATGGGCCAAGATCATTAGTGATTCATTGGATGAAGGGACGAGGAAGCTGGGAGGACAGGCATGTTTATTTTACATGACCTCATATGTGGTATACTCTTACACATTTAGAGAAACATTTGATGCCCTACAAATAGTAGGTAAGGTTGGCAGTGATGCAGATGATGTGCATAGATGGGATCACTATCCCCAATTACAAAGAAAAGTATACCTCCAAGATTATAAATTGGTAAATGATGCATTCTCAATGCATCTGGTAAGAACCATGGAGGAGGATAGGACTAAAAGGCTAAGCATGGAAGCTCAAGAGGTCATTTATAAACATGGGGCATGGTTTATATAGTTTGCCACCTTTTCATATATTAGGATTCAAGGATTTGAGGGACAGCCTCTTATGTTGCCAAGATACCCTACTGATAGGGTCATCTTGATGGAGTTTGTCAGACAGGTGTCTACAGCGGTTGAGGCCTATAAAGCACATAAGAAGCTTCCTCCGATTTTATTTCCAGTATATATGGGGTGGTACTTATGTTCAGATTCAAAGAGAATAAAACATGCTATTGGGGGGTTGAAACTGATGTACCTACAGCCATCTAGATCATATGAACCTTATGGTAGGATGCAAAAGTTACTAGGAAAACAGATACATCAAAAGCATTTGGAGGATTTTTGGACTGATTTTGATGATGAAGCTAAGGTGAGAAGAAGGAAATATTAAGGGTTCACCTTGAATCAAATCAGGACCTTTGACTGCATCCCAGTGCTAGCACAATTGCATAATGATGATCAGAAGATAATGTCTAATGAATATGAGGACAAAAAGGTGTATAATGACACCATATCAGCCCCTGATCTTACATAGTCAGAGGATATATCCTTGGATCAAATAATGCAAGGGGTGATAAAACTGACCCAAAGTTGGGTGGATGCAGAAATTGCTAAGCTAAAGAAGAAGGGCATGGCCCTTACTATTGACAATGAGAAAAAGAGACAAGAATTATCTGATGAAGAACATGATGATTTCATTATCGAGAAGAGAAAATCTAATGGGGAAATATTACCCTCTAAAAAAAAAAGAAGTGATCCTCCAAGGGCAAGAAGGTGGAGAATGAGACAAAGGGGTGATCATTGAAAGGATTGTATCTAAAGGTGATGGGGCATCCACATCAGCCCATGTGTCCACATCACAACCACCCCTGGACAAACCAAAGACTAAGAGGATATTGAGAACAGATGCTGAAAGCACAAGGGTGCAAGGTGATAAGCAAGTTTTACAAGATGATTTAGAAGAAGATGATCTCTTGGAAGAAGAAAAATTGGATAAAGAACCCAAGGATGATGACTTGTTGATTGCAAGTAGGAAAAGAAAGAAGGTGTTGCAAACACCACCACCTAAGAAACAGAGAACGGCCATGAAGGGGAATGTCAACACTGATCCCATTATGTTGAGGGGAATGGGCACTGAGGTTTTCATAAAAGAACTGCAGCATGAAGTCCCCATTCCCTAAATAATTAAGTTTAAAACTGAGAGGGCCGAGGAGCAAACAAGAGAAGTGCTCATGGCTAGTAAGGAGACTCCTTTCCCTCTAGATGATATGGTGGAATTAGCACATGATGAGGTAGTCCAAGAAGTGGATGCTCAATGTATGGAAACCCTGGTTTCCAACACTAGGATGACTCCTCATGGGACTCCATTAGCCCAGATGAGGGTGTTGCAAGAAGAAAAATAGATGGAAGAAATAAAACAGGATAGTCCTGAGAGGGTAGCCCAACAAATAGGGCTAGAAAATTTGGTTGAGCAGGTTACAAGCCATACAACAATAGACCTAACATATAGGGGTTATGTAAGCCCAGATAAAGACAATAATCTACCCATAGAGCCTAAAAGGACTGAAGAGGTAGGGCATGTAAAGAAAGATAATGCTGCTCTTGATCAAGATCAAGAACAAAATAAGACACCCACTGAATTAAAGACATTAGAAACATAATAGCAGAGTGGGGGTGATTAGGACATACCAGACAGTAGTGCTGGTCAGGCCCAAAGCGGTTCGTCAATGCCTCAAGGTAAGGCTAATCAAGAGATGCTCCACAAAGATGCTCAGTAGGAACAAAGCACATCTCCACCACATACTGAGCAGGGAGATTTAGGAAAAACACCAGGGACTGAAGAAAAATTAGGTCAAGAAGGGCCTAAGTCAGAATATATCAGTACACCAAAAGACGGAGAACAGAAAATAACCCATGACTGGGGTACTGTTAAGGAAATAGATAATGTGACCAAGGGTGATCAGGATGATCTCCTAGGTCAAAATGCACAAGCCTCTCAGGAAGCTAATGTGTCATAGGATGAACCAAATAAGGAGGGTGATATGATTCCAAAAGAAAGTTCACCAAAGGAGACATCAGATCAAACTATGAATATTCCACAAGATCCTCTACAAAAGGAAGCCCCTCAACAGGAGAAACCCCAGTGAGATCCTTCTCATGATGAATTGCATGAGGAAGAAATCAAGAAGGTGCCTTCACCACCAAGGATAGAAGCTGATACAGGAAGGCACGACACCCATGACATAGGAAGAGATCACCAAGAATTTGGAGGTGATATACCTCATTGGCTGAGAAGGGAAATACATGAACATGTGGAAGAGGTTCTAGATTTTGATGTGCCTGCCCTATTTGCTAAAAGCATGATGAAGCCAAGGAGAAAGGCTAGGCTAACATCCACAATAAAAAGAGATCCTACTACAGGTAGGAGGACCGCACAAGTAGCCCTCCCTATAGTTGAAAAGGAGAAAGGCAAAATAAGCCTAGAAGAGTTTCAGATCACTAATGTTGAGCTAGGTTTTGCTAATGAAGATTAAGAAGGTCAAGACTGAAAGGATATTATTGATTCTCTAACCCAAATGGTAAAGAGAGAAAAGGAGAAGCATAAGGTACATAAAGAGCACATTGCTCAATTACATTCTTTTATAAAAGGGTTAATTAACCCTAATCATGCACCTGCTAATCTGGCCATCCCATTATCTACTATATCACAAGATGAGGTTACCAAATTGGACCTGATGAAGAATGAGGCAATGCCGATGGAGAAATGGATGTTATTAGCATTTGTTGGAGCTAAGGATGTGGTAAAGACCTCTCTACAGAGATGGAATTTTTTGAGCACCTTAAAGAGAAAGGTAGACAAGATGTAGAATGAAATAGGTAGAAGGTCATTCAAATTGGAAAAGGACTTAGCTGCTCTAAGTGAGATGAGAAGAATTGATTCACAAATTTTGATAAGTAACAATGTACTAGATAATAACAATGCCTTGCTAATAGGGATATGGTATGAGGATATCAGGTTCAAATGTGAGGTATTGAAGAAATGTAGTGGCAAGCTTAGAGACATCAGTCTCAAACTGCATAGCATGATGGCATATGAGGCAGAGACCTTGGAGGCTTTAGAAGGAAAAATAGAACGTAAAATGGAAAATCAAGATGCATATTTTGCTGTTAAGGCTCTACATGATAATTTCAAGCCTGTACCAAATGACCTCCTGAATCACTTGACGGAGGAAGTGATGAATAGAATCATGAGGATAAAGGTTAAAGTGGAAACATATAATGAGACATTAAATAGGAGGAAATGCAAGATGGAAGCCCTCAAGGCTAAATTCCACTCCCATAAACATGCAATAGTAAAAGCTAAAGTCCAAGATGGGGGAGAGGTTGACAAAATAGTGCAAGCATATGAATCAATCAGGACAACAGTAAAGGTCCATATAGGAGAGGATGTGTACCAAAGTGATAGTGATAGTGAAGGTGCTGAAAGTGAAGGGAACAATGAACAAGAAGAAATTGAAAAAGAAGGAGATGAAGAGTAAGTACAGATGCATCACCAAGTAAACATATGCATAAGCAACTTATAAGTAGCAAGTCATACAGATGGTTACCAGTTGGCAACTTGTGCCATGAATGAAGAAGTTGACTATGTGAATGGAGAATTGTTAGCCGTTGATCTGAATTGATAAATCTTGACCATTGGTCAGTTGCAACCGCCTCCACTACTTATTCTATAAAAGGTGTAGGAGTATAATCTTTTGGTCATTTGAAACTTAATTAAAATTTGATTGCTGAAGAATTTAGGACTTGTTTCAAAGTTATTGTGAATGTACATGTTTTGCATACTTAATGAAAGAGACGTTGTTTTGATTACAAATCATTGTAAATCTTGAGTAATCTGTGAGTGGAATCCAGATATATGCATTGATTAGTTGCATCCCTTGGAGTGCTTTTTAATTTGCATATGTTGTTTTCATTCTTTTTTCCTTTGAAGTTAGCATCAACCATACCTAGCTGTGGAACAACCTAGTGAATTATGGTTTGATTTCTTCTCTTCATGACTGTATCTTGTGTGTATGTGATTCAATAACTAAAGGTTCATTAAAATTAGAAGTATTTCTTTAAATTTCTTTGAATTTCATTACAAATCACCTCCATAATTGCAAATAACATACAATCAAGAGCAAATAAACCTGAAATATGTAGATATCTCGTAGATAACTAAAAATATAGAGCATATTTGAATAAAAGCATGTCAAATTGATAAATATCATGCAAATACAAATAAATAGCTATGATAAATACATGAATATCCATTTGTAGACACATCATTTGAATAAATATGCAGTGTAGAAGAATGTGTATGTTCATGATGGTCAATGATCAGAAGAATTGATCAAACTTACAAATATCACAGTGATCTTTGGAATAGAGTAGAATTAACCTCTCTATGAAGTGAATTTACAGGATACAGTTGCAATATTGATCATCTAAGCAAATGTAAGACCCCTTGAAATGGAAAACAACATGTCACATCAACCTCTGAGTAATGTCAGATGATCATGACCTAATCAATGGACTTGGAGTCATCAATTTATCTCAAATTGATTGTACTTTAGAAGATGATAAAGCTTTGTTGTGCAAATTTTTATGCATGTTTTTATGACTAACAATCATCATCAATGGTATCTTTATTTCTTAAGCTAAGTATATCAAAGAGTTGTTGAAGAAATTTGGTATGGAGGATTCAAAACCAGTGAGTACTCCCATGGTCACTAGATGTCACTTGAGTAAAGATGAAGAGTCTCTGCAGGAGGATCAGACTGTCTATAGATCTATCATTGGAGGACTATTGTACATGACTGCCTCTATACATGATATTATGCATGTATTATGTGTGGTTTCTAGGTATCAAGCCAATCCCAAGAAAACACATGAGAAGGCAGTGAAAAGAATATTCAGATACTTGAAAGGAACTCTAGACAAATGGCCTATGGTATCCAAGAGGTAATGACTTTAATTTGAGTGCTTATACTGATGCTAAAGGATATCAAGGTATTGTATGATGAGCTTATTCCTATCTTGTGTGGCAATACAAGTTCTATCAATATTTCCAAGAATCTAGTGATGCATTCTATAACCAAGCACATAGCAATTAAATATCACATTTTGAGAGAGAAGGTTGTAGATAAGGAAGTGAAGTTGGAATATGTTCCAACAAAGGATTAGATAGCAGATATTTTCACAAAGGCTCTTGCAAAGGATACTTTCGAGGATCTCTAGTAGAGGTTAGGGGTAATTGCCCCTCCTTGCTAAATTCATAAGTGGTGCATCTGTTCAGGGGGATTTCATGTTATATCTTATTCCTGGACTGATGGTGGCTACCTCTTAGGGGGAGTAGGTAGTGGTTGTTAGTGATTGGGGGAGTTTGTTTTCTGCAAGAAGTCATTCCCTAAGAAAGAATGTGCAAGTATGTGTTCTTTGATGAGCAGGAAGTGGTTTCCCTTTGTCCTTGATGCCAAAGGGGGAGAGAAGAAGAAGATGTGTTGCCATCAATGCCAAAGGGGGAGATTGTTACACATATGGTTCCTAGGGTTGTCATTGATGTCAATACTATCACTAGGTTGTCATTGATGTCAACACTATCATGGTGGTGTGATGGTGTTCATGTCATGTCCCATCCAACAAGAGAAGAAGATATAGTTCATTGTTAGATGTCATGTCCCATCCAACAAGAGAAGGAAGACACGGTTCATGGTTGGATGTCCTGTCCTATCCAACAAAAGAAGAGAGAAGATATAGTTCATGTTAATATGGGAATTAGAAGCATGAAGATGATTAGATCTATTTCTGATGTTACTGATGTCCTAAAGTATGTATGTTCCAAGTTTCATGATGATTGGATTATTGGAAGCGTGTTTTGTTGTTGACTGGTTGAAGATAGTGTTGTCTCTATGAAGGTGCTCTGTGTAGGATAATGGAATGCTCCGCATTCCTACACATTTGAAGATATGGCCATGTGGTTTTGGAAGTATGTTTAGGATGCAATGAAGGTGATAATTCCAAATTTTTAGATCATTTATCCTTCAGCTATGAAAGTTATGCATGATAGAGTATTGGCATGTGTTATAGCAGAGTAAGCTAGTGTTGAAGGCATGTTGGAATGCTCTGCATTCCTGCGGAGATGAATGATTGCCCTTGTGGCTCTGAGGACATGTTTATGGATGTGTATTACATGCTTCCTTGCAATTTCAAGGTCCTTAGTGGTCTATAGCTTAGTTTTTCAAATTACAGCATGTTGCAGTGTGTTTCAGATCATAGATTGTTCTCAAAGTTCATGATTGAAGTTATGCGGCACAATTATTTGATGTGCAGTGGCAAAGGAGTGTTTGGAGATGTTGTATGAGTCATGCGGACTCATCTAGAAGAGTTTTCATGAAGATCTTTCTTGTTTCCATTACCGCACAAGGTTTTCAAGTTGATGTGGCCATTATGCTTCAAGGTTCATGTGTTTTTGGTTAAAGTTGTCCTATTTTCAAATGAGTAGATTGTGTGGATGTAATTCCTTGGTGTTTGAAGCTGTGAAGGATGTTTTGGACCTGGTTAAGCAATTTTGGTGTCTACAAGGCATGGGTCTTTTGCTGGTGTAACATGTGGTTTCACTTAGGACCTATCTTCTACATGTTTCATGTTGTGTGTTGTTTGATTGACTTGTAAATGCATTTTTCATGTTATATTTGGAGGACAAGCAATTTAATCAATGTAATATCTTGTATAAATTGTAGATCAACTTGAGTGAGGTGAGGTATGATTCCAAGTTGATTAAAAAGGTTCGCAAGTAGATAAGGAGAAGAATGAATGTATTTGATGTGCGACTAAAGGAGAAAATACAAAAGTTGTTGAAGTTGTCCTGATTCTTCTTGAAGACATATTTGTGATAGTGTTCAAGTCTAGACTATGCCTAATTGATCAGATAATCAGAAGAAAGTGTGAAGAGGTAGAAGTACAATCATCAAAGGTGTGAGTTTCAATGTCAGTTTTCAGACAATAGAAATACTGTCATACTGTAATCTTTTGTAAGTGTGTTCTCATTTCAGAGAGTAGTAGCTTCCTTGGGAGTGACCCTATAACAAAGTCTTCGGGGAATAGTAGCTTCCTTGGGAGTGAACCTAAATCAAAGTTATTTAGGGAGTAGTAGATTCCTTGGGTTGTAGCCCTTAAACAAAGTTGTTATTTGAGTTTCATATATTGTGAGTTAATCCTCACCATGGTTTTTCCCTTCTAGGGTTTTCCACATATATCTAGTGTTATGCATTGATGTGCATTGTGTTAATCTTTCATGCTTATGTTAATACTATGATGCTTAAGTTTTAATTTTCTCTAGATAAGTTGAAGTTGTTAAAATTGAAGATTGCTTAGATATTGATTCACCCCCCCTCTCAGTATCTTGGTCTGTTCAACAGTAGGAAGTTTGATGTATGCAATGGTTTCACTAGGCCAAAGACTGCCCAAGCAGTGGGAGTATTGAGCAAGTTTATATCTAACCTTAGCATAAAGAGTTGGAATTATGTGAAGAGGGTGTTGAGATATTTGTGTGGTACTTCTTATTATTGTTTGGTTTATTCTATTACTAATAGTGAGGATAAGACATTGGACATATAGGGTTTTGTTGATGCATATTAGGTAGGCGACTTGGATAGTCAAAGGTCCACTAGAACGTATGTATTTACTTTGTTTAGAGGTGCAGTTAGTTGGATGAGTAAGAGGAAGTGTACAATTGCTTTATCCACCATCGAAGTAGAGTATATGGATGCTACCCATGTCTTTAAGAAGGTAGTATGGTTATAGAGATTATGTGCAAGTATTGGTTTTGATTGTAGAACAATCCAGATTGGTTGTGATAGCTAGAGTGCAATATGTTTATCTAAGAATCCTATGTATCATGCTCAGACTAAGCATGTGGATGTTTAGTACCACTTTGTTTAGTAAGTGATTGCAAATGGACAAATTGAATTGAAAAAGGTTGACACTTAGGAGAAAGTTGCATATTCTCTTACCAAATTTGTGAGCACAAAAAAGTTCACTTGGTGCAAGAAGGCCATGGGCCTCATTTCTTATACTTAGTTGATTTATGTTTTTCCTATGGATGTATTTACAATGTATGATGTCAAGTGGGAGAATTTTGGGATTAAGGTGTCATTAACCTTGTAAATCCTATGTATTTAATTATTCCTAATACTGTTTGTAAATGCATTCATAAGGGATGAAGGATTCACCAAAAATGGTAATTAATTTTTTACTAGTACAGTAATTAATTATTTACTAGAAATAATAATTAATTATTTAATGGCAACATTTACTATTTATCATTTGATCATCTCTTACTTTAGGAAGGTAAATGGGTAATAAAGTCAAAACTAAGCACACAAGTTGGTGTGGCTATTCTTGGGGTGTTATGAAAATGTTTAAGAGAATAATTTACATAGCTATTAATAGTCTATGACATATTATAAGATCATCTCCTATTTTCAAGGGATTGTATGACAAACTAGTTGCTGAAAATGGAGAGATAATTTTAGTCAATTATGATAGGTTGTAAGAGGTTATAAGAAGGTGTAAGAGGTTTAGTATGTTGACTAGATTCCCAAAATGAGGTGTTGGGATTTTCCCAAGATTAGATGCGCCATTTTTGAGGTATTTTGTCATGTAGTATGAAATAATTTTTAATAGGTACTTGAGGAGGTAGATTGCATTGTGAGCTACACAAGTAGTTTGATTGAAGACATAGAAGGATTAAAGGAATATTGTTGCATTGTACTCATGTTTGAAGTTAATACAATCTTGGCCTCTTTTTCTTGGTGGATTTTTTCCCAAAAGTGTTTCTTCATGTTTTTGATAAGATAAGCGATAAAAGGGTGTCGATCCCATTACAAAATAGCCATTAAGGCCCACCAAAGTTCCATAAAGAACTAAAAAGTAGACACCAAACTAACCAACAAACTAAGCCAAAAAGGACCCAGAACAAAATAGAGACATTACTGACTAACAACAGAATGATAGTAGACAAAAACCCATAGGCAACAACCAAAGCCCCAATGACTAGTTAATCATCTGGTCCTAATCCTTGGCCAGAAACTTGTAGAGGTCCCTGTACTCTTTAAGATCTTTATCCTTCAATCCTTGTGTAGAAAGCTTAGCATCCTAGAGAATGGCCAGTGTCGTGGAAGATCTATGCATCACTTTCATTGTGAACATCGCCAAAGTTTTAAATTTCCTCTACAGCACCACAATCCTCGTAGTGAGACTATCAATCTCTTTATCCTTAGCAGTCATTTTTCTCTTTCCCTTCATCTTACCTGACTCCTTCACAGTGTTCTCCAAGCTCCCAGATTGGGAACCCTTAACATTGAGCTCAGCATTGAGCTCGAGGAAATTACTAGGCCCTTCCTCTGCTCCAGCCTCCACATTGTCATTCTTGGTCTCCTTATTGATAGAAAATTCTCCGCCCATCAATTCTATCTCCAGCACAATAATATCCATTTTTTTGTTCTTGTTATCAGAAATATCCTCACCCTCACAGTCCGCAATTTCTTCCTCCACCTCAGAGGCTTCCTTCGTAGCTACCAGCCGCATCGACCTCCTAGTCGATGACACACGGGGTTTGCTTCTCATCAAGGTGTAGTCCTCATCGGCAGTACTATCACTACCACCAAAACCCTCTTCAGATTTGACTTCTTCCACCACCATAGAGACATGATTCTTCACCTTATTCTCATTGTTCATACCACTTCCTTCTTCCAACCTACCCTTGTTCTTTTTCTAAGGGGTCACATGAGCAGACTCACCAAGTAACTTTCTTTTGACAGGGGTCTTCGCAAAGGACAAGGGAGTCTATTCCTCGGATTTAGGTTCAAGGCTTGAATGGATGGTTTTTTTCTTGCTAGTCTTAATGGACTTGACATACTTTTCAGGAGTGACCTCCATAATAATCACTGGGCTAGACACCACAAGACTAGAACATGGAGGCAGGGGAGAATCAAACCTAGGAGCCATGAGGGCTTCAGGGGGAAAAAGAGAAGGGTGGAACTTATACAGTCTGAGGATAAGCCTATAGTGAAGATGGATAAGGGGTTTGTTGGGATCAACAATATGTTGTTCAATGGCCAATGAAATAGAATTTTCCAGAGATGAAAGAAGATAAAAAGGAAAACTTATCACTTTGCTGTGATGAAAATGATTGAGAAGAGCAAAATGATAATGGAAGAAGTGTTTGAATCTACCTTCCAATGTGAAGTACTTTATGAGCATGTAGCACACCTTGTCCCAAGGTTTAGGTAGCATTTCACGATTAAAGCCCCCCTGCAAACTGTGAAGAACCTCCCCTTTCTTCAAGAAGGTCGTCATACTCTTAGGGTCCAAAACTTTGCTCTTTCTGGGGTGTTTGGTGTCATCCATGGGTGTCCCCATCACCAAACTAATCACCTCTTCAAAAACATCAAAACTAACACTGCCCTCCTTAACCTTTATGTCCTCCCAAGAACGTAGGAACTGCATTGAGAGACTTTCAGCATAACCCTGTAAGCACTCAAGGTAGGAGGCCACCCTACCCTCCTAGAAAATATGCCAAATGTTTTTGTTATGTTTAATCTCATCACAAGATTCAGGTTCAGTGTGAGCCCCATCACCCCCATGGCTAAATTACCCCAATTTCTCTTAGGCAAGCTAACAATGTAAGAAGTAGTACAAGACTTAGAAACTTTCAAACTGTTAAAAATTTCCCAGTCTCTGAAATTCATACTCCAACTAATGAGTTTAATATCTTTTTGACTGTTGGTGGTGGCGTACTTACTTGAATTCACAATATGTGAACCATCACTCCTAGTCCTGTCATGATAACCATTCATTAAATGATCATAATTAAGGGTTATATAAACAAATGTCAGGTTGGTCATGTGCCCATTCATGAGAAATCTCTCCTTAGGTGTCCATGTCTAACTAAGAACCACCTAAACTTTCATACCATGGCGGTTCTCACCTATGACAATTATGAGCTGGAAAGTACCCGTCACCTTCTTCACATCATAGGATCTCCAAACCAAATGGTAATTGAGGCTCAATCCTAGCTAGCCCCCAAAGTACTCTCTAGGTGTTAGATCAATCATGAGAAGTCAAGATTGGGGCCTAGCTCCTTCTCAAGAAGGTTTTGAATCTGGATGGGTAAATTAAATTCACTTTTCCAACATCTCCACTTGTCCAAGCTTTGTCCCAAGTTAGCCAAACCATCAAACACTTTGTTACCTTCATGGTAAACATGCCCTATTTCAATCTGTTTGAAACCAGATAGCAAGCAAGCAATGTCATATGTGATATCCTTCATCTTCCAATCGCTAATTGACCTACTGAGAGCTTCCTCAATAATGAGTTTAGAGTCTCCTTCCAATTGTAGTTTGTGTCATGACAGTTTGTCCATTCCCATAGAGAGAGCAATTTTGAACCCCTACACCAAAGCTAATCCCTCTTCCACATTGTTGGACTGAATGCCAATGGGCCTGGCATAAGAAGCAATTAAGGTTTCCTGGCAGTCTCTGAATATACCTCCTCCACTGGCAATCCCAGTATTCTTTTTTTTTACCTCTGTCAAAGTTGAGTTTGGACCAATCTCTGGGAGGGGGTCTCCAAAGGGTGTTTTGCCTGGCGGGCTTCTTGGAATTGTCAATCTTCGTTATATCCTTAGTCAGTCTTGAGTTAAATGTGTTGGTTTTAAGTTAGACAACTAAAAGGGGGGGTGAATCAGTTGTCTCAAAACTTTTCTTCCCTTAAAACACTTAAATCATTCTTATATTTCAACAACATAATAATAATTCAATCATGGAAGCACAATGCAATAATTCAAGAGCAGAAACATATTAACACATATGACACCAAGATTTTAATGAGGAAAACTTGGTTAAGGGAAAAACCACGGGGTGACTAACCCAAGATTTCATTCTTTGTTAAAAGAATAAGAACAAAATGGCACTTACCAATTAGGGCTCACTGCCTGAGCACACTGCTCACAAGAGGCCCACTGCCTACAAGAGACACACTGTCTATAGAATAATGAATATTACATACTTGAACTAGAGATTAGCATATTCACCATGCTTGAGTCAGTTCCATTTAAGCTCAATACTTCTACTCTACTTTTCACTCTTCTCTTCTCTACCACTTCCTCATCTTCCTTTCTATACTTTGAAATGACTTCACAGTTCTTATTTATACAAGACATCAACTTTGGAATGATCATCAAAGTTGGTACAACATATCTAGGACTTCAATCTTCTTTGAGAAACATGCCATGCTTCACAGAACATCTTCAAGATCATCTGCAAGATGTGTAAAACATTTGGTTGGCCATGATTAGGAAGAACATCATCACCCAGAAGTAAATCTTCAATTACGAGCTCAATCTTCAATGCAGACTACCAACACGAACTGGACACAATCTAGAGACCCCCAGAAGCTTGCCTAAATCACCAAAAACATCCACACCACTTCTTCTTACTGAAATCATTTGCATCTTCATCTAGAACCTCAAGAACACAATTTGTCATCACTGTCAAATTAGAATAGATGCTTGCGGATCTCCAGACCACGAACCAATTGAGTTGTCAATTCACATTGGCTTCCCAAACATTCCACCAAATCCATAGAATAGAATATTGCATTTTTGGATCTCACCGAACTTGTTTGAGTCACTCTATCACCTCTGAACATCTGCCAGAACCAGTTTTACTCATATGGCCATAACTTCTCCAAATCTTCATGCGGACCTCTCAAATCTTGACTGGATCATCTTTAGACACATATCTACAAGCCCTTTGATGCACATTCTCTAATCTTCATCTTAGCTGGGATCTTTACTACATAGAGCTTCATTGTCTTCATTATTCTTCTCTGCTTCTGATAGGACTAATTTTCTCAGTATCCTCAGCACACATCTCATCCAGTCCTTGACTTTAATGCAATAGGAGTATGTTGACATCAATGACAACACCGGTTAGGTCCATACTTGCAAAAATCTCCCCCTTTGTCATTGATGGCAACATATGATGTGAAAAACTATTTTAACCATCAAGACAAGAACTTCTCCTCACTAACTGACATAGCTCCCCCTATCAACAGCAATCATTCATATGTCTACTCTTTCTTTACTGCTCCCCCTTTGATTAGCAACCACTTTTGTTTTTCACATGTCTTCTCTCCCCCTTTGACATCAATGGCAAAAGGCACATACTTGCATCAATCAAAATCATAGACTACTCCCCCTAAGTAGCAGCTTCCTATCATCAATCCAGATCACAAGATATGACTGTGAGATCCACCGGACTAATGTACATCAGTGCACCTTAATTCAGAATTGGAGGGGTAATAACCCCTAACTTCTCCCTGAGATATTCAAAAGAGTCCTTAGGTAGAGGTTTAGTAAAGATTTCTGCAATCTGATCCTTAGAGGGCACAAACTCCAATCTGACTTCATTCTTGTTCACCTGCTCTCTCAGAAAGTGAAACTTGATGGATATATATTTTGTCTTTGAATGCAACACCAGATTTTTGATATATTTATTGCACTTGAGTTATCACAGAAGATTGTGATAGGTTCCTCATACTCCACTTTGATGTCTCTTAGCATTTGCTTCATCCATAATACTTGAGTGCAACTACCTGCTGCTACAATATAGTCTACTTCTACAGTGGATAGAGATATTGCCTCTTGTTTCTTGGTCAGCCAAGAAACCAATCTTTTCCCCAAAAAGAATGCATCACCATTGGTATTCTTTCAGTCATCCACATCTCCTACCCAATTCACATCTGTATATGCATGAAGAGAGAAATAATGATCCCTAGGATACCATAAACCATACTCAACTGTTCCCTTTAGATATCTAAGAATTCTCTTGATTGCCATGACATGAGATTCTCTAGGATCAGCTTGAAATATGGCAATAAGACCAACAACATTCATATGTCAGGTCTAGTTTGATTAAGATACAGTAGTCCTCCAATCATTGATCTATACCTTTTCTGATCAGCCTTAGGAGATTCATTATCTCTTCTTAGTTTACATCTAGTTGCTATGGGAGTATTCATTGGTTTTGAATCTTCCATTCCAAATTTCTTTAACAATTCTTTCACATATTTGGTCTGTGATAGAAAGATTTCTTTCCTTGTTTGAGTGATTTGCAGACCCAAGAAGAAATTCATTTCCCCAAACATAGACATCTCAAATTCACTTTTCATTTGATTTGCAAAAGTCTTGCACATACTATTTCTTCCTCCAAAAATGATATCATCAACAAATACTTCAACAATCAAGATATTTTCATGATCAATCTTGAAGTACAAGTTACCGTCAGGAGTAAATTTGTTGAAACCAAACCTCAAAAGATGTTTATCCAGTCTTTCATACCAAGCTTTAGGGCTTGTTTGAGTCCATACAGTGCTTTCTTTAGCTTTCAGACCATATCACCATGATTAGACAATTGAAATCCATCTGGTTGCTCAATGTATACTTCTTCTTCCAAGTCACCATTCAGGAAGGCAGACTTGACATCCATCTGATATACTTTGAAATCTTTGAAGGCAGCAAAAGCAAGAAATAATCTGACTACTTCAATTCTTGCCACTAGAGCAAAAGTTTCTTCAAAATCAACTCCTTCTACTTAAGAATAACCCTTGCAGACCAATATGGCTTTGTTTCTGACTACTTCACCATCTTCATTCAGTTTATTCTAGAAGACCCATTTGGTCCCAATTACATTTTTGTTTTTAGGTCTAGGAACAAGATCCCAAGTGTGATTTTTCTCAATCTGCATCAACTCTTCCTTCATTGCTTTAGTCCAAATTTCATCATTGCATGCTTCACTTACTATTTTTGGTTCAATCTTTGAAATCAGATAATACTTTTCTGAGTCTTGAGAAATCTTTCTTCTTGTTTGAACACCTTTGCTTTTATCACCTATGTTCTGGTCTTCAAAATGATTTAGTCTTACATACCTAGGAATTTTGGGAATTTCTTGCTCTTCTATTTCTTGGACAGGTTCATTCAAACTTATCTCTTCTTCCTGTATTTTAGGATTCTCCAAATTAGTCTAGATCTGAATTTCAGAAGGGGCTTGAACTTATTGGACCAAAACATCATTTTGATCATCTTCTTCATATTCATAAAACCTTGAGGTTTTTTCAATGCCTTCATCAACCTTCACATTTGTACTTTCTATAATCTTCCTTAATCTCTTGTTATAACATTGATATGCTTTGCTTTGAGTAGAATAACCCAAGAATATTCCTTCATCACTTCTAGCATCAAATTTGCCAAGGTCTTCATCTCTTTTAATGTGGCATTTACTACCAAAGACTAAAATACTTCATAGTAGGAGTGATGCCAAACCAAAGTTCATAAGGAGTCTTACCAGTATTGCTTATGATTTGTACCTGATTAAGAGTATAGATAGCAGTGCATACAACTTCTCTCTAGTAGATCTAAGGAACATTTGCTTCCATCATCATGGTTCTAGATGCTTCCTGGATGGTCTGGTTCTTTCTCTCCACTACTCCATTCTGCTGTGGAGTCCTTGGAGTAGATAACTGTATTTTTATCCCATGTTTCTCACAAAATTCTATGAACTCTCCAAATGTGAATTATCCACCTCTATCAGACCTAAGACATATTATGTTTAACTCAGTTTCATTCTCTACCATAGCCTTGAATATTTTGAATTTCTCAAGAGCCTTAGATTTCTCTTTTAGGAAACTCACCCACATCATCCGGGAATGGTCATCAATTAGTAACATGAAATATCTATCACCTTGCAAACTCTTGATTCTTGCCGGTCCACATAGATCAATATGTACTAAGTCCAACAATCCAATAGAAGATTGTTCCTTACTTTTGAATGTGACTCTGCTATGCTTACCCAACTGACATTCTTTGCACAAACTGTTAGTAGCTTTCACCAGTCTTGGAAGATCTCTTATAGCCCAAGTGTTGCTTATCTTGATGATATTATCAAAATTCCCATGACACATTCTCTTATGCCATAACCAACTCTGATAAATTTGAACAAATAAACAACTTTTTCCAGTACCAGCCAAGTGGAAGATGTTAAACCTTTTGTTTGAGTACCAGATGCAACCTCTGTTCCAGAACTTTCAAAGATCTTGCAGTTTCCATTTTTGAATTGGAGATCATAGCCTCTATCCACTAACTGCCCAACAATGAGAAGATTGTGCTTCAGACCTTCAACATATAGTACATCACTGGTTTTGTTCTTTCCATCAAAAGAAATAGTCCCTCTACCTCTAATTCTACCAACAGAATTATCACCAAATTTTACAACTCCTACATATCTTTTTAGATCTAAGAACTTGTTTTTGTCACTAGTCATTGGTGGGAGCATCCACTGTCAATGACCCATTCATCCTTTTCTTAACTTGAGTAGCCAGAGCTCTTTCTACATGTTTATGATTAACAAATTCAATGGGCATTGGATCTTCTTCCTTGATGACAATAAACACCCAGTCACTTCCACATTTGTTTCCTATTTCTGATTTATCATCTATTACTCCATCATCATCATCTTCATGAACATAGTAAGATTTCTTTTGAAATCTTGATCTATTAGGATTAGTTCTTGAAAATCTTTCGGGACACCTTGAAGCAAAATGACCAATCTTGTTGCAGTTGAAACATTTGAAGGGAAATTTTCCTTCATACTTACCAGATCCTCTTGGCAGTCTTTTTACAATAAGGGCTTCAAGTTCAGCTACTTCTGTTTCATCTTCTTCCAGATATTTTCTTATTTTTTCATACCATGATAGTTTATTTGAGGATTTCTCTCCTGGATCATACCTTTGTTTGCCTTTTGCAGAGGCACTAGCCTTGAATGTAGATTCAGTCTTGGGGGGGCAGATCTCCAAACTCAGCCAATTCAAATGCAGCTAATTTTTCAACCAATTGATCTCTTGTGATATTTGATAAAGATCTGAATTCTTCAATGGTAGCAACCTTGTGTTTGTAAGTAGGAGGTAGGGATCTGAGGACTTTGGCAACAATCTTATCTTCATCCAAGGTTCCACCAGCACACCTAATGCCACAAAGAAGCTCATTTACTTTAAGCATAAATGTAGTGATATTCTCATCTTCATTCATCTTTAGGTTCTCAAATTTTCCTTTCAGACTTTTTAGCTTGGCACATTTAACATATTTGTCTCCTTCATGTAGAAGTTCCAATTTTTTCCAAATCTCATATGCAGTTTTTAAATCTATAACATTTGATAGCTCTGAATCAGATAAGGCACTTAGTAAGGCTTCTTTAGCTCAAAGATTATCTTCAGCATCTCTGATTTCATCTAGAGTTGCCAGACCATTCTTTGGAGGAACATACTTCTTTAAAGTTATGGTCCAATATTGCATTCCCATACATTGCAAGTGACATTCCATGCGGCTTTTCCAAAGAGTGTAATTAGTTCCATCAAACCTCAGGCTATCCTTCTTGTAGGAAGACATCCTAGATCTCCTCAAGTGATTAAGCTCTTTTGGAGGAACTTAGCTCTGATACCAATTGTCAGTTTTAAGTTAGACAACTGAGAGGGGGGTGAATCAGTTGTCTCAAAACTTTTCTTCCCTTTAAACACTTAAATCATTCTTATATTTCAACAACATAAATATAATTCAATCATGGAAGCACAATGCAATAATTCAAGAGCAAAAACATATTAACACATATGACACCAAGATTTTAATGTGGAAAACCCAATTAAGGGAAAAACCATGGGGTGACTAACCCAAGATTGTATTCTCTGTTAAAAGAATAAGAAGAGCAAAATGGCACTTGCCAATTTGGGCTCACTACCTAAGCACACTGTGTAGGAGTCTAGGACAACACTGAGAGGGGGGTGAATCAGTGTTGTGTAAATTTTCAAATCTTTTTGTAAACTTTAACTTTCAAAACACAAGGAGAGAAAGATATCATTGATTTATCAAACACATATGCACAAGACTGAGAACGAAGAAAGAGAACAAAACCTTATAAGCAAAGTATTAACATACACACATACAAATGAAAACAATATGAGACATAACACAAATTTGCATGACTGGAAAACCCTCCTGGGGTAGAAAAACCACTCCAAAACTGCCTCACTGGCTTAACCTTGAAAATATCTTTACAAGCCTCACTGGCTAATGTAAGTGTCTCACTGACAAATGGTCTTACCGACCTACAACCCTCACTAGCATACTGTTGTGCCTCGCTGGCATTTCTCAATCAATCAGAACTAAAAATCTCATGTGCAAGAAGTGATTGTTGCTCAATCTAATTTGCACCATTCAGATCAACTCATCTACAACATATATTCCATCATTCCAATCCTCTGATATTTTATCCTTGAATCATCTAATTCACCTAATCAGGGAAATATATCTCATTCATTACAAATTGGTTTTTCACATTTTATACATTCATCTGTATTTTCTTTTTAACAGAATTTTTATAAAATTATCTTCATCATTGATTTGCAACCCTTTACACATCAATCCACCTACAAAACCATTAAATATGAAATGAACTTTCATATTCATCTACTTTGCCTAATAATTTTCATCTATGAAGAATTTTTCTGTATAAATCTTTTCTTCAATTTTTAATCTTCCATCTTCCCTTCATTCTCTTCAATGATGCTTCATATTCCTGCAAAAACACAATCTCTAATTGCAAACAAAAATAATAAATAAATCTTCAATATGTCATTTATTTTCTTCTTCTCCTTGATCCATATTTTCTTTCTCATAAAGTAAAAACCTTTATTTTCTCATAAGACAAATCTTCTCCATTCAATTTTGTCAATCTTCCTCACAAAATTATCTTCATGAAAACCTTTCACCTTCTCTGATAAAAATCTTCATTAATAAATCAATCTCATCATCAAAAATATAATCTTCTCACAAAAAATCTTCACTAAATTCTTCAATTGTATGGGAGAGAAACTAGAATGGATTTTCCTAAAAAATTGCTTTTAAAAAGCATCGACCAATTCCTTGACAAACTCCCTGAAAAACTCCTATATTTTCCATATTGGATCTCATGCCTTTTTTTAAAAAGCAAATAAAATAGAAATTAAAAATTTTCTAAACTTTAAATACAAATCTTTTTATCCACATACAAAAAAAAACTTTTGAAACTTATACAAATTTCATGCCCACGTATATTTGTGGCCCCTTCATTTTACATAAAGCATAGTTAATGCTTTTTAAATTCCAAAAATAACAAATGCTTTTTAAAGCATAAATCATCTCATAAAATTCAGTTGACCATTCAATATTCTATTTGTTAAAGCATTCGATGCTTTAAACAAAACGTGCTCCTCCATGTGATTTTTCATTACCTTAAGGCATAAATTGTGCCTTTCACTAAATTGATAAATATGCTTTCCACAAAAAACAAATACCCTCTTCAAGTGTTTTGATGCCCTTCAAAACTTTAACAATGACCATTGATTCATATTTAATACTGATTGCATCGGTCTAGCAGGGAGGTAGGGGCCGGTCTTTCACATGATTCTAATGCCCTCAAGTTATGACTTAAAGTCACATTCAACTTGCTATAGCAGGTCAACAACTATTAAAAACAAAAGTGCATCTTATATGCTATGGGCAGCATAGAATGAAGATTAGGGATTTAGTCTTGTTTAAAATTTAGAATATTTAAATTCTAATTTACATCCCTTATCTTAAATTCATAAAAAGACTACTTCTTTTCACAACTTTTGCAAGATACAAAACATAGATAATTGTCAGTGACTGATACCATCTTCAATTTGAAAACAACCTTTTTGTCATGTAAAAGCAAACACTAAATCATGAAAGGTGATCAACTTCAAACATCATGACATGATCAATCATGGTATAATAGCATAACTAAGAGAAGATAAGAGAAGACTTCTTCATCTAACAAACTTAACTCCAACTCCCAACTGATCTGCCCATACCTTGAAGTAACCTAACAACCTTGTCTTGAGCACAATCTATTACTTTAAAATTCACATCATATGACCTCAAATGTATGACATCACATTCCCAAACTTATGATCATTGACATCCTGAAACAAGAAGAAACTCTTAACACCAATACTACATTATACCAAACCAACTCCACATCTCTGTGAACTGACCAAGCAATGAACAACTATCTCCTCCTAATGTCACTTTGAAATGGATATTATGGCATCCTTGTAATGAACCATTCTCATAGAGAAGAGCATCATAAGCAAATCACTTCAACATATGACATGTTCAATCAATCTTTGGATTTAACATAATAAAGGATATTATGGAGACCAAACTCCCTACAACAAGAAGCATTGACATCATAACAAATCATATTACCCAAATCCTAATCATAAACATGAAACTTGTATATGAAAGCACACAAGAACATGAAGCAATTCCAAGTCCATGATCAACTGCAAACAGAATCAACTATACTATAAAGTCCTGATGACCCCAAAAGAATAACCTTGGCATTAGATCCATGTGATCAACCTTTTTGACATCAATGACAATTAGTCACCATCACACTACTCACAAGAGGCCCACTGGCTATAGGAGACACACTGTCTATAGAATAATGAATATTACATACTTGAACTAGAGATTAGCATCTTCACCATGCTTGAGTCAATTCCATTTAAGCTCAATACTTCTACTCTGCTTTTCGCTCTTCTCTTCTCTACCACTTCCTCATCTTCCTTTCTATACTTTGAAATGACTTCACAATTCTTATTTATACAAGACATCAACTTTGGAATGATCATCAAAGTTGACACAACATATCTAGGACTTCAATCTTCTTTAAGGAACATGTCATGCTTCACAGAACATCTTCAAGATCATCTGCAAGATGTGTAAAACATCTGGTTGGCCATGATTAGGAAGAACATCATCACCCGAAAGTAAATCTTCAATTACAAGCTCAATCTTCAATGCGGACCACCAACATGAACTGGACACAATCTAGAGACCCCCACAAGCTTGCCTGAATCACCAAAAACATCCACACCACTTCTTCTTACTAAAATCATTTGCATCTTCATCTGGAACCTCAAGAACATAGTTTGCCATCACTGTCACATTAGAATAGATACTTGCAGACCTCCAGACCACAAACCAATTGAGTTGTCAATTCACATTGGCTTCCTAAACATTCCACCAAATCTGTAGAACAGAATATTGCATTTTTGGATCTCACCAGACCTATTTGAGTCACTTTTTTCTGAACATCTGCTAGAACCAATTTTATTCATATGGCCATAACTTCTCCAAATCTTCATGTAGACCTCTCAAATCTTGACTGGATCATCTTTAGACACATATCTACAAGCCCTTTGATGTACATTATTTGATCTTCATCTTAGCTGGGATCTTTATTATATAGAGCTTCACTGTCTTCAATGTTCTTCTCTACTTCTGATAGGACTAATTTTCTTAGTATCATCAGCACACAGCTCATCCAGTCCTTGACATTAATGCAATAGGAGTATGTTGACATCAATGACAACACCGGTTAGGCCCATACTTGCAACAAAAAGTTGTTCACACATCCACCATAGTAGGAGGTTTCTCAGCCATATGTAGAGTGTTATTAGACATGTTCTCGGAGACCATTCTATTAAAGGAGTGAAAGACATCAATAGTGGATCAAGCCTTATCCCTAAAGATTCTATTGTTTCTTTCTTTCCACACGCTCCACCCTAGGTGTGGGGGAATTTGTCTCCATAGCTCTCTAATCCTAGGGTGCGAGAAAGGGGAACTCCAACTATGGGTGAAGTCTATCAGGTTTTCCAGGAAGACCCAATCAAGGTTTAGTTTCTCCATAGTTCTACCCCATAAATCTTTAGAGAACTTGTAGTGGAAAAGGAGGTGCTAAATGGATTCCTCATCTTTGAGACAAATCACACATCTATTAACCAACTAAAACCACCTTTTATTGAGTTTGTCAGTAGTGAGGATCTTGTTATGGGCAACGGCCCACCAGAAGAAGTTTATTTTGGGGTTAGCTTGTTATTCTAGGCACTCTTCCAGATCCTCCCCCTATTTGTTGTTAGATAGCAAAAGGTAAGCAAACTTAACCAAGAAGTTCCCCTTTTGTTCCTAACCCTAGAGCATTTGATCCTCCCTAGGAAATATTAGAATTCTATGTTTGTACAGCTCCTTCTACAAAGCCTGGCTCTCCTGATTCTCAGGAACATTACCCTAGCAATATGAGAGCATTTTCCACCCCCTTCAACTGTCAGGGTTGGAAGTCATGTAATTGTTGACAGTATTCCCAAAATGATAGACAATTCTGTCTCTGGTGGTTATGTTTTTTCTATTAGTCAAAGGACCCCCCTTAAGCTAGTTTTCCTCCCAAAACCTAATTTTATCTCCCTTACCCAGCTTCCATTTAATGCCTTGGGATAGAGTATTTCTAGTTTTGTTCATTTTGTTTCAGATAATAGAGCCTTTGAGGTGGCTCTCTCTGGCAATAACCTCTAATTTATCCCCATTTTTAAGATACTTGGCTTTCATTATCCACACCCAATCTTTCTCCTCCTTGAGGAAGGTCCACCCCACTTTGGCAAGTAAAGCTTTATTTATCATCTGTATTCTTCTAATTCCTAATCACCCATGAGTTTTGGGCAGGCAGAATTTGTCCCATCCAACCAACAATAATCTCTTCTTATCTTCAACTCCAGCCCATATGAAGGTTCTCTGGATTCTTTCCAATTTCTTTGCCATATATCTGGGCATTTTAAATAGAGATAAAAAATAGGTAGGGATGTCCTGCAATGAGGCTTTCAATAGTTGATGCTTACCAGCTTGACTAAGGAGTTTACCTTTCAATCCCTCCATTTTCTTTTGGATTCTTTCTAGGATAGTGTTCTAGAAAGTCAGGGTCACTTCCTTGACCATGAGGGGGAGACCTAGATAGGTGGCTGGGAGATTAGTCGTATTGCACTCAAGGATTTTTCTCACCTTGACTTGTAGCCCCAAGTCTATATTGAAGAAGAAAACATTACTTTTCTTTGTATTCTACTATGTTCTTTGTAGTATTGTTGATTTCTATTGTTATTGATTTAATTTTATGATCTCCATATTGTATTCTACAATTAAGTAGCATATTGTTGAATGGGTTTTCATGTTCATTAAGTCTTAATTTTAGATTTACAGACTTGAATTTAGATTTCCATTTTTAGTGGTTATACCTTATAATCCTAATAGGTTTCACTATCTCATGGATCTTAAGGGTGAAGTATGAGACTATGCATGTTCCTCTACATGTTCATCCACATGAGAACTCTCATTTGAAACTTCTTCCTCTCCATTTTTATATCCATCATGTTGTTCTTCAACATGTGCATCTTCTTGCTTCCCAATATTTGTCTCAAAGTGAATTATTTTCTCTTATTTTTCTTTGGTTGTCCTAGACCAAAAGAATATTTTAAGTTCCCTAAAAACCACATCCTTAGAATAACACATTTTTTAAGGTTAGAGGATTCCAAAGCTTATAATCATTAACATGCTCACAATATCCAACAAATATACAATTCTAAGCCTTGGAATCCAAATTAGATCCTTTCTCTTTCAACACATGAATAAAAGTTGCATAGCCAAAACTCTTAGATGGGAAATAGAGGGTTGATTACCTATCCACACCTTATATGTGTTGAAATATAGGGTAAATGGCACAACAAAAATAATAAACAAATAGAGTTTAATCTAATTATTATGTGATTAAGCCAATAAAATTATATCAATAAAATATTGGAGAAGCATAATAATAAATCAAAAAACTCAGAAAATGCAAACCATTACACTGGATATGCATGGAGAAACCCTTCTGGGAAAGAACTCCATCCTAAAGAGATATAATCTTGTATTATTATCAAAATATGAAGAAAAATATTACAATCCATTTATCCCTTTGATAGTATATTTCTTTCATAAGAGTACCTAAAAATAACCATACAATCCACTATCCCATGCCTCCAATTTATAGAAATATTAGAAATAAGAAACCATCAAGTGGTATCCAAAACCATGAGCCATGGAAAAATATGGCACCTTATAGTCATGGTCAAGCATTTTGGGATCATATGCAACTCCTATTAAACCTATTACACACTCCTTATGTGTCATAGATATCATAGATTTGGTCATAATGGTCAAATTGACTAAGATCTTAAACCTAGGCACTCCATAAGTGCATTGATTACCTTGTCATAGCACCAAATATGAAAAATCTTACAATTTGAAATCTTAACTAGTTCTTTGGAACCTTCCTATTAAATGCATTTTTACATAATATCTTAAGTATCCCAAGGAATAAATAAATAATAAATAAATCCCCTCCCTTAGATGGGCATCCAACTTGGCCCCATTCTATGATGCTTGGAGACTAAACATTATTTATTGCCTAAATAATTAAATTACAAATACAAGACTTAGAACTTGTAAGGTGAATGACACACCTAGTCCTAACATTCTCTCAATTGACATTTACATTTAAAGAGATAATAGGAAACTAAAAATTAAATCAAGCTCTAGAAGCATCAATGCTCGTGGCCTCTCTGCACCAACTAAACTTCTTTATGCTCACCAACTTAGTGAGAGAATCTGTAGAATTAACCAAAGTATCAAAATTGTATCATGAATCTACCACCCTCAACCATTTCATGGAAAAAGTCATACTAAACATCAATATGCTTCATATGAGCATGGTACATTAGGTTCTTTGCCAAACATATGGAACTTTGACTATCACATTCGATCCTAACCTACTTACACTTAAAGTCAATATTTGAACACTATCTCTATCGATGCACTACCTCTTTACAAGAATGTGTTGTAGCCATGTAATTTTCTTTTCTAGTAGACAATGCAATTATAGATTGTTGCTTACTCATCCAAATGATAGCTCCTCCAAATAGAGTGAACATATAACCATTAGAGGACCTACTACTATCCAAATCACCAACCCAATTTGAATCAACAAAGCCCTGTATATTAAGCATATTACCCACATCATTAGTCCCATGATAACAAATACAATAATCATAAGTCCCTTACAAATATCTAAAAATCCTTTTTGCATAAGTCCAATGCTCTCTACCAAGGTTAGACATAAACTTGCTAAGAAGTCCCACTACATGGGAAATGTCTAGTCTTGTAATACTATATCATACATTAGGCTTCTTATAGAACTAGAATAAGGAACATTAAACATGTCCTCCAAATCATTATCTATCTTAGGATATTGCTCTAATGATAGTACTGACAAGTAAAGTAATACTAACTAGCTTATGATCATGCATCAAGATCCTCTACAAAATAGTCTAAGAATACTTACTCTTACTAAGACAAAGCCTTCTACCAATTTGATCCCTATTAATTTCTGTACTCAACATGTACTTTGTAGCCCCAAAATCATTTATGTCAAAGGCACCATACAACTAGTTTTTGAGCTATTTAATCATTTCGTCACTACTTCCAATGAACAACACACCATCAACATACATAAAAATTATTAGCAACTGATCATCAACTAATTTAAAATAAACACAATGATCACATCCAATTCTAGCAAACCCAAGGTCCAGTGTGTTAGGAATATGGGTGTCATTTACCTTGCAATCCCAAAGCCTTGTTATGATTGTAGATGGTAAGTAATGTATGTACTCCAAGGAACATGAAGAGGGTGAAATTGGATGCCCCTATGTGTGTGGGGATAATTATTTACTAATATTTTATTCTCATGCATGTAATTTTAATGGCATTCAGCATAAGAGTTACAAAATAGTTCATTCATGATAAAGGTGGAGCACAATAGTGGTAGTTACAAATCAACAAAAACTCATTAAGGACACTTTCCCCATTCTAGGCACTAGAATTGGGAGTGGAGAATATTTTATGATGGATGGGACCCACATGAGTTAAGAACTCCATAATGATGTTGTACCTAGAGATGTAAGTCATTGGGAGATATTGGTCAAATATGCCTTATGAGTTACATTTTCTATTCATAGATGCACTGATTGGGCACATGGGGTCATTGGCTTTTTTCCATACCATGGTTTTAGTGGTACATGGTTTCAAGAACCCACTTATAGTTTCTTCTCAACTCTCATATATAAATATGATGCTTTAGATAGATTTTTTATAAGTTATTTTGCATGTTCACATGTGCTACAGAAATCTTATCAAATTAAAGGGAGATAGTGTAATGTATATTGATAAGATGTCATTGAACCTCATACTTTAATAGATAATCATCTTGCAAACCTAGGTGGTTTCCAAAGGCTATCTACAAAAGGGAAGTTAGGAGTCTTATCCTAGGAGTCATTCTACTCTATTTTGAGGGAAATTACACACACACACAAATCTAATTGACTGATTTGAAAGAACTATCTAGATTTTAACTATGGAATTGAAATATTTATGTTGAAAGTAACTATTGGAAAAAGACACTGCTATGCATGTTAGGTGTTGTCATTGATGGCAACTAAATCCATCTAACACATCCGAATTTCATTAGTGGATCATACCGAAAGTTAGATTGTAGATTTGTCTAAGTCTAGATAGACAGGAATAGGGCATATGTAGGGTTTAGCATCCTGGTCCACATTTCTCCACAAGAAATCATATTGTGCTACAGATCTGAGGGAGTGTTAAGGGATGTCAGGGCTACCTAAATCCAAGATTTTAGCCTCCAGTGGTGAAGGAAGTGTAAGTCACAAGCATCTAAGTATCGGGTTCTGGTTAAGGAGTTCAGTTTGGTGAAGAGCAGGCTGACTAGGTGTTTGATCCTTGTGTAGATAAAGAGAAGTGATTGGTTGAGTAATTTATGAGATCCAGTGGTATTGGCTAATATATGAGGTGAATTGGATATAAAATTTTTGCTTCGCATTAATGTTTGTGCATGGATTCAACTGACATAACAGTGTTCTTGAAATAATTTCCAAGTTTTCCTAAGGCTGACTGTAGTTGGTGAAATTTCATGTAGCGAATATATATAATCAATAGATTTGAGCATTTTGGAGTGTGAATATGTGAATATGAATAGTGAGGTACAAAGAAGAGTAGTATCAAGTGTGGAGTAAAGAGATCTAAGCTCCCAATCATGGCAGAGCAGTGAAGCAGGGCAGAAAGAGATGAAGTGTGCAAAGTCAGTATATTGAGCTCAACCAAAACTATTATCTTGCATTGTCATATGTTATTCCTCAGTTCAAACATTCCAGTGAACTTTTATAATTGATTTGTAGGCAGTGAGCCTCTTTGAGCAGTGAGCTCTGGGCAGTGTTCCATGAAGGCATGTGCCTTCCCCATTTGTAATACTTTTAACAGAGTATAAATTCTTGTGGGTTAACCCCCACCATGGTTTTCCCTTAACTAGGTTTCCACAAAAAAATCCTGGTGTTCATGTGTTGTGATCTTGTTGTTTCTATTCTCATGTTCATGCTTCTTTCTTTTGGATGTATATGATAAATCAATAAAGGAACAAAGTAATAAAGTTTTTAGAACACTGATTCACCCCCCCTCTCAGTGTTCCTTAATTTCAACAATTGGTATCAGAGTAAGTTCCTTAGAAGAAGTTTGATAGCTTGAGGAAGATCTAGGAAGGTGTTTTCAATGGGTTCATTCAAGCATTCTGATGGCATCAATCAACAATTCCAAGTAGCCTTAAATGATCTTGATCTATCCTAAGCAAAAATCAGAGATCTACAAGAGAACCTTAAAGATGCTAAAGATTTCATTGAAACCTTAAAAGGACAACTGAACAAATCTAATGAAAAGAGAAGGGAGCTACTTCATCAGCTAGCAAATCTAAATGAAGACAATGACATGGATGAGGCCTTGAAGGAGAAGATAAAAGAATGTGATAAGCTAACAAAAGAAGTTGTCCTAAAACATGAGATGGAATCCGAGGTGATGAGACTAACCAAGGAAATTGAGGAAAGGAAGAAGACTGAGAAAAAATTGAATCAATCTTTGAAAGGAAGAACAAAAGAATGCTACAGATTGGATAGGATAATTGGCCATCTAGAGTCTAATCTACAAGAAACCAGGGACAATGAGGAAGAACTTGAAAGACAAATTGTCATTCTCAAACATGACCTAGAAGTTGCAAATGAATATAAAGAGAAATTCAAGATAAGCTCAGCTAAACTTGAAGTGTTGCTTGATAGTTAGAAGATGGCAGATGATAAGCATGGTCTAGGATATGAGAAAGGTGAAATCTCTGGATCTAGTCAAAGAAATCCAAAACCAAGGAATCAAAGAAATAGACCTAGAAGATCTCTGGTAAGACAACCTAATGCTCAAAGGTATCCATCTTTCAATGGAAATTGTTTCAATTGAAATAAATTTGGTCATAGAGCCACTTAGTGTAGAAGTAGAGTGAATCAAAATGGACCATCTTTCTCCAGTCAATGCTTCAATTGTAAAAGGTATGGTCATAGATCCAATGAATGTAGAAGTATGATGATGATGAACTACTCTAACAACAAAAGAAATGTCAATTCTTTCAATGGCTACTATTTTGCATGCAATAAATTTAGACACATGGATAATCAGTGTAGATCAAGAGGAAATCAAGTAAGTGAGCAAAGAAATGTTGTGTGCTTCAATTGCAATAGATCCGGTCATGTTGTAAGATTCTACATAAGTAGGAATGATGACAGAAAAGGTCCAGTAAATAGAAACCAAAAATTACAGGGACAAGATAAAGGCAAGGGTAAAGTAAATGTGAATGAGATCCAAAATGAAATGAACAAAACATGGGTAAATAAAGGTGAAGCGAATGATGGTGATGGGTCTGCACTAGAATCTGGTGCTGTTAATTCCTCTAGAAATTGAAATAGGAGCTCTAGCTCAAGGGGAGCTAATTCTAATCCCTCCTACTAGTAAGTGGATGCCTAAATGTGGCATGATGAATGAAGACAAAGAAGCCTATTGCAGATCTGTTGAAGCAAATTTTGAAATAAAACAAGTTAATGTGACTAATTATGAAGAATTGAAGATTGACTATATGCAGAAACAGTGTAACTAGATGTATTAGGGTAGAGCATTTATTACAATGAAGAATTAGGTTTTGTAGAGGATAAAAGGTCATTCATTCAAACATTTGAATCACTTTGCATTTGAAGAGAAAAAAGAGAAGAGCATCTAAGCTAAGACTTTAAGGATTTAGAGTGCAAAAAAGTGAATTCAATAGCTAACCCTAACTAGCGAAACAAGGTATTTCTCTGCAAAGATTTGAACTTGTAATCTTTTGAAATGGCTACACCTCTGGTTGTGAATGTTACTGAGTGACCTAGGTCGAAGTTTAAAAAGCACCCCTTCAAGTCCACTCAAGTTGATCTGATGGGAGCATTTTTTGTGGTTCCATATAGAGTTATTCACACATAAAACATTAGGGCTTACATTCACGTGCATCTAGAGGAGCATGGTGACTCAAGTTTGATCATCTACTCATGAAAAATTTAAAAGGTGATGATTTTGAGCTCAAACTGAAATACAAAGTCCTGGAAGACAAGAAGTTCATACAATTTGTTGGGTTTCCAAGTTTCACAGAGGACGAGTGGGTCCGGTATGTTTTGAGTTGTATCCATGATGAGTTTTCATGGCTGAATCATCTGTTCAAGATCACAAAATATGCAATAAGGGTAGTTACAGGATTGAATTCAACTGGTACTCTGCCTCAGTTGAAAGCTGTGAAAAATTAGGAAGTCACAAAGGCAATAGGATCAAAATTTGATAAGAGAGCTATGACTATAAAGGATATAGAGGATCATGGGGTCAGATTCGTATCAATGGTAATAGGGTACAAGATATATTTCTCTAGCAGAGAAAATTTAGTGTCTGGAACAGCCATCTATACTACATATCAGATGGTAAAAAAGAATGCAAACTATGATCTCTGTGAACTATTGTTGAACGAGCTTATGGAGAACCTAAGCAAGATAAAGGACATGAAGTACTCATTCAAATATGGTATGCTAATCATGTGTATTTTCTTTTATTTCTTGA
This sequence comes from Cunninghamia lanceolata, assembly GCA_027924645.1. NCBI lineage: Eukaryota > Viridiplantae > Streptophyta > Pinopsida > Cupressales > Cupressaceae > Cunninghamia > Cunninghamia lanceolata. The sequence goes on from BSBN01000402.1 coordinate 6,537,543, forward strand.
GTGAGCTCCCTAGGAATAAGAATATATATTGGTCCAAAAACCAACCAATAGCAGTCCAAATTAGAAATCATTTGAGTTGTCTGGGTAATTATGATGCACAAAAGATTGCACTTTGAGGATTCTTCAAAAACTTCCAGAGTATAATGCAGGCTAAGGATAGAATACCTAGGGCTGTGGTTGAAAAATACAAGGACACCATTTGTTTTATGGCTACTGTTGATTAGCGCAAAATGGAAACAGTGGAACCTAGAGTTGTATGGATCATGCCCCTGGGGTATGAAGTGGATGGACGTGTGTTGGAACTATATGCACAACATTTGTTAAGTCATCCTAGGGATTCGGCTAAGGAGAGATTTGGAACTTATGAAGAAATTTCACAGAAATTGCATCTTGAATTCAAGGCTCCTGAAATCAACAGGAAAGTAATGAAAGAAGTTGAGTAGTTGGCCGAGAATCTAGGCCTTACTAAGGAAGCTGTGAGGTAATTTAGGGAAAGGACAGAAAAGGTTAAGAAAGAGAAGCAAGATAGGGAATAGGAAAGTGTTCTGGCAGAACCTCCTTCTAAATCAAGGTCTACTAGGAGTACTAGTTCAACCTCCGGTGCATCACCTTCTCCTACTGCAAAGAAATCTAAAGAAAACCCTACCAGTAAGGAAGGAAAAAAGGACAAAAGCCAAAGGCAAAAGAACATATGTCAGTGTGGAAAAAGAGGATGAAGAAGAAACTGATTTAGATGATGAAGTTAAAGAGTTGAAGGCCTCAGGAACTAAAGTTGCTAAAGTGTCTAAGGAGAAGCCCTCCAGAAGCACAAAGTCAAGCAAAAGGCATAAGTTAGAGGCTGATGTTGAGAAGCCAACTCGTTCTGTGGAGGACATTGTTAAGACAATCATTGTAGATGGAAACCTAAAACCAATGACTAAATTCTATGATCATTATAGTGATGCTGACAAAAGAATTTTGGAGGATGCTATTGTAAAATATTTGAACGTATTCAATAAAGCACTAGTGGATATTTTGTCAAAACTTCTTAAGATTTTAAGAGACATTCTAGAAATAACAAAAGAAGTCGTCAAAACAAAAGATATGGAGCTGAGGGAACATGTAATGTCTAGTCTGTGTCCGGTGATCTCCAGAAAAGAAGTAGATAAGATTCTCAAAGAAGTCAAGAATGAATTTAAAAGCAAGAAAAGGATGAATAAGCTAATGATTGGAGACATTGATGAAGTTGTTAAAGAAACAAAACAAATTCTAAAGAAAGCATTAGACAAGAATAATTTTTATGTGGTTACAAAAGAACCAGTTGATACTAAGGATGCATCAGTTCTGAATGATGAAAATTTGTAGAAAAATGCGCAACAAACTGGAGTAGATGATGACTCCATTCTGAAAGAAGAAACATTGAATAAAGAAGATGAAGAAATGATGAAGGAAGATCAAAAAAAAGAAACTGATGATGGAATTGATTCCTCCACTCCAAATGCTCAGGAATTAGATAATACTGCCACTAAGGATATGCCAAATCCTCCAGAAGAGAATGTAGAAGATATTTTTGATATAGTTAAAAACAAGGATGCTTCTGATGATGATGCAGGGAAGGAAAAAGCAAAGAAAAAGAATGAAAGTGATGAGTAGAACATTGTGGTTGACTCTGAAAAGGGAGAAGATGGAGGCCCTGAAGAGCACAAGTCTGAAACATCATTTTGGGCAAGAGACACTGCAGATGCAGTGAAAGAAATTTTGGAAAGAGATAAACAGATTGCAGAAGATCAGGACATAATACAAGGACCAATCAATTTTGATACTTTATCACTGGTGCAGAAAATAAAGTTGGCCTCTATTGCACAAGCTAAGGCTAGAGAGGAAATTTTGAAGTCCCATTTAGAAGATAACGAGCTACTTAGCCTTGCATCTAGGATTTTGGAGAAAATCATACCTACATTTTAGAAGGATTCTTCAGCATCTCCCTCTAGTCAGTTGAAAAGCTTGATAAACTTTGTAAGTTCTCATTTTAAAACCTTAGAGAAGTCTGTAGAAGTTAAAGTGAAAAATGAATTTAATGAGAAAATGTTTGTTGAAATAAACAAAATAATTAGCTATGATAGATCCGGGCTTGATACCAGTATAAAGAGTATTCAAAATGCCCTATCTGAAGGTGTAGATATCTATAAGTCTTGTCTAAATAGATCTAGAGCTATTGAAGATATTGAGAAAAGATCAAGGACATAGAGCTCAAACTGTCTAATATTTCTCAGTCCTATAGTACTTTAACTGAGTCTGTAGCAACCAAAGAATGTCAAGCAGTAAGTTTGTGGAATGAATTGAGTAATTTGGAGAAGGAAAAGGTTAAAGTTTTGGACAGATTGGATGAGCTTCGGGGACTGATTTCCCCTAAGTTAGAAACTATGTATGATATATTGGCAGAGTCCCAAGTAGCAGCTACTACTAGTGATCCTACTAACCTTCAAAAGGCAGAATCACTAGCATTTTTGTTCAGTGGGTATATATCTATTTTGGGTAGCATAAAGAAAAACTGGGATAATGAGTTATCACAGTTGAAAAACATTTTTGGTGATATTTTTTTGCTGACGAACAAGGCTTAAGGATTGTGTGTGGAAGTATATGCTTAACGTTTTGACCCATGTACATAATATTTTTGCATGAATTTTGATATGTGGATCCCAACCTTTGCCATTGATGTCAAAGGGGGAGAGAAAAATAGTGAAAAATGAGGAATTTAACTAAGGGGGAGCAATTGGAAATCACAAAGTATACATAGTAAAGGGGAACTATTCTAACACTTAGTCATTTTTCACTAAGTGTTGTCATCAATGCCAAAGGGGGAGATTGTTGGCAAGAGACACTGCTAGGCATGTCAGGTGTTGTCATTGATGGCAACTAAATCCATCTAACACATCTGTATTTCATCAGTGGATCATATCAAAAGTCAGATTACAGATTTGTCTAAGTCCAGATAGACAGGAACAGGGCATATGATAGGGTTCAGCATCCTTGTCCGCATTTCTCCATAGGAAATCATATTGTGCTGCGGATCTAATGGAGTGTTAAGGGATGTCGGGGCTACCTAAATCCAAGATTTTAGCCTCCAATGATGAAGGGAGTGTAAGTCATAAGCATCTGAGTATCAAGTTCTGGTTAAGTAGTTCAGTCTAGTGAAGAGCAGGCCGACTAGGTGTTTGATCCTTGTGCGGTTGAAGAGAAGTGATTGGATGAGTAATTTATGAGATCCAATGGTATTGGCTAACATGTGAGGTGACTTGGATATAGAAGTTTTGGTCCACATTAGTGTTTGTGCATGGATTCAGGTGACATAACAGTCTTTTTGAAATAATTTCCAAGTTTTCATAAGGCCGACTGTAATTGGTGAAATTTCATGTAGCAGATATATATGATCGATGGATTTGAGAATTTTGGAATGTGAAGATGTGAATATGAATAGTGAGGTGTAAAGAAGAGTAGTATCAAGTGCGATGTAAAAAAATCTAAGCTCCAGATCATGGTAGAGTAGTGAAGCAGGGCAGAAAAAGATGAAGTGTGCAAAGTCAGTATATTGAGCTCAACTGGAACTATTATCTTGCATTGTCAGATGCTATTCCTTAGTTCAAACATTCCAGTGAACTTTTATAATTGATTTGTAGGTGTAGAAGCCTAAAATTGGCTCAAATTGAATTAAGTAAATATTCTAATATTTATCTTAATTCTTATTTTCTTCTGTCAATTAAATAAATATTATAAGTTTATTTGATTGGTTCATTATCCTACAATTAAATAAAATCATTTTATTTAATTAAAATCCTTAAATTCTTCTAATCCTAAATCCACCTCACAAAATCCAACTCATCAATCCACCTCATCTCTTCCGCCTCACCATGTTGCACATATAATTAAATATTCTTAATATTTAATTAGCTAATATCCTCTATTATCTAAAATTGAATTCTTAATTCAATTGTCCTCAACTATTCTCCACTCATTGAATTCTTAATTCAATGTTCCCCACTAGCCTCCACTCATTGAATTCTTAATTCAATTGTCCTCCACTATCCTCCACTCTGAATTTTTAATTCATCCACTATCCTCCACTCTGAATTTTTAACTCATCCACTATTCTCCACTCTGAATTTTTAATTCATCCATTATGAATTAAAGATTCACAAAAAATGAGAGCCATTGATCTCATCTGTTGATCCTCACCCTCCATTGCATTTTCAGAAAACCTATAAATGAGACCCTTCTCTAAGCAATTGGAGGGACTTCTTTTGGTATCCTTACTATGCCCAAATTCCTCCAAGGAATCTTCTTCTTCTTCTCAACTTTCTTCTTCATACCATCGTAATGCAGAAATCATCATAGCCATTTCTCCTTGTCATCTTGAGGAATCGAAGCAAGGAACCAAGCTCCCTGAGGGCCAACCTTCATCATTCAAGATCGAGAAAGAATAGGTGAACAACAGAAGCTTTGAAACAGGGAAGGTTTGCATTGTTATTCATTTGCTTCATTTCCTTCTATCTTTCTTGTTTTCATTATTTTGTTGTTGTTTGGGTTAATATTATCTTAATTGATCAATCCAATTTTCCCATCTTGTGAGTGTTTGTCTTTGCAAGTTTTCTCGTTGCAAGATTCAGGTGTTTCAGAGCACATTCGGGCATCAACTCTCGTAAACGACCTCCTACACGCAAACTGAGCTCACCATTGAGTTCGGAAGGCCTCGGAGGTACGAAATCATATATCATTCTCTAGTTTTGTTACATGAAAAATTTTGAAATTTTTTTAGCTTTCCACATATTTTTGCAAAAAAAATAAAATAAAATAATTAAATCACAAAAAAAAAAAATCACAAAAAAATAATACATTGCAGTAGCTCTTTATTTTTTTATTTTAGCATTTTCTTTTTATAAAAATGAAAAAAAAAAAAAAAATGAAAAAAAAAATACAAAAAAATAACAAAAAAAACACAAAAAAAATCAAAATCAAAAAATAAAAAATAAAATATAAAAAAAACAAAAAAAATTTGCAAGGGCACTAAGGCCCCCGCAGCCTCCCCACCCACCCACAGTACCCCCTACATGCCACCCCATCTCTCGGCCCCTGCTCCCCTTTGCATTCACCCATCCCCCTTCCCCGCGCCTCTTACAAACCCTCCTCCCGCTGCTCCTTCCCCCACCCCATCCCTCAGCCCCCCCTGCGGTTCCTTCCCCCTGCCTCCCACCACTCCCCTGCCCACCCCATCCCTCGGCCCCCCCTGTGGTTCCTTCCCCCAAACCCCGTGCCCTTTCCTCCCTCCTCCCTGCGCTCCACCCTCCTCTGCGATCCCGCCACCGCTTGCTTCTCCTGTCCCCTCCACCTCCGCTCAGCTCATCCAAACCACCGTCGCTGCACCACTTCTCCTTCACCATGCCCTGTGGCCTCCCTGCGCTCCACCCTCCTCTGCGATCCCACCATCTACCCACCCCTGAGCCCTCTACGCGTGCCGCCCGCCGCCCAGCCGCTGCCACTCCCTGCCCGCCGCCACTCCCTGCCACCGCCACTCCCTGCCACCGCCACTCTCCGCCCGCCACCTCTCCACCAGCGCCTGTGCACACACAGCACAATCCAAAACAAAAAAAAACAAATACACTTTTCATTTAAAAAAAATAAAAATAAAAATAAAAAATCAAATAAACAAAAAATAAACAAAAAATTAAAACAAAAACATAATTTTTTTTAAATAAAAAAGCAAACAAAAAAAATGAGGCAGTTCATTTTTTTCCCACTTTGCGAAATAGGCGATTTTTTTCTTTTCACTATAACTTTCACACACAGAGTCAAAAATTCACAAAAAAACACTCATCGGAAAGAGGATTCAAAACACTTCACAATGGTGGTAATCTTATTAGGTGACTATACCTTTTTCCTACCTTTTTCATCAGTCAAAGTGAAACATGCTTAAAATCTTCAAATCATCATAACTTGTGTAAATTTGATTGAATTTTTGCAAGTTTTTTTTTGAAATCGCATAGAATTTCCTAAATTTTCTGTCCATATAATCCATTTTGCTGTATCAATTCATTTTTCAGTAGATTTAATCAGATTATCAATTTTCACATAACAATCTCCTTGGCTAGTCTAGTTGCTTCATTTTCAATTTGGTGACTTGCAGGTGATCATACAAGGCTGGAACAACATCAGGATCAGTAAGTACAACAATTTAGATAGTGAAAAGAATCTGAGTACACTCATTCTAAACTTTCACTTTCAATCTTGTTTTCATCACACACTTCGATTTGGGCTCTAAAACGAACATTGATTGATCACACATTATTGAAATTGAGCTTAAAATAAACCTGTGTCTGCCATTCACATCTTGATTTGGGCTTTAAAAAGAACCTGTACTTGAAGTGCCTTCCTCACATTTCAATTCTTAAGGGTTAATTTACAAGTGTGAGTGTGAATCAAGTGTGTGTGTGTATGCTCTCTCCTCGCACTGCAAGGTGACCTTGGAGACCAAAAACACCTCACTTGATTTGCTTTGGTTTACCCTTTTCTAGGAGGCCTGCTAGGGGATTTCATCACCCCTAGGGACGACCTCATCCGAGGCTGAATCGAAAGACACCCTCATTGCAATTGGAATCTTATCACTCTTGGCTAAGCCCCAAAGAACTTTCTACCTTTGGGAAGTGAAGGTGAAGGGTGGGTTACCCCCTTCTCCCAGATGTGATAGGATTTCACTTTCAATCCCTAGTCAACCTAGTGTAAACATTGCCCACAAACCTAATTGGCCATACCCTACATCAAACTAGACATTAGGGCATGTTGATGTGTCTTCCACATGTGCTTATTTACTAATCAGCATATTCTTCAAATTCAACAATTCAAAATTGCTTATGTGTATTGTGTGAGTGACTCATGATTGTACATGTGTGATCATTAAACATTGCCAAACCAATCAAAAACTAGAATTGGCACACTTGTCTTGACTTGTGACACATCTGCGCTCTGTTACGACACATTTACTGCTACGCATCCAAACTAGTCATCTTTTCCAGTCTTGTGTTAATGGCAAACCATTTAGAATATCTTGATCAAAAACTCCAGTATCTACAATTGCAAATCAACTTAGATCCCTCGCCCAAAGACTGTATAGCAATTTGTCAACAAATCCAAGTTTTAAAACAAGAATTGACAAGCTTGCAAGATGAACGTGCCAGTACTAGCTATGCCTCGCCCCAAACTCCTATGTCTTTTTCCCATACTTATGACAAGGCACGCACCACTTCAAGTTGGAAATCGTATACCACTTTGGCTCCTAATCAACCTTCACCTCCACCATCCAATCCCATGCCAACACATGAGCCAACAAGTCCTATCATATGACCACCATGTGATCCTACCCCTAGTCCATCTTCTAGCCCATCAAGCCCTCCATCAACTCCATACCCATGCTCTACCAATCCTCCAGCACAGGATCCCTTGGACATAATTGTACAACAATTAGTTCAAACAAATTTGATTAAGCTGCCACCGATAGACCTTTGTGAACCAATCCTTAAACCACCTAGGTATAATGAAAACCATTATTGTGCATACCATAGATATAAGGGCCATACAACCACCAATTGTGTCAAACTTAAGAGATTGATCAAAAACATCATAAATTGTGGTAAGATTATCCCTTCATCCAATCCAAATCATAATCCACCCAATCCAATTAGCCCCCAACCTAATCCTAGTCCTAAGCCTATAGCATCATCCGCTATTATTACTCATCCATCTACCCATACACCTATGAAGGATGTGATCCAAGGACTACTAGCTGAGAGTCAACTATGTTCCCAAACTTCGGTCCTTGACCTTACCAACGATTCTTCTAATGCCTTGTCAAATCCTGCAACCCCTTCATGTCATCCGCAATCCCTTGAGCTTATCGAAGAGCCTTCTAACATGCACCAAAGTCAAGGTCCGTCACACATCCATATTGTCAACCAAGAAGCTATCCAAGATCTATCCGCTTCCATTCCCACAACCCAAGAGTTATGTCAAGAGCACACTTTAGAGCATGTGGAAACATTAACCCCTTGTCTAAACCAAGATCAAAACATTCCCATCCGACCCCTGCATAACCTTTATCTCTTCAATGATCCTAAACCTATACATGAGCAAGAGATCCAATTTCCCACCAGGCCTAACCTATATCTCTGCTATGATCAAGATATTATCATTGATGTGGCCTCTATACAAGAGAACATTAATCCCATCACGCTAAATCTTATCTGTGATCAAGATCCCATCTATGATGACATGCCTATCTATGATCAAATAGACCATGATGATCCTCTTAGCCCACTCTATGTGTTCCATGGTCCTGAGCCTATCACCCCATCTAGTCCTACCCAAAATCCAACAACTTCCACTTCCCTTGATGAGACACTTGCCTCCCAAGCAAGCATAGAAGATCAAACCAATAATACTCCTCTGCCATCTGTTACGGACCAAGCGGCAAATCCTCCACCATATATCCTTGGTCTTACCACCTTCATGCGTGAATGTTCTCTCTTAGAACACCAACCACCATTATATGCTATCTCACCTTCTCCATCCAATCAGAAACTTGTGTCTAGTGTTCCACCTACACATAATCCTGCTGTCCGTCGCATACTCCAACATATGAACTATCAAGGTAAAGGATTAGGCCTTCATGAACAAGGTATTTTGGAGCCCATCCATGTTAATGTCCCTGCACCTTCATATGGCCTTGGATACATACCCCAAGGTGAGCAAACTCAAGATGTTGGTACTTCCTCCACTCCTCCTAAGTCTATGACTTTCCATCGCAAACCCTATCATATGCCCAAAACATATGTCGCCATTCCACCTCTATCATCCTATAATTGTCAAAAGCATGTGACCATACACCTTCCACCATCCAATCTACCTCCGCTACTTCCAACTCCTAACACTCCTCCATGCTTTTTACCACCACTTCTTCCAACACCCTATCCATTCCTCTATAAATCCTCTAAATATCCCAATCATGGCCAACAAATGCACATGGTGTCTAAACAAGGAGCTTTCACCAACCTCACTTCTACCATCCCACGGGGATTCAATGACAAATATGTGGATGCCTCTACCTATAAAGTAAAAAATCCTAAGAGTCCTCATGACCTAGGACATAAAAGCCAAGAATCAAAGCATTATCCATATCAAAAGCTGCATACACCCATACACCTCAATGCCAAATTGAAACAGGTGTGGATCCCCAAGCAACAAATGATTACTCCAAAAGTTGCAAAAAAGCTACATACACCCAAACCCTTACCTTCACAGGTACTACCTAAAAATAAAATGGTTTGGATACCCAAGCAAAAAGCCCTAAAGTTACATGAGGCATCCACCTCTCAAGAATCCCAACCATCTACTTTCTCCCATTCCATCCAAAAGTCTCAAATTCTTCCATCCCACGAGACAAGGAAAAATCAGCAAAATACTCAATCTATGTGGATCCCTACATGCCTAAGTCATTCATTCACAAGCAAAGGTCTTTGTTGCTTCCTACACTACTTTCCCATCGCCAACTTCAATGTTTATCATGGTATGTGCAACCGTTGGTCATGATTCCCTTCCATTCCACAACACTTCCGTATAACTACATCTCCCCATCTTACATCCATTATCCTACACATCTTCCTCATCCTATGCCTATGGTCCATGCTGTTGCATAAGCCTTCCCTCCATATTCTACATCATAATCCACTGTCTACCTATGCCATATCACTTTCATACGATCCCCTACCAACATCTGTGAGAGCACTGGACATGGTCCATGCGACAGTATCTATCTAGTAGGACTATCACCTTTCAAGGAACTGTATACTTGAGTCTTTCCATACCCACCTTCTCCAGTCTCAATAATCAAAAAAAGAAAAAGAAAAAAGAAAATAGTAATGAAAAATCCCTTCATCCAATGGTGAAAACTAGGCAAACAGGTGCCTTGGATAAGTACCATGATGAAAGCCTAGCAAACAGGCGTCATGTGTAAGTTGATCTTCTATGTCACCTACACTTGGGGGCACCTTGTCTCATCGGCATATCACTCTTGTCCTACCAGTTTCCTTTCATACCATTTCCTATCCTATCCTCTATCTGTTGCATGCCTATCCTGTCTCGTCCATCCATCCAAACTTCCTTTCCTCTATTATTTGGTCTTGATAAAGATTGGGGGCACAATGTTGACAAATGTTTTGAAAGCCTCTTGACATACCTTCTCCCTCCAAAACATGCAAATCCTTCATCCTCCTATCATCATAAACATTGCCATGAAAAATACTAAGTATTCTACCTACAACAGGGCACATTATTCTTATGCGACATAGTCCTTGGAGATCACAACCTTGGTTCCTTCTACCACCGTATCTACTATCACCCATACAACTACATATCCATGGTGGTTCCTTGTCATCGGTATTGTTTGTTCCATAGTTGATCCATATCGGTTCCATATCGTGTCTTATCTAATCCATATCGGTTCCATATCGTGTCTTATCTGATCCATATTGGTTCCATATCGCATCTCATCTGATCCATATCTTAGGTCCATTAGGGTTCTTCCCGAACTACGCTGCCTCTACGTTGTCACGTAGGCAAGGCCATTATCAATGCGCCCCCGAGGCACCACTTTCCCTATTCGTCCCATGTCTAGTCCTTCTATCTATCTAAGTTCACTCCACTTTCCCATCCATCCCATGTCTTGTCATCCGTCCCGCTATCCATCCATGTCTGTACCTTTCTTTAGACAACCAAGTGCATGCAGCAAAGCACGCTTCCCAACACAGCAAAAATCATGACGCAAAACATCAACCTGTCCAAGGCAAAATAGAGCACCATACGGAAACACTCAAGCTAAATCTCATATCAATTATGGCAAAAAGACACATCTAAATGCAAGAATGTTTTGTGTTGGTTAGATTAAGAGTCTTGATTTATGCTATCATGTCTTTCTATGCTACTCGAGGATGCCAAAAGCTAGAGATGCTATGATGGGGGCATGATTATTTTCTTTGTCTGCTGCTTGTGGATTAAACTTTAGTAATGTAACGATTTCTATCTAACGACATGATCGGTAAAAGATCATTGAGGACTCCGAGGTCTAAACATGAAAAGGGGCAATCCTTGTCTATTGAAAAATGCAAGAAATACTCAGGTCATCTAGATTCAATTTTGGCTAGATGCTTGTATTGACTTGCTAAATCAAAATCCATGTAAGTAATACTCAGGTCATCTCAGTTTAATTATACCTAGATGCTTGTATTTTCTTACAACATAATAAAGCCCAATGATGAAAGCACTTCGAAATACTTGCTATATCAAGGTGACAAATATCCATATCTATATCCATACCGTATCCAATCACATCTTATATTCATACCATATCCAATCACATCTCATATCCATACCGTATCGAATTGCGTCTCATATCCGTACCCATATCCATATCCATACCGTATCCAATTGCAAGTCTATCCTTAATCCATGCCAATCAAGTCAAGTCAATCTTGTCAAATGATCCAATCACAATCAATGGTCTTGATCCTTGTCTAGTCGTAAACCAACTCAATCAATCAATCAATCAATTGTCTTAGACAGGATGTTGCATTGTCAAAACCAGACCAACACACGCATCTTACACGACATGCTTCATTTCCTAAAACCAGACACTATCCTTCGTGTTGATCTAGGGATATATCATTCCCCGCCATGACAACACTATCATATCAAATGTCTTAGACAGGATGTTGCATTGTCGAAACCAGACCAGGAGTCTTATACGACATATTTCATTCTTGAAACCAGACATCATCGATCCATATCATTGGTTTACCACTCGACAGGGGCAATACCTTGTTTGTGCTTGTGTCATTTGTGCATACTTGCTTACTTGCTTGTGTATGTTATCATTTTTATCTTGCATTCCATATCATTCATCCCTTTCTTCTGCATTCAACCATTTCATCTCCTATCAACATATCTTATCATGAGATTCTCCGTCTCACGCCTGCCACCTTCTCCCCGTCCAATCTCCCGAGGGGGCATCCTATCGTCATAACCTGTACCAGGGCCAAACTGGGGCATGTATCATTATTAGACTATTCTTATTCTTTGAAACAATGTGATAAAACACATTGCTTCAAAGAGGGGCAAAATGTAGAAGCCTAAAATTGGCTCAAATTGAATTAAGTAAATATTCTAATATTTATCTTAATTCTTATTTTCTTTTGTCAATTAAATAAATATTATAAGCTTATTTGATTGGTTCATTATCCTACAATTAAATAAAATCATTTTATTTAATTAAAATCCTTAAATTCTTCTAATCCTAAATCCACCTCATCTTTCCATCTCATCTCTTCCACCTCACCATGTTGCACATATAATTAAATATTCTTAATATTTAATTAGCTAATATCCTCTATTATCTAAAATTGAATTCTTAATTCAATTGTCCTCCATTATTCTCCACTCATTGAATTCTTAATTCAATGTTCCCCTCTAGCCTCCACTCATTGAATTCTTAATTCAATTGTCCTCCACTATCCTCCACTCTGAATTTTTAATTCATCCATTATGAATTAAAGATTCACAAAAAATGAGAGCCGTTGATCTCATCTGTTGATCCTCACCCTCCATTGCATTTTCAGAAAACCTATAAATGAGACCCTTCTCTAAGTAATTGGAGGGACTTCTTCTGGTATCCTTACTATGCCCAAATTCCTCCAAGGAATCTTCTTCTTCTTCTCAACTTTCTTCTTCATACCATCGTAATGCAGAAATCATCATAGCCATTTCTCCTTGTCATCTTGAGGAATCAAAGCAAGGAAGCAAGCTCCCTGAGGGCCAACCTTCATCATTCAAGATCGAGAAAGAATAGGTGAACAACAGAAACTTTGAAATAGGGAAGGTTTGCATTGTTATTCATTTGCTTCATTTCCTTCTATCTTTCTTGTTTTCATTATTCTATTGTTGTTTGGGTTAATATTATCTTAATTGATCAATCCGATTTTCCCATTCATAGTAGGTAATGAGCCTCTTTGAGCAGTGAGCTCTGGGAAGTGTGCCTTGAAGGCATGTGCCTTCCCCATTTGTAATACTTTAACAGGGTATAAATTCTTGTGGGTTAACCCCCACCATGGTTTTTCCCTTAACTGGGTTTCCATGTAAAAATCCTGGTGTTCATTTGTTGTGATCTTGTTGTTTCTATACTCATGTTCATGCTTCTTTCTTTTGGATGTATATGGTAAATTAATAAAGGAACAAAGTAATAAAGTTTTTAGAACACTAATTCATCCCAACTCTCAATGTTCCTTAATTTCAACAATAATGAACTAACTATTGAATTAAAAATTTTATGCTTTCTAAAATAAAAGGTGTAGAAAAATTAACTATTTTAACTTTAATAAAACCACAACTATCTAAGATCTCTTTTGGGTATTTCCAAGAGCATAAACAGTAAATTGGAACAATGAGACTCACAATGTTGTTTCTTTTTCTTCTTTCTTTTCTAATTTTTTCTCTTTTAACAATTGATAATGCAAATATAAATTTTTACATGCACATTCAATGATAACTAATACAATAAACCTACAAGTAACAAAATGTGAAACAAAAATAATCAGCATAACATACTTATACAATAAACATTAAAATACGTAGTTACAAAAATGAAATGTTCTTTCTCTTCAAAAAGTGGCTAGCTCTCTATAGATTGGAACATTGTTTGAACAATCACATTCAAAACTCAATACTTGCAAGAGTCACAAACAATACTATCCTCATTCACCATTCATAACATATGATACAATTTTTTTCATGTCTCCAATATATTGCACTGGAAAGATCATCAGTTCTTCTTGCATTATAAGGATAAAAGATATAACAACTAGTGCTACTATCTAACTAACTTCCACTACTTAAATAAATACTTTATGAATATTGTCATGCTCATCATGCAATGTAGTGCCCAAGTCTTAACATAAGTCTTAATTGAAATTAAAATGCTTAAGTTTGTTATGCAACGAATATAAATGAGATCTTAAACATCAAATAAGAAAAATGTCTTCAAATATGACTCCTACTAGGACTCTCTTACCTACATAAATTATTTTTGTACTCAATAAACTAGGGGGAATCATTGAGTTTGTCAACCATTAGCTATGCATGTGAGCAAGCTAGGAATTTGTTGTTGAATGTACATTTCATTTGGATCTTGGAGATTCTAAGATGGCTTTGTCCTCTTTAGAGCCTAGGTCATCAAGAGCTTATGAGACCTTCCCCACCTTTTTTGAAGCCCAAAGTCCCCAAAGTTGGTGAAATTACCTCCGGTTCTTGAAACTCCCAAAGATCGTGGTACCAGCTACAAACAATCCTAGAGTTGAGGAAAATCTTCCAGAATTTGCCAAGGTGCCTTATCCAACCAAATACACATATTTTGTACAATATATTATCAACACTTTGATCCCATTAATAAAAAATTCCTAAACCACAAATATGCAATCTGTTCTATTTCAAAGCAATTAATAACTTCCTATGCAAACATTAATTCAACATGAAGAGAGTGTAAATAGGGGAAAGAGGGTACTTTGTTATGGAATTGATGAGGCTAGAATTAGCCTCATTACCTATGTATCTTGTATTTGAAGATTAATGCATATAATTGAGCCTCTCTTTGATGGTGGAGTTTTTTCCACAAGGTTTTCTCCAGCTACATCCAGTGCCATGTGTTTATTTATCATTGTTTGTTGATTTCTATTTGTTGATTTTAAGGTTTCACATTATATATTAATGGATAATCCAATGTTGCATTAAAAAAATTAGATTCACATACTCTTTTGGGGAATTAATATTTACAATAGTTTACCTTGATTTAGCAACATTTAGTATTAGAATCTTGGTTCTATTGAGAAGGGGATTCCTTTCTTTAAGTGTTTAAGATTTTTAGCTACAATGGGACTTATGTGTTTGAGTGGTTTTGCATATTTAGAATTACAAACCATGGCCTCTACCTCTCATTTGGAGATTAATGAATTCAATGGAATTGCTTAAAAGTTGTTGAAGAATATGGAGGATCCCCTTGAAGAGAGAGATCAGTGGAAAGTTGTCATAAACAAAGAGAAATTAGATAGTGTATCTAATGATGATTGGAAGAAATTATTGATAACTGAGAGGGGGGGGGTGAATCAGTTATCCTAATATTTCAACTTTCTGAACTTTCTTAACAGTTAGTGCAACATCAAATCAAATAAGCAAGCATAATCATGAAATGGAAATAACACCAATACACATGACACAAAGATTTTGACATGGAAACCCTGTTAAGGGAAAAACCATGTGGTGATTAACCCAAGATATTATTCTCTGTTAGAAGAATAGATAGAACAAAATGGCACTTGCCAATTAGGGCTCATTGCCAGAGCACACTGCTCACAAGAGGCTCACTGCCTACAAGAGACTTACTATCTACAAGAAGGGAACGTAAGTCAATGTTTGAACTGATGAGAAGCATCTACTCATGCTGAGGTTTAGTTCTGATTAGGCTCAATAAACTGATCTACTACACTTCATTCTTACTCTCTTTTAATGCTGCTGTACTTTCACATTCTAGACCTGTCTTCCTGTCTTCACTCTGCTTTTCTACTTTTCTTCGCACCACAATACACACATCTTCACATCTAAATCCATCTTGTATATATATCCGCATAAGTGATTTCATCACCTTTCTAGTTGGCATCCGGAATAGTCAATATTTTCCCAAGCTTTGATCTGTCAGTTGGATCCTTTTTACCAAGTGATGCAGATCTAGGAGATGCTTGTAGAAGTCATCAATCATGTCGGCCAATCATGAATAATACCTCAAGAAACTTATTCATTAGCAATATCTCTTCCAGATTAGGATCTGACACTCTGCCAGTACAGTTCTTCCTTTGTCTACTTTGTCAAACAGGAACCCAACACTCAAGTGCTCATATCTCTTCACCCTTTCATCATCGGAGGCTAAATCCTTGGAACCTATTAGTTAAGGTATTCTTCTTGACTTCCCCAAATCTGTACTTCACTGAAATACTTCCTCTGAGAGATCCAGACCTGACTGTCGGACCTTGCTGACTGCTCTGTTCTTGCTTACTAGATCATAACACTTCTTCAATCTGACTTCCGCTAGAGACTCATCATTTCTTGTGGATGTGTGGGATAACCTTTGTTGCCATCAATGACAACATTCATGAATCCATATAGTGTCTCTTGCCAACAATCTCCCCCTTTGGCATTGATGGCAACACTTCGTGAAAAATGATTAAGTGTCACACTATACTCCCCCTTGGCTGATGCTCTATCTCTATGCACATTTTCTGGCACTCCCCCTTAGTTGGATTCCTCATTTTTCACTTCTCATCACTCCCCCTTTGACATCAATGGCAAAGGGTAGGGTCCGCACATGAAAATTTTTCAAAATTTCAACTATACTTAGCCGCATAAGTATATACATATAGCATACTTACATATACTGAAGTATGTCTGCAAAAGTTGTCTTCAATTGGACAAATTCTATTGCCCAACTTTGCTTCATCCTGTCCAAAATTGAGATGTAACCACTCAACAAGAATGCAAACGCATTTGCCCTTTTTAGATCTGTCAGATCACTGGTCCGGGCTCTGGTCTGAGCTTCTTTTATGGCCTCATGTATGGCCTCTAACTTAGGGATAATTATCCCTCTAAGTTCACCCAACCTGCTTATTCTATTTTACTTTTCCTTCTCAAGCTTCTTGATTTCATTTAAGACTGCAATAGTCTAACATTCTTGATTTATTATGGAAGATGAGAGAGGATCAAAATTCTTAGATAGATTTGTTAGTTTGTCCTCTTGTTCTTTCACTCTCTTCTCAATATCCAATGTTACTTTGGACCATGATAAACAAAATTTGTATATTTCCCCACCATCTTTAAGGGCATTTTCTAAGCTTTTTATCCCAATATTCATATTTCTCCTATCATTAGTTATTAGCCCTTGTACCTCTGATAATCTTTTTGCCAAGAATTCCTTCCAGACCTTATCTTCTACTGACTTCTCTAGGGAATCAAAATGTGTGCTAACACTATTGACTAGAGATTTGAGATTACCAGATGAGGAGGCTGAGGGATCCTTTTGAAAAGATGGCATGATCTTTTCAAGCACACCGGATGTAGCTTCTATAAGCTCACAGTCTTCCATGTGAGACTTTAGGAGTTTTTCTTTGGCCTTTGCATTAGCAAATGAAGCTATCTTCATTGTTTGTATTGGAGAAAGAGAATCAAAATCAAATGGTCCTTATAGAAGTTTCAGTTCATCAATCTGCATTGTCTCTTTGTTTAGGAATTCTTTGACAGTTTCTGCAGTGTCTCTTGCCAGAGACAGATTCTTCTTCACTTCTGCAGTCTTGGAGCTGTCATCTTCTTTTTCCTTCACTTCTTTTTCTTTCTCCTCTATTCTTTCTTCTCCTTTGGATCTGGAGTCAGCAGGGGAAACCGGAGGCGTGATTGTTTGTTCATGGGCCACCTCTTCTGGAGCAGAGGATTCTAAGCCCTTATCTTCACCAGTGTCCACTACCTCTTCTATCATTGCCTTAGTAGATCCTTCTTCAACACTTGTGGTTGAGGGATTAACACCTAAGTCCTCTATAACTGGAAGATTGAATCTTTTGAAGGCATTCAAGAGGATCTCTTTTGTTTCATTTGCCACTTTATCAATTTCTCCAAGCATGAGCTGATTCATTCTAGCTTTGCTCGGGAACTCATCCTTGCAATCTTTGAAGATCATATTCATTTATTTCTGTGTGATTGAAGAATAGAGCTGAATAGCTATCTGCTCCCAAATTTCTAGATCTTTGGCTTGGGCATTGTTCTTTCTTATTTCAAGTTCCTTCTCTAAGCTTTTGGGGATCAAAGATATAATTTCAATGAATGCTTTGTTGTAGATGTTTAGATACCTAACAGTGGCATCCTGCAATATCTTTTGATCAGCTTCACCATAATCATCATAGAATTCAACCATTGGCTAAAGATTTGCATCCACTGTAACTAATTTAATGATGTCATCAATATGAAGAGTGGGTTTTTCAACAAATTCCTCTAACTTTTCTTCTTCACCTTGACTGGTAGAGGGTTCACCAAATGTTTTCTTTTGTTTCTTCATTTTCTTGACTTCTTCATCAAATTTAGTCTCCTCTTCATCTCCTTGACTAGCATAAGATCTTGTGGCTTTTGTCTTAGTTCTCTTCTCTCCTTTTCCGGATGATCTTGCTTCCAGTTTTGATGCCCTTGAGCTTTTAGCAATGGCAGGTGTAGATTTCTTTGATGATCTAGTCCAGGTGGAAGATTCTACTAGAGCACTTTCCTTTTCTGCCTCTTCCTTTTCTTTCTCTGCCCTTTCCATCTTTTCTCTATTGGCAGCAAGTGCCTCTTTTGAGATGCCAAAGTCTTTGGCAATATTCTCTACTTCTTTTCTTACCTTTCTCTTCATCTCCAGTTGCCTTAACTCAACATGGATCTTCACACTTAGTTCTTCAAAGGTTCCAAACCTTTCTGCCTTGGGATCCCTTGGTTGACTTAGCATGTGTTGAACATGCAGTTCTACAATTTTCTCATCCACCTCATACCCCATTGGCATCATCCACACTGTTCTTGGTTCTACTGCCTCCATTAGACACTGATCAGTCTCTACAATAAAGCATACTGTGTTTTTGTATTTCTCAACTAGAGATTGGGGAATTCTCTCTCTAGCTTGCATCATATTCTGAAAGTTTTTGAAGAAACCCCAAAGAGCTGTGTTTTGTGCTTTGTCATCACCAAGTCCATGCAAATAATCCCTGATTTGTATGGCAACTAGTCTGTCATTCTACCATACCCATCCACTAGATCCGGGTAGCTCATTCATAAAGTAGAAGAATAAACACAATATTAACCCACCATACTTAAATGAATTCTTTTTATCTTTCGCAGATTCTCCATGAGTTGGTTTAAAAGGAGCTGACAAAGATCGTAGTCTGCATTCTTTCTTAACATTTCATAAGCAGTGTAGATGGCAGTTCCAGGTACTGAATTCTCCCTGCTAGAAAGATAAATCTTGTATCCAATGATCATGGAGGCAAACTTGACATCTGGATCAGTGATGTCATCTACTGTCATTGCTCTTTTGTCAAACTTTGATCCAGTAGCCTCACAGTTTGATTCTTGACAGATTTAAGAATAGGAATCCCACTAGATGAGTGCAATCTGGTAACTTCCCTAATGGCATCTTTTGTGATCTTGAATGGTCCATTTAACCATATTAAATTGTCATGTATCCTGCTCAAAATATACCTGACCCATTCATCCTCAACAAAACAAGGGAAATGTATGCATTGTGCAAAGTGCTTGTCCCGGAGGGCCTTGAATTGCGGATTGAACTGAAAAGAATCATCTATTAGTTGTTTGTGGAAGATATCCCTCAATTTGAACTCACCAAATTCTTCAATGTTTGCGCGAATGTAAACCCTAATATCTTCTGTCTGCATTACACCATGCGGTACACTGGAAAATGCTCCTAGAAGATCTATTTCCAAAGATTTGTAGGGATGTTTCTTGAATTTGGGGCAAGGCCTATCAGTGATCTTCACTATATTCAGAGTACCCATCATTCAAGGATTTTACAGAGAGATTTTTGATAACAGAAAATATCTTTTGCGCTTGTAGGGTTCGCGGAGTGAGCTTGAGTGATTTGTTGATTGAAGCAACTCCAATGGTTGGTCTTTGAGAAGTTTGAAGCAATTTGTTATAGAGCTCTCCTTTCTTTCTTTTCAAATGCAAATCTACAAATGATGAGCACATGAACCCTTTTATTTGCAAGAAAAGCCCTAAATTCATACTGCAATAAATGCGCAACTTAAGTTATTCCGGTTGCTCTGTTCTTCTTATTCTGAAACAGATCTCTTTCCTTATCACTGTAATATGCTTAGAGTTATCCTTGGTGAATAAAAATGATCTTTCTTACTTTCCTTAACCATTTGATTTATCCGCAGATCAAGATGTCTCAATTTTAGAATCACACCGAACCAAACTTGTAACAAGCCTGCTTTTACCGAAAGTCAGTTAAACCAGATCTATCTGAAGGGATTAGACTCTTTAAATCTTCATGCGGATCTTTTCAAATCTTTACCATGGCTTATCTAGGTATTTCTCTGAAAGCCCTTTGATCTGCAGCCTTTCATGTGCCGATTACAGGCACCAATTGACTGGAAGGGGGAAAATGTTTTTCCTTATGTCTCCCCCTGAGCTAGAGCTTCCTTTTTAATTTCTAGAAGGAATATCAGCACCAGATTCTAGTGTGGATCCATCCCCTACATTCTCTGTACTTCTCTTTACCCAAATCTTGTTCATCTCACCTTTAACTTCATCCGCATTCACTTTTCCTTTTCCTTTGTCTTGATTCTGATTATGGTGTACCGGACCCTTTTTGTCTTGATTCTTGCTTCTGTAGAATTTGGCAGTATGACTGGATCTATTGCAATTGTAGCAGACAACATTTCTTTGCATATTTGACTGATATACTCTTGATCTACACTGATTAGCCATATGACCCACTCTATTGCATGCAAAGCATCTACCATTGAATGAATTGTTCATTTGCATATTTCTACATTCATGAGATTTGTGACCATACCTTTTGCAGTTGAAGCACTATCCAGAGAAGGATGAATTGGTTTGATTCATTCTCTTTCTACATTGATTAGCTTTATGACCAAAGTTATTGTAGTTGTGGCAGTATCCATTGAAGGATGGATATCTTTGAGCATTGGGTTGCCTTACCAGAGGTCTTCTAGGCTTATCCCTTAGATTTCTTGATCCAAAATTCTTCTGACCAAATCTGAAGCTTTCACCTTTCTCATATCCTAAACCATGCTTGTCATCTACCCTCTTTTGGCTTTCAAGAAGAACTTCAAGTTGAGTAGAGCTTATTTTGAATTTATCTTTGTATTCATTTGTTGTTTGAAGATCCCTTTTAAGAGTGTCAATTTGATCCTCAAGTTTTTCTTCATTATCTCTAGCATCTTCAAGATCAGATTCAAGATGTTTGATTATTCTATCCATCTTGTGGCAGTCTTTTGATTTCTCCTTGAGAGATTGTCTTAGATCATCTTTAGTCTTTCTTTTTTATTTAATTTCTTGGGTGAATTTCATAACTCCTAATTCCATTTCATGTCTTACCATAATGACCTCTTTTGACAAATTTTCACATAACTTAGTTTTCTCCTTCAGGTCTTCATTTGTATCATTTGCTTCACCTTGACTTTCTAATTGCTGAAGTAGTTCCTTTCTCTTCTTCATAGAGATGCTTAGTTTCCCTTTTAATTCATTTATGAAATCATCAGCATGTTTAAGCCTTTCCTTCAATTCATTGACTTCAGAGTTGGAATGTTCAAGATTGTCTAGGACAGACTAAAGTTGTTCCCTCAAACCATACATATCCATTTGAATTTCTAGATCTTCCTCAAGATGTTAGGCTCTATTCAGAGGAACTTGGCTCTAATGCCAATTGTTGATAACTGAGAGGGGGGGTGAATCAATTATCCTAATATTTCAACTTTTTAAATTTTCTGAACAGTTAGTGCAACATCAAGTCAAATAAGCAAGCATAATCATGAAATGGAAATAACACCAATACACATGACACAAAGATTTTGACGTGGAAACCCTGTTAATGGAAAAACCATAGGGTGATTAACCCAAGATATTATTCTCTATTAGAAGAATAGATAGAACAAAATAGCACTTGCCAATTAGGGCTCACTGCCCGAGCACACTGCTCACAAGAGGCTCACTGCCTACAAGAGACTTACTATCTATAAGAAGGGAAGGTAAGTTAATGTTTGAACTGATGAGAAGCATCTACTCATGCTGAGGTTTAGTTCCGGTTAGGCTCAATAAACTGATCTGTTACACTTCATTCTTACTCTCTTTTAATGTTGCTGTACTTTCACATTCTAGACCTATCTTCTTGTCTTCACTCTACTTTTCTACTTTTCTTCGCACCACACAATACACCACACACACCTTCACATCTAAATCCATCTTGTATATATATCTGCATAAGTGATTTCATCACCTTTCTAGTCAGCATCTAGAATAGTCAATATTTTCCCAAGCTTTGATCTGTCAGCTCGATCCTTGTTTACCAAGTGATGCAGATCTAGG
This sequence comes from Cunninghamia lanceolata, assembly GCA_027924645.1. Taxonomy (NCBI): domain Eukaryota; kingdom Viridiplantae; phylum Streptophyta; class Pinopsida; order Cupressales; family Cupressaceae; genus Cunninghamia; species Cunninghamia lanceolata. Next base: position 6,559,794 of record BSBN01000402.1, read on the forward strand.
AGATGCTTGTAGAAGTCATCAATCATGTTTGCCAATCATGAATGATACCTCAAGAAACTTATTCATTAGCAATATCTCTTCCGGATTAGGATCTGACACTCTGCCAGTACAGTTCTTCCTCTGTCTACTTTGTCAAACAGGAACCCAACACTCAAGTGCTCATATCTCTTCACCATTTCATCACCGGAGGCTAAATCCTTGGAAACTATTAGTCAAGGTACTCTTCTTGACTTCCCCAAATCTGTACTTCACTGAAATACTTCCTCTGAGAGATCCGGACTTGACTGTCAGACCTTGCTGACTGCTCTATTCTTGCTTACTGGATGATAACACTTCTTCAATCTGACTTCCGGTAGAGACTCATCATGTCTTGCGGATGTGTGGGATAACCTTTGTTGCCATCAATGACAACATTCATGAATCGATATAGTGTCTCTTGCCAACAGAAATTGGATAAAAAGGCATGAGAAACCATTTGGTTATGTCTTGTAGATTCTGCTATGTTGAATGTTTCTAAGGAGGCCAGAACATATTCCCTTTGGAACTGGACTAGTGAGATCTACCTAACTAATATGTTAGTAAATAAACTTTATTTGAAGAGGAAATTATATTCTTTGAAAATGAAAGATTGGGACTTTGTTGTAGAACATTTGAATTCATTTAATTTTATTATGAGTTAGTTAGGATCCATTGATGTCAAAATAGATGAGGATGATAAGTTTATATTATTATTTTTCTCTTTACCTAAATAATGGGAAAATCTAATCCTTTCTCTAAATGGTTAAATGATAGATCCAAAGTTGGATGCCCTTATTATTTTACTTGTAGAGGAAATAAGGATGCAAACCATGGATGAGAGATTAAAGGATAAAAATTATATTTTCAAGGAACTTCCAAGGTCAAAAGGGGATTGCAAAAAGTATACAAAGATATATAAGTCTTGTAGTCATTATAAGACCCCAAGAAAGAGCAAAGTAAAGTGTTGGAACTATGGTAAATGGGGGCATGTGAAGGAGTGTAGAAGTAATAAGAAGACATGTGACTCCATAAAAGGTGATGAATCCTTATTTATTTTTGCTAATATTATTTTTGACAAATCATGGTTGATGAACTCATGTTGTTCATATCATATGAATCCTCACAAGGAGTGGTTATCTTCCTACCATGTATATGATGGAGCAAAAGTCTATCTGGGTGACAATAGTTCAATGGATTTTTTACCATAGGAAGGTATAGTTGTGTTTTAGTGACAGGAGGGTGAAAAACCTTATTAGAATTTTAGATATTCCTAAATTTTCTATAAATTTGTTTCTATTTAGGAGTTGAATTGTTCAAGAATGCATCTAACATTTGATAAGTCTAGTTGTAGGTTGGTGACAAGGAATTTGGTGGTTACTAGGGGATACCATGTTGGGATTTTGTTTAGCTTGAATGCCTCTACTGTTTATAACTTTGTTGATGTAACGAGAACCAAAAATACATGTATGTTGTGGCACCAACATTTGTGCCACGTTGGTGAAAAAGGGATTAGGACCCTAATTAATAAAAAGTTGGTTGATGTTTTTCCTTATTTTGGTGAGCATTTTGATTTCTATGAACATTGTGTGTTTGGAAAATAGAATAGAATATATTGGCCTGTAGGAAATTACAAAGCTAAGAGATAGTTAGGGATTATTCATTTGGGTGTGTTTGGTTTAGTGGATGTTAAATATATGGGAAAATCGTTTTATTTTATTGCATTCATTGATGATGTCTCTAGATATGTCTAGATTTAGTTTATGTATTCTAAATCTAAAGTTTTCACTAGTTTAAGGAATCTAAAGCCTTGGTTGAAAATAAAACATTTTATAAAATAAGGGTATTGAGATCTGACAATGGAGGTGAATATTGTTTTAAGGAATTTGATGAATTTTAGAAGCATGCAGGTATTATTCAACAAAAGACTACACCATACACACCTCATTAGACTGGGGTGGTAGAGATAATGAACTAAACCTTATTAGAAAGAGCCAAAAGTATGCTAAGTGGTACATAGTTGTAATGGTGCTTTTGGGTAGAGGTTGTGAGTACTACTTGTTTCTTGGTAAAATGATATCCTTATTCAACTCTTGTTGATAAAACTCCTTATGAAATGTACACAAGTAAGAAACCTTGTGTTTCACATGTAAGGGTATTTAGTTGTGAGGCTTATGTTCATGTGCCAAAGGAAAAGTGATCTAAAATAGATCCAAAAGCACATAAATGCATCTTTTTTAGTTATGGTGAGAATGTACAAGGTTATAAGCTTTGTAATCTAATAACCTAAACGATGAACTACTTTAGAGATATGATTTTTGACTCTAGATCATTTTAAAATCCTATAAAACTAAAGGAAAATTAAGGAAAATAGTGCATTTTGGGACCAAGGTTAAAAATTGGGAAGATGCACATGTTGAAGATCAAGGCTATGGATTAAAGGATGGAGAAGAAGAAGAGGATTCAAGTGAGATTTTTGATCATCATGAGCAAGTTGAGCATGCAAAAGAATAGGTATAGCCCCTTACTCCTACCTTGAGGAGATTCATAAAGAAAAAAAATCCAATCAATAGGTATATCCCACTATATTTCTATTATGTATTTGCTTTGTTATGTATTGTTGATGAACTATGATCTTTCAGGGAGGCTCTCTATTTGGAGGACAATGAGTCTTGGATGCAATCCATATAGGAGGAGATGATGGCCTTAGATATATGTTACACTTGGGACCTTGTTATTTTTCTTGAAGGGATAAATTCCATTGGTTGTAAGTGGGTGTATAAGAAGATTAGAGAAATAGATATTTAGAGTGGTACAAGGCTAGACTAGTGTCTAAGGGTTTCTCCCAAATAGAGGGAGTTGATTTTGGTGAAATATTCTCTACTTTTTTAAAGGAAGCAAGGTATGCAGAAAATGCTTCCTATACTGATCTAATGAGGAAAGATTTATGCAAATTTTTCTTTTCCAATTACAGATTAAGATACACATTAACAGAAAGATAATAACAACTTCCAAATGCAAACACAATACTTACAACACAAGATATATGTGGGGAAAACCCTTTTAGGTAAAAAACCCCACACTCTAAATCTGTCCAATATATTATTCAGGAATCACAAAGATTACAATATACTTGCAGAGCAAGCTTTTACAAGAGTATATCCAACCAGAGATCCAGGAGGTAATTCGACATCTATAAGATTCTTACATGCAACCTCCATCTCAAGTTTCTGATAGATAGGAGATATAATACGGTACACCGCCAACAGTAATTACAAAACCATGAGCTAAAACCACCCAAAAAAGTGGTGCACAAATCAAAGATGACTTGTGATGTACCAAACTACACACCAACTCTTTTGTGTCCAACACATTTTTACATTTCCCAAAACAAAAGGTCCAACTTCTGGAGGCCATAACTTTTGATCTGGGTGTCCAATTGACGAACTATTTAATGCGTCAAAAAGCTCATGAAGAGATCTATCACCCTATAATTGGATATGTGGGTTATCCCAAATTTTAGGATGTTCAGAGAAGTTTTGAATCCGGTAATTGAGTTCAAAGGCTTTTTCCGGTTGTTTCAAAAAATAGAAACTTTAATATCTCGTGATCCAGATATAATCTTGAGACGAAACTCACTCGAGATGTTCACTTAGCTGTTCCACACCTTCTGGGAAAAATTTTAGTTCAATCCAAGTTCAATCGAAGAACTTACTAAAAATAGTAAGTCTCTCTATTTTTAGCTCTCTTGGAAACTTTTGGAAAAGTTGAAAGTTCCAAACCATTATCCAAGATAAAGGGTATTCAAAAAGACCAAAACTGGGAAGAATAGTAGTCTTTCGAAGTTGCAAGGTTGAGACACTTTTCTTAACACTTTTCCTAAGTTGTCTTCTATTAGATTTATGTTATCCATTATTTCAACAAGTGATTTGAAATATAATATATGGATGTTAAACTACTTTCTTGCATGGAGATCTTGAGGAGGAGACTTATATGGTAGATTGATGGTTTTATTATGAAGGAGAAAGAAGATTTGGTTTGCAAGTTGAAATGGTCATTGTATGATCTAAAGTAGTCACCCTACATGTGGTACCAAAAGTTTGATGTAGTTGTACTAAAAATAGAGTTTTGTTGGGAGAAAGGAAGATCACTATGTTTATGATAAAATAATTGATGATCAGATTCTAATCATTGTCTTGAATATGGATGACATGTTGTTTATTAGTAATAGAAAGGTGATTATAAGGGAGTTCAAGATAGATTTTTGGTACATTTAAATGAAGGATTTGGGGGATGTAAAATAAATTCTAGGTATAGAAATTAGTAGGGATAGGGTACACAAAAATCTTTGATTAATTCAAAGCAAGTATGTTGATACCATTTTGCAAAAGTTTAGTATGCATGATTACAAACTTGTGAGTATTCATATTCCTATTGGCACTAAGATTTATTAGATATTTGTCCCAAATTAGATGATGATTTTGATGAAATGACTAATGTGCCTTATGCTAGTGCTATTGGTATCCTAACATATGAAATGGTTTTCACTATACTAGATATTGCCCAACCAGTGGGATTTTTTTAGCATGTTTATGTCTAACCCTAGTAAGAAGAATTAAACTTATGTTAAGAGGGTGTTTAGATATTTGTGAGAGTGTTACTATTTGTACTATCCTTGTACTAATTATGTTGATAATACATTTGACATATAAGGATTTGTAGATGCAAATGAGGTAGGTGACTTGGATAGTTGAAGGTCCACTACTGGTTATGTGTTCTCGTTGTTTGATGGTGCAATGAGTTAGATGAGTAAGAGGTAGCCTACAATTTCTTTAGCCACCACTGAAGTAGAGTATATGACTAATACACATGCCTCTAAGGAGGCAGTGTGGTTACATAGATTATGTTTAGATATTGGTTTTGATTACAAGGTGGTTAGAATTAGTTGTGATAGTCAAAGTGCACTTTTTTTAGACAAGAACCTCATGTACCTTGCTTTTACTAACCATGTTGATGTTTAGTATCATTTTGTTTGAATGATGGTAGAGAATGGTAAGGTCATGTTGTAGAAATTTGACACTCAAGATAATGTTGTAAATTCCCTTACAAAGTTAGTGATCACAAAGTTCTCTTGGTGCAAGAAGGCCATGGGCCATGGATCTTGTACCTAACTCATTTTATGTTTTTAATTTATGTCATTGTAATGTAAAGCTCAAGTGGGAGAATGTTATGATTATAGGTGTCATTCACCTTGCAATCCTAAATTCTTGTTATAATTTTAGATGATAAATAATGTATGTAATCCAAGGAACATAGGGAGGGTGAAAGTGGATGCCCCTATGTGTGTGGGGACAATTATTTACTAATATTTTGTTCTCTTACATGTAATTTTAATGGCATTCAACACAAGACTTACAAAAGAGGTCATTCATAATAGAGGTAGAGCACAACAATGGCAATTACAAATCAATCAGATCTCATTTTCATGGCACTTTCCCCATTCTAGGCACTAGAATTGGGAGTGGAGAATCTTGTTATGATGGGTGGGACCCACATGATTTGTAACCTCCATAGTGGAGTGCTAAAATTAGAGATGTGAACCGTTAGGATTTATTGGTCAAAGATACTTTGAGTTATGTTTTCTATTCAAGGATGTATTGATTGAACACATGGGGCCTTTGGTTTTTTTACTATACTATGGTTTTAGTGCTACATGGTTGTAGGAATCTACCTATGGTTTCCTCTGTAGTGCCCCTCCATTCTCACCATGGATGTGCAGGTAATTGGCTTTTGATGTTAAGAAGTTGATGTTGTATATTATGAATCTATGGACTATGTGTTTCATGTATTACATGCTTCATGCTTCATATACATTGTGTAACATGTATTAAGTGTATAAGCTTTGTGTATGCTTTATGTATTACGTGTATTGATGCTTTGTGTTTCATATACAATTGTGTACATATACTTCAACATGGATCCTCTCTTCGATGGTGTCCTCTATTTGGAGTGTCAAACCAAAGAGCCTATTTCATCATGAAATAGACAAATGTAATTTTGATCTCTCGTCACTCTTTATTGATTAACGCAATCATGGTTCATGTCTATTATGTCCTTTGTTATCAATGTTAAGAGCTTACAATGCTATATATAGTTACAAGTAGGAATCACACCTGGACCAATCACACTTTAGAGGAGGTGAACCTAATTATATTAATTCCCCAATTATACTCGACAATTAAACTACAAATTTTCCTTTAATATATCATATTTAAATATTATATTAAATTATAGTTCATCTTCTTGTTGAAATTAGGGTAGACAATTGACAGGGGGGTGAATTAGATGTCACAAAACTTTTATCTCCTACTACATTTAATCTTCTTTACCACTTATTAATAGATTAAAGATATAACCATGAAAGCATGAATCAACAACACAAGAGCAGAAACATAATCAACACACATAACACCAAGATTTTTACATGGAAACCCAGTTAAGGAAAAACCACGGTGGGGGTTAACCCATAAGATTTATTCTCTATTAAAAGAATAGAAAATGGGAAGGCACTTGCCTTTAGGTGCACTACTCATAGCTCACTGCTCAAAAGAGGCTTACTGCCTACAGAAACATTTATAAGTTTATCATAGAAAGATTGAACTGGAAAACAACATCTTCTTCATGCAAAGGTCATTTCCATTTAAGTGCACAATACTTATGCTCTGCCCCCAAATACTTCTTTGTTATCTCCTCATTCTTTACTTCTCTTCCTCTTCTACTGTTCTTCTTCATTGCTCTACCTTTCTTCCTTTCTTAGGATCTTATCATTTTTGCACAAGGATGATTTTCCACAACTCAACCACACATATTTATATGCTTCATCAACCTTGGAATAAACATTAAGGTTGACACTACAAACATTTGACTTAATGCGAATCACTATACTGTTGGCCAAACATAGCTGGTACTCAAATCTTCATTGAACAACATTCCACACTTCATAGAACCCCTCTTAGATCATCTGCAACATGCACAAAGCATCTAGTCGGCCAAGACTAGAAAGAATAGCAACACCCAAGGACAAATCTTCAACCACGAGCTCAATCCTCAATGCAAACCACCAACATAGTAGGCACACAATCTAGAGACCATAGAAGCACAATGAAATCAACAAGAACAACTGTAACACCTCACTTCACCAGAAACACTTGCATCTTCATTTGGGAACTTAAGAACTCTCACTATCATGACTATCATATTAGAATGATTGCTTGCAAACCTCCAAACCACAAACCTCTTGAGTTGAGGATACAAATAGACATCCCAAACACACCACTAGATCTGCAGATCATAATATTCCATTGCGGATCAATCCAGACCAATTTTCTATTACTCTGTCACCTCTGAACAACTACAAAATCTAGTTCTACTTAGATGGCCATAACTTCACAAATTCTTCATGCGGATCCCTCAAATCTTAACTGGAACAACTTTAGACAATCCTTTGGAACACCCTTTGGTCCGCAAACTCTGATCTCCATCTCACTAGGAATGCGAAGCAATCTACTTCACTAAACTGCACTGTCTTCACTATCTCTTACAGAGAGATATGTAACTCACTTGTTTCTTCCGAAGAGGCTAATTTTCTCAATATCCTCAACATACACTAATGACAACAAGGATATGTTGACATCAATGACAACATTGATTAGGCACATATTTGCAAAAATCTCCCCCTTTGTCATTGATGGCAACATATGATGTGAAAAATGGTTTCATCCATCAAGACAAGAACTTCTCCTCTTTTCTCTTATCACACCTATAACCATTTTCTTTACTGCTCCCCCTTTCACCATCAACTGCTTACTTCCAAGTTTTTCACATGACTTCTCTCCCCCTTTGATATCAATGGCAAAGGGTAGATATTTGCAATCATCTCTTTCTCTTTTTGTTTCTTAATCCAAAATTAGCATACTTACTACTCCCCCTGAGTAGCAACTCTATAACACCAATTTGGATCACAAGGCATGACTGTGAATTCCACCAGACTGATACACATTAGTGCACCTTAGTTCTGAATAGGAGGGGTAATAACCCTTAGCATAACTCTGAGATACTCAAAAGTATCCTTAGGTAGAGGCTTAGTGAAGATATCTGCAATCTGATCTTTTGATGAAACAAAAGCCAATCTGACTTCATTCTCATTTACCTTTTCTCTCAAAAATTGAAAATTGATGGATATGTGCTTTGTCTTTGAATGCAGCACCGGATTCTTTGAAATATTTATTGCACTTGAATTATCACAGAAGTTTGTAACAAGTTCTTCAAACACAACTCTGATATCTTTCAACATTTGTTTCATCCACAAAATTTGAGTACAATTACTTGCTACTGCTATGTACTCTACCTTTGCAGTAGATAGAGATATTGCCTCCTGCTTTTGGCTCAACCAAGAAACCAATCTCTTTCCCAAAAAATAGACCTCCACTAGTAGTCTTCCTGTCGTCCACATCTCCTGCCCAATCAGCATTTGTATATGCATGAAGAGTGAAATCATCACCCTTAGGATACCATAAGCCATAATTAGATGTTCCCTTCAGATATCTAAAAATCCTTTTGACTGCTACAACATGAGATTCTCTAGGATCAGCTTGAAATCTAGCAACAAGGCCAACTGCATTCATAATATCAGGTCTAGTATGAGTTAGATAAAGCAATCCTCTAATCATTGATCTATACCATTTCTGATAAGTCTTAGGGGAAACATCATCTTTACTCAACTTGCATCCTCTTATCATAGGAGTACTCACTAGTTTTGAATCTTCCATTCCAAACTTTTTCAACAACTCTTTCACATACTTAGACTAAGATATGAAGATGCCTTTTTCTGATTGAATGATTTGCAAACCTAAGAAGAAATTTATTTCACCAAGCATGGACATCTCAAATTCACTTTGCATCTGATTAGCAAATTTTTTACACATGCTCTCATTTCTACCAAAGATGATATCATCAACAAATACCTCAACAATTAAGATGTATTCATGATCAATTTTGAAATAAAGATTCCTAACAGCAGTGCCTTTGCTAAAACCTAACTTTAGCAGATACTTATCCAACCTTGCATACAAGGCTCTTGGGGCTTGTTTAAGTCCATACAATGCTTTCTTCAATCTGCAGACCATATCTCCTTGATCAGACAATTAGAACCCTTTGGGTTGCTCAATGTAGACTTTTTCTTCCAAATCTCCATTTAGGAATGCTGACTTGACATCCATCTGGTAAACTTTGAAATCTTTGCAAGTAGCAAAGGCAAGAAATAATCTGACTACTTCAATTCTTGCCACCGGAGCAAAAGTTTCTTCAAAATCAATTCCCTCTACTTGAGAATATCCTTTGCACACCAATCTTGCTTTATTTCTCACAAGTTCACCATCTTCATTCTATTTATTCTAGAAGACCCATTTAGTTCCAATTACATTCTTGTTTTTAGGTCTAGGAACAAGATCCCAAGTATGATTCTTTTCAATTTGTAATAATTCTTCTTCCATTGCTTTTGTCCAACTTTCATCTTTACCAATTTTTCTTCTAGTTTGAACACCTTTACTTCTATCTCCTATGATCTGATCTTCAGAATGATTCAACCTTACATACCTAGGAGTTTTGGGATTTTCTTGAGCTTCTAATTCTTGAACTTGTTCCTCGGCATTTTCACTAGCTTCTTGAGTCATTGGATTTTTCAGAGCAATCTGAATCTGAGACTGATCTTGAACTTGCTTTTCATTTTCATCATCTGATTCATATCCACAAAACTTGGAAGGTCACTCCATGCTTTCATCTACCTTGACATTAGCACTTTGAACAATCCTTTTCAATCTCTTGTTAAAGAACTAGTATGCCTTGCTTTGGTTAGAATAACCCAAAAATATTCCTTAATCACTCCTTGCATAAAACTTTCCTAGATCTTCATCTCTTTTGATATAGCATTTACTACCAAAAACTCTGAACTATTTCACAGTAGGAGCATTACCAAACCAAAGTTCATAAGATGTTTTACCAGTATTACCTTTGATCTGCACCCAGTTAAGAGTGTATACAGTAGTACTCACAACCTCTATCCAATAGACATGTGGAACATTTGCCTCCATCATCATGGTTATAGTAGCATCTTAAATTGTCTGGTTCTTCCTTTCCACAACTCCATTCTGCTGAGGAGTCCTAGGAGTAGACAATTGTCTTCTTATTCCATGCTTTTCACAAAATGCACTAAACTCACCAGAGGTAAACTCTCCACCTCTGTCAGATCTCAAACATTTTACCTTCACACCAATTTCATTCTCCACCCTAGCCTTTGAAAGGAAGCTAGGTGTGCAGAAATTGCTTCCTACACTAATCTAATGAGGGGAGGAGAGTGCAAATTCAATTTTATCCTTACTATTACAGCAATGTTAAACCCACTAATAGAGATAACAGAGATATTGCAGCAAACACATAAACAAGAAAGTGAGACAGAAGAAGAGAGACACAAGATATACGTGGGGAAAACCCTTATCAGGTGAAAAACCCCACACTCCAAAACCTGCACAATGTATTAACAAAAATGAAATGGTTTACAATACACTTGCAATGTAAGCTCTTATGAGTCTTTGACACTCGTATCTAGAGACAAAGTAGTAGCATAACAGTACCTATCAAACTTGTAATACATCTCCTCCTCCAAGCACCTATTTATATAGAAAATACAAGGTAAAATTGCCTTTATCTTGAAATGGGTGTCCAACTTGGCCTCATGGCCCAAAAACCATGCCTATGGATACTTGGTCAACATTGTAAGATGCTTCTGACACTTTTCCACACACCCATCCCAAAGAGGTCGCCTATTTCCAAAATGGGCTATGACAGATGATCTTATGACTCTTACAACCATCATAGAATCTGTCATAGCAGTTACAACTTATAGTTGTAAGACAATCTGTCATACACAGGCTATAAATAGCATATTCTCTTACAACATGTCATAGTCCACCTTGGGGCTCCCAAAGATGCCTTTTTCAAAGATGCTCTTTGACACATGTCTTCACCTGTCATAGAATCTCTTATTTCTGACTCTTACATGTCATAACTTCGTCATAGGAATCTATCATGACCATTACAGTCAATATTCCATTACACAACATCCAAGATGCCGACACATGGCAAAATACTCCTACCACAAAGTGGGACGCCTATCTCCTCATGTGAGGATAAAATTACAAGTTGTCATCTTCCATGTAGGATGACACATCACCATGCCACATCCCACAAAATGACAATATGAATTTACAATTTAATTTACAACATAGGCAATTAATAAATAAATACAATAAAAATGATACAAGGAATTACCAAGGTTGAGACACTTTAATTCCCAACATTCTCCTACTTGTCGAACACCTTGTAAGAGCCAATAGAATTAACAGGATTTAATTGCTATAGGTCGAGAGGCCCATAGACTCCAAACACCATCTGAACTTCTTTGTGCCCACTGGCTTCATCAATGCATCTGCAACATTCTTCAAAGTATCTACCTTCTCCAAATTTACCTTCCCATCCTCTACTATGTCTCACATGAAGTGAAACTGTACATCAATATGCTTTGTTCTGGCATGGAAAGTTGGATTCTTTGCAGGGCAAATCACACTCTGACTGTCACAACAAATCGTAATCTATCCTGCATCAACATCAATATCTGAACACAATCTCTTAAGCCAAATGGCTTCCTTACAAGCATGAGTTACAGCCATATACTTAGCTTCTATAGTGGACAAAGCAACCACAGGTTGTCACTTACTCATCCAACTAATTGCACCACCAAACATTGTGAACACATATGCACTGGTGGATCTCTTATCAATGTCAACTGCCCAATCAGAATCCACAAATCCATGAATATAAACTGAATGCAGAGGTCCTGTAACATTGCCATGATAGAAAATGGAATACTCAGAAGTACCCCTCAAATATCTAAACACTTTCTTAACGGCATCCCAATGTACCTGTCCAGGATTAGCCATAAATTGACTAAGGACTCCCACTGGTTGGGCAATGTCTAGTCTTGTGCAGACCATGGCATACCTCAAACTGCCAACAGCACTAGCATAAGGTACTCTGCTCATGTCCTCCACCGCACTGGGAGATTTTGGACAATCACTAACAGATAACTTTGTCCCCAATTAAACAAGAACACACAATGGTCTACAATCTGCCATGCTAAACCTATCCAACACGGTCTTCACATACTTACTCTGGCTTAACCAAAGTTTTCTATTAGTTCTGTCTTGTTGTGTGGTTACACAACATGCCCCATGTTGACTTGGCAAAACAGGGACCCAACTTTTTGGCTTGTGTTGTCTGCTTTCTGGCGGTTTGGTAAAAGTAAGTCATGTGCATCATCATGCAGAAAGAGGATGAGGTAAGTCATCATCATGAGGTTAGTTTGTCAAAATTCATATTTCATTTCTATGACCTCATATTTAGAAAGAGATTAAATTCCATGTAGGTTTGCCTTTTACATCACCCTGATATTCATCAGGATGTGAAAGTTATGAACGGTCAAAGTTTTGGTCAAACCTGATATTCGCAAGAGGAGGATCATATTTTGTAACATCAGTCATGTTACTGAAGATCATCCTGATCTAGTCCACCACCCGATAAATCATGCGGTCCAAATATCTGGACGTTAACTTTAGGTGATAGTGACCCTTACCCGTCAAACAGCCTTATATTTTGCAAGCGTTATATTTCCAAATGTAACCCAATATTTCTCAAATATCATCCTGCCGCGAAATATCACCCTAAGCCATTATCCTGATGACATCATATGAGTCTGATAAACAAAGAAGTGAACATGACGATGATGTAATCATCACATTTACTCTTCGGGTGCATATTTTCTAAACATGATCCTGTTCGCATAACATGACGATGATGTCATCATACCTTAACGATATAGTGAACGAATATCTGGATGACGTCATCCCGATATCCCGAGAGTAAGAAAAGAATGACTTCAGTCATCATCATCTAAACATAACCTGATATTTTCTAATATCCTCCTGACGTCTAAAGCATGACCTAGCGGCAAAAGTCACCCGATATCTAAACATCACCCGATATTTTCAAATATCATCCTGCTGTTTGAATATCACCCCGCTCCTGTTGCTGCCATTAACATTAAATGCACGCTAGGGTGGTAGTTATTTCCCACTGATCATTAAACCTGATGAAACACCTGGCAAAATCTTGAGTTTCCGTGCTAGGGATCAATGAATAAAATCTAATCTATCAGGCTTTACCCTAAATTTACCCTAATTACAAGGTTAAAAGTTAAATCTAACGCCATTTTTTACATTTACCTTGCGAAGAAATTACTTTTACAGAGCACCAGCTTCCATATCCTCATACAGGCGATAATCATACGAACAGAGTTTGCTGGCAGTAGGAAGTACATGATCATCAGCAAGAATTAAGAGCACTTTCAGAAGTCCACTGGTATAAAGGAAATTGGCATATACAGGTAAGTAAATGAAACCCTCATCATGTTGTTTCTGTAATAGTCAGGTATGGTGTTGTTAATCTGAAGTCCTGGTTTATGTACCCCCCATGATAAGTTGATGTTGAATAAATACAGTAGGCATGATGGTTAGTAGAGATAATTGTTATCTACATGCATGTGAGTATCCATTGTAAGACAAAATTGTGTTAATTACAGGTATCCATGGCTGACAAAAGGTTGGCTAAGTGTGAGGCTAAATTCAGTAAGCCCATATTTTCATCTCAGAGGGGCATCTTGTTCAAATATGGCGCAATTACGGATACCCATTAGGGGAATACTAATTTGGAAGCCTAGTCAGCTATGTTGAATGATGAGAAGAACAGAAGTCCCGTGCTGGATGTTGTATTCGTGTCCGGGATGTGGAATGCCACCAGTTTCCTATACTCCATGGAGTCTCTGGAGCTAGTTATCGAGTGTGCCCAGAATTACAACCCAGAGACCCGATAGGTGATGAAGCATGGAAGGGTATATGCAAACCTATCCATCAAGGGTCTCTCCCAGACATTTGGACTGCCATTAGGCAAGAAGGTCAACAGTGTGGACCTGAAGAAATTAGAGAAAGAGTATGAAAATAACAAGAAACAAGCCAGGAAAAACATATACCACTGGAGGGCTGAGAACAACACATATCCTGCAGCCGCCAAACTTCCTGTGCACTTGTACAAATATGATTTTAGTGCTGAGTACCAATACATGATTGCACTATTGAGTAGAGTCATAGGCCAACCTGACGCTAGTAGTTTTAAAGATTGGATGTATGGGATGATCATGATGTGCATATATTCAGACACCAAGCCATTGTGGGGCCAACTAATAAGTGATGCTCTACATGAAGTTGATGAACCTAGGAGGTTCAAATTGTGCTTTTTATATGACATCATACATTGTCTACTCCTGTGCATACAAAGGCACATTTCATGCACTAGTTACAGATGGAAAACTTATAGGTACAGTTAATGCTGTACATGTTTGGGATCATCATCCCCAACTGCAAAGAGCCAATTACCTCCAAGATTACAAACTGGTAAATGATGCATTCTCTATGCATCTGGTCAAAACCATGGAGGAGGATAGAACAAAATGATTGAGCATGGAGGCTCAAGAGATAATCTACAGGCATGGAGCCTAGTATATACAATTTGGCACCTTTTCCTACATAAGGATTGAGGGTTTTGGAGGAAATCCCCTCATGCTGCCAAGGTATCCAACTGATGCAGTGATACTGATGGAATTTATAAGGTAGAGCTCCACAATATTGAAAACATATAAGGATGCCCAGAAGCTGCCGCTAATTTTGTTTCCAGTCACCATTGGCTGGTACATGTGTCCTGATTCAGAGAACATCAAGAAGGTGATGGTCACCTTGAATAAAATGAAGTTGCAGCCTTTTCCACTGATAAGACCATATGATCCTTATGGCAGGATGCAGAAAATTGTAGGAAAGCCTATTCACCAGAGGTACCTAGAGGACTTTTGGGCTGGCTGTGAAGATGAAGCAGAAGCAAGAAGAAGAAGATATTAAAGGCTAACACTAAATCAAATCAGAACCTTTGATTGCATCCCCATCCCTCAACAATTGAAAAAGGATGATGGCAAGATAATTGCAGATGAGTATGAGGAGAAGAAGATATATAATGATACCATCTTTGCACCTAACCTCACCATACAAGAGGACATATCCTTGGACCCCTTCATTGCCAAGACCCTACAACTAACCCAAGCCTGGGTTGATGAACAGATAGAGGCTTTGAAGAAGAAAGGTGTTTCCATTACTGTGGACAACAAAAAGAAGGGGCAGGATATTCCTGATGGGGAGTATGATGACTTCATGAATGAGAAAAGAAAGTCTAAGCGAGATAGACTCCCTCCACAACAACAACAGAGCAAAAGACCCCCAAGGGGAAAGAGAATAGATAATGAACCCAAAGGGGTTATTGTTGAGCGGGCAGTGTTCATAGCTGAAGAAGCAGTAGCCTCAGGATCAGGATCAGGATCCGCATCACCCCCACATACAAGGAAACAAAAGTCCAAGAAGAAAAAGACAGCAAAGGCAGGAATTACTGAGACCCAAGAGGAGGGTCAATCCTTAAGAAAACTAGATGAAGAGGATATCCTCATAGAGGAAGAGCCTGAGGAAGAAAAGGCCCCTTTGTTATTCAAAAGGAAGAGAAGAGCTCCACAGGTGGTGGTATCTACCCCACCGAAGAGACCAAGAACCTCCATGAGGGGTGAAATAAGACAATCCCCTACATTGTAACAAGGGGCAGATAGTGAAGTGCATAGGGAACTTCAACACAATGTTCCGCTTCCTACCATTGTCAAGTTCAAGATGGAGCTTGCAGAAGAACAGATGAAAGAGACCTCCCAGGCACATGCAGAAGGTCACATCTCACTAGAGGAGACAATATATTTGTTTGATGATGAAGTTGTGAAGGAAGTGGCTTCACAAAAGATGGAAACACTTGCTGCAGGGACAAGCATGACCCCTCACAAGACTCCACTAGTTCAAACTATACTGGAGGAGATGAAGCAAGTGGAAACAGAAAAGGAAAAAAGCCCAGAAAGGATAGCCCAAGAAATAGGGCTAGACACATTAATTGCACAGGTGACAAGTCCTGTAGCGGTAGACTTGACAGAGAAACAGGATGTGAATCTTGAACATCCAGCAAGATCACCTGATAAAGAGCAACCTGCAGAATAAGTGAAGATGGCGGAATCAAAGGGCCATACTTCAGAGATAAGTCAAGAGGATACATCAGCTAAGCCTACAATAGCAGAAGTTCAAGAGAAGGAAGCTGATGAGGAGAAAATAATAGATGATCCTATTGCTACAACTCAGGAAGTTGATAGTGCGGGTGCGGAACAAATAATGGTTTTAGAACCAACATCAGCACCTGAGGAGGATGCCACAATGTCCATTGATGAAAATGGATGTCATGCCCACATTTTCCATGTGGTCACAACACGCATCACACGTGTCATGTCCACATCTGTCATGTGGTTATGACATGAAATATCAAAAAATTTCTCACGCTTCCCTAGAAACCCCCTCGCATGTGTAAGCATGCTCGGTGGTGTATGCTCAAGACGAAAACTCTACAGTTGTCGGTGGGGTACTAAGTACAATTGCGTTCCCCCAGACGCAAGCAAACCAACAAGGGGGTCTCCACGACGTCGTTAACGTCGCTACAAGGTTTGTAATATCAAGGTTCCTATCCCTAAATTTTAGAAGATTCTGGTAGCATAACACCTCACAACATGAGTGGGAATCATTATACAATACACTTATTACGGGGTCCCTTGATAGTTTAACAACTTCCCACGATGCCTTATTCATAATGAATTTACACTTGATCTTCCTATTTGGTCAATTTTTTACAAAGCACGATTATCTGTATCATTTCTCATTTCCTGAAATATACTTCTCCTTCAGACTTAGTATTCTCAACAAGGTCATTCATTTGCCCTCTCTTCCATTTCTCTGGGTCTTAATTTTGATTGTATTTCTATCATGTTCACCTTAACTATTTCTCTGAAATCATTTTGTTTATATTTCGGTCTCTCTCTCTTTTTGGTTTCTAATGTTTCTTTATGTTTATCCTGTCTTTTCTTCAGATTCGTCGTCAATCAGAGTTATCACTGTATTATTTTTATTTGTTTGCATTAATCATAATTCCCGGATGAACTAGATCACATAATCTGGTTTACTACCTCGCTGGACTCAGTCTCTTAGTTTCCTCCACCCTAGGATTCACCTCTACGTTTGCATTAATTGTAAAATCATCTTGTTTCTAAGCAGGATTATCGGAAGGGTAAATCCACTTAGCTCTCTTAGCCCAGTTTTGGAAAGGCCGTGCATTTTCTCCTCTATGTTTTCCAATGTTAGTTTTTCTTCTTCCTTCTCTCTTTCATTTTTTTTTCAATTGGACGTTTACCAACTACAGTTGAGTTTAAAATGGCCTCACATGGAATGTCTGTGATGGCTTCTTTACGTTTATTTCCAGTGTTCTTTTTAAAAGGGTGACACATAATTTTTCTCTTCATTTTCTTGGTTATTAAATTGCGTTAATAGTTGAAACTTCTGAGAAACTCTTCCTTATATAGATTATACGTCTATATATATGCCCCTTTTTTTATTGATAATTCTATTTTCCCGTAAGGTTGTTTAAAATCATTCTACTATAAGTCCTTTAAAATTTAGACAATGAGTTAATTAATATATATATATATATATATATATAGATATAGTGTTCACAATAGTTGTTACATATCTATATAAATAAATATTGGTATATTTGTATCTATATAAACAATCTCTATCTTATTCTCTATTGGTAGTTTATTTTATTCATTTATTTAAATTTTATTACTATTATTTTTTTTTGTAATATTATTATTCTTTCTTTTTTTTTTAAATATCAATCACTTATAAAATTAGGGTTGTAGCTTAAAAGCCATGTACCCTTGTTTTTCATTGTGCAACCCTAATATCATTGAATGGGTTTTTGTTTTGGTTTTGCAGGATCCAAACATGGCGGCGGTGGCACTGGAGGTGGGTCGGCCAAAGATACCACGCAGAGGGAAGAGGGTCGCATGGTGTGGGATGGCAATTTTTTTGGTGGTAGAAGCCACGTTGCAGGCCGCGCAGGGGCGGCGGATAGGTAGCTCACGGGGAGCTGAGCATAGGGAAGGTGTCACCCATGGCAGATGGCGGAGCTTCGGCATGGGGTTTCGTGGGAGCCCGCGGTCTTATGGCCACGGCACTGTGCTTTTTTTTTGTTTTCACAGGGGGTGTGTGGGGAGGGGCGGAGCCCCCACCCACATCCCACTACGTGGGGTGTGGGTGGGGGCTCCGCCCCTCCCCACACCCATAAGGATCGACGGTGGTGGTGGGAAGGTTCAAACCCTTCCCACCACCACTCCACCATTTGTTTTGCTACTGCGCTGTGTACACAACGAGTAAACCGCGATTAATGTATTCTTTTTTTTTTTAATGCAAACTTCTTTCTACTATTTGAATAACATCTCTATTTACAATTATATATATATATACATATATATATTTATATATATATATGTATATATATATATATATATCCCACAACTACTCTCAGATATTGTTCTTTTACAGTTCACCGATTTAAATAGAAATTTTATAATTACAGAGAAATTAAAAATGTAGCTATTTTATCGGGTAATCACAGTTACATATAATAGTTGAAATTTTCAAATACAGAGAACAAATTAAAATTCTATCCAAATGCCATTTATAATCACTGTTCATTGAAGAATTGGAATTTTTTTTTTTAAATGCAGAGAATGAAATATAACTCTATTTTACTGCCATCCACAATTTTCTTAGTATGCAATCTTATGACTTTTGTCTAGATACAGATAGTGTTAAACCAGAGATTTAGTAAAAATCAATTTTCCCTTATAACTTGTTAAATTCAATTTAATATAAAAGCATATACAGTTCAAATTTCATTGGCTCACATCTAGTAAGTTTATCACTATACCACATTTTTTTTTTATTCTTAATATAATTATTTCTTTATATATATTTATTTCCAATAATAAAAACAAATTACAATATATAACAAGGCTAACTAATTGAAATTCATTCCTTCCTTCCGAACAAAACTATAGATAAAATTTATCATCTTTGTCTAAATCAATAACAAATTTCAATACTAGAGATAAATTTATTCATTTTTGTCTAGATCAATACAAGTTTCATTTCTTAACAATTAGTTTCACCAAGTATAAAATAACTGAAAAATCATCCACAACAACAATACCGAAGGGAAGAATTTCTCTCTTTCCCCAGACAATAATTCTTACAACTTCAGAGGGAGAAAATCCCTCCACACTAAACTTAAACAGGATGAAGCTCAATGAACCAAACTCTCCTTATAGTAAGGATGAGATACATTCTCCCTAATTACGGAACTCCTCCAATTCCATCAATAAGCTTTAAGAGGAAACCTACATATCTAAATCACAAAGAAGAAAACACCACTCATCTAGCTCTCCTCCCTACCGTAGACCCGCAAGAGGGTCACCCCTGAGCTAGGGAGATCATACTCACACCTGGGTAACTCAAGCAATCCACTTCACAATAGGGAACAACAACAAACCCAAAACACACAAACTCCCGTGGATAAATTACACAACACGAAAACTCAACTACAGTGAGCTTTACAAGGGGTAGGAGAGTGGACACACTTGACTCCAGAGTGTCACCCTTACAGATAATATAACCAACACAATTTCTCTTGGCCTCAAGCCTAATTTGATAACAACTTCTCCAAAGAGTTCATATTTGGACTCTCAAGCCAAATGACACAATATTTTTGTAAAGTCACACTCACATATCATCAAGGCTTTCAACATCCCAAAAGAACCAGGTATGCACCCGAGGAGGATCACTCCTCCCCTACCCCACACTTGATGAGCATTTCTCCCAAGTGGGAGAAGCTCTGTCAACAACCCACAACATTTCCCACAATAACAACATTTACATCACAAGCAAATACTTAACTTTCACACACTTTTCATGCAACACTTAGATAAAAGCAAGATTATAAAACCAACCTTACAAAGCCCTTCAAGGATGAAACTGATGTAGAGCTCCACTGAGATCTCCTCCCACCTAAGCCACCAAACTCCCTCTCCCTTTTCCTCTCCAAAGAAAAATCTTTTAAATAAAACTCTCCAAAATTCAACTAACTCCCTCCCCATCCCAAAATGGGATTCAAATAACCCAAATCCTCTCAGTTTAGAGGAATGCGGAGGTGACACTTGCCACCTCCTCACTTGTCCCCAAACCACTATTATGTCCCAAGGGATGAGTGTTGGCTTATGTCACTCACCCATCCCTAAGGTCCTCCTTATCCCTTACCTCATGTCATTTCTCTTACGCATGGGAGAAATAAAAGGAGTTAAAGGAGGAAAAGATAGGTGACCCATGCCTCTTCTTCCTTCCTTCATTATGGATGACCACACAACTCATGGGGAATCTCACTAATGGTGAGGGTGACTTCAAGTCAATTCCTCTATAATTGATGGGTTTGTAGTCATTTCTTACCTTGGGGATTGAAGAGGGATGGGTTTAGGTGTTGGTACAACCCATCCTATCCCCCCCATACCTCCAATTTTCGTCACTTAACTTAAGTGTGAAGTTAAGATGACCATATGGAGGTTACCCAAGGGTTACCCATGCCAAATGGGACCCTGGACCCATGGGGTATAACCCAGGGTCAACTTTAACCTATTCAGGACACCCAGGGTCATGTTAAAATACAAGAAAAGGCCTCAAGAATTTAAATAAAAGAAAAGAATTTCAAATTCAATTATTTTTTTTTTACAACACAAATCATAATTCAATATTACAAGAGGGTAGACCTAACCCATTCGACTTTATGACAGACCACATTACAACACCACATCAAATACAGAGTTGATCTTGGTTCCTCGTGGAACCAGATCGGCTTAACAAGGGATAACAACAAAAAGGTGCGGGATGATCTCTGAAATCTGTGGTTTGATTAGTAAATCCTACACACTCAATTACAAGATCAGTTTCACATATAATCATCATAGCCGAAGCAACTTAAAACATGCATTACCATGACATAGTTCTAAATAGCATAAATGAAACATATTACAATTTTCCTTCCATCAACACCTAATTAACTTTTCTGAAATGTAAACGTTATCCAAACATCACCCAATTAGTTTTTCCGTTATCATAATAAAGTTTAATAGTTTGAAAATCTAGGAACTGCTATCCCACAAATATAAAAGTATCAGTAACAGTAATGTAAGTAGTCACAAGAACAGAAGTAAAAAGGGTAGTCCTCACATCCTCTCCCCCTAAGACTGTACTTCCTCCTGGAAGTCATCAAAAAAGTGAGGATAAAGGGTCCTCAGTCTCGCTGCATCTTCCCATGTCATAGTGACTTCGTCGTATAGGTTCCACTGGACCCTAACCTGGTTCAGCTCTTGACCTCAAAGGGCCAGCATCCGATGAGCCAATATATGAATTGGCTCCAACGCTAGTTGTCCGTCTGCCTCTACCTGAAGAGCACTCCAATCCAACACATGAGATAAGTCAGAAATGTAATGTCGTAAAACTGAGACATGAAATACATTGTGGATATGCGACAGGCTAGGTGGCAAGGCTAGACGATAGGCTACAGGTCCTATCCGCTCCAAGATCTCAAAAGGTCCTACAAATCTAGGTGCAAGCTTAGAGCCCTTCCCGTAACGGATTGGACTCTTATGCAGTCGCACTCTCAAAAATACTCTGTCACCCATAGAGAAACTTTGGTCAATTCTCTTAGCATTGACATACTTCTTCTGTCTATCCTGTGCCTCCTGAAGTCTCTGTCTAATCTGTTTGACCTACTGTTCCATATTCTAAACTATCTCTGGACCAATGGCCATTATGTCCTCTATCCGGTCCCAACTCAATGGTGTTCAGCATGGTCTACCGTATAAAGCCTGGAAAGGAGGCATACCCAACGAGCTGTGATGCCCATTATTGTAGGCGAACTCAACCAGATACAGGTACTCCTCCCATCTAGACTGATGATCCATAACGTACATGTGAAGCATGTCCTCTAAGACCTGGTTAACTCTCTTTGTTTGTCCGTCAGTCTCCAGATGGTAAGCTGAGCTGAAATTGAGTTGTGTGCCCAATGCCTGATGTAAGGCTCTCCAAAACGATGAAGTGAATACAGAGTCTCTGTCAGATATGATGCGGCGAGGTACTCCATGAAGTGTAACAATCTGATCAAGAAACACCTTCGCCACTGATGGTGCATTATACGTTGTGCATATCGGTGAAAAATGCGCCACTTTGGTCAGCTTGTCAACTGTCACCATAATAGCATCATGGCGACGTGATGACATAGGTAGACCAACAATAAAATCCATAGAAATGGTGTCCCATTTCCATTCAGGTATCTCGTGAGGGTACAACAGTCCTGCTGGATGCTGATGTTCAGCCTTGACCCTTTGACATTCTAGGCAACGAGCAACATATTCTACAATGTCACGCCTCATCCCAGCCCAATGATAAAGCTATCGTAAATCAGCATGCATCTTCTTCACTCCTGGGTGTGCTATGTAGGGTGCTCTATGAGCCTCTGATAGAATCACGGTACTAAGATTACCCACAAGGGGTACATAGATGCGCTGCCGATGTCGAAGCAAACCATCAGACTCAAGGGTATATCTTGTGAATTTGCCCTCAAGGGCCCTCTGATTTATAATTTCCTGCTGCACTTCAAGAAACCACTCATCCTCCGGCAGATGCTGTAAGATGCGATCTCTCAAGTCCACCCTCAAAGTCAAGGTCAGGATCTCGTGGCGCCTCTGACTCAAAGCATCAGCGACAATGTTCTCCTTCCCTTTGATGTAGTGGACATCAAAGTCGTACTCGCATAGGAATTCCATCCAACATTGTTGGCGAGCATTCAAATTTGGCTGTGTAAAAATATTTTGTAAGCTATGATGATCCGAATGGAGTTTAAAGCGTTGACCTAAGAGGAAGTGTCTCCAGCGGACCAAAGCATGAATAACTACTGTGAGCTCTAAGTCGTGAGTAGGGTAGTTTAACTCATGTGTCTTCAGTTTTTGCGATTCGTATACGATCGTTTTACCACCCTGCATAAGCACAGCTGCCAAACCCTTTAATGATGCATTTGTGCAAACAACAAACTCCTCTGCAGGATCTGGAACCGCTAAAATAGGAGCACTGGTAAGACGCTCCTTGAGGACTCCAAAGGCCTTCTCACACTGCTCGGTCCAAATGAAACCCTTCCCTTTTCGCTGAAGGGAAGTGATGGGATGTGCTATCCTGGAAAAGCCCTTGACAAACCTACGGTAGTAACCAGCTAATCCCATAAAGCTTCTGACCTCTGTCACATTGGTGGGTGCTGGCCATTCCTGAATTGCTCTGATTTTGGATGGATCTATGGAGATGCCATCGCCTGATAAAATGTGTCCCAAATACTGCACCTCTGTCCTGAAGAAGGCACACTTCACCAAGTTGCCATAAAGCTGCTGCTCTCGTAAATGTTGCAAAACTTGATGCAAGTGCTCCACATGCTCCTCCTCGGTCCGTGAATAAATCAAAATATCATCTAGAAATATGATCACGAACCGATCTAGGTAAGTACGGAACACCCCGTTCATGAGACTCATGAACACTGCAGGGGCGTTCGTCAACCCAAAGGGTACCACTGTGAATTCGTAATGGCCATATCTGGTTCGAAAAGCAGTCGTATGAATATCTACCTCTGTGATGCGCAATTGGTGATACATAGATTTTAGATCAATTTTTGAGAACACTCTGGCTCCCAGCATCTGATCAAAAAGGTCGTCAATCCTAGGTAGAGGATAACGGTTCTTCACCGTCACCTTGTTCAACTGCCTGTAGTCCATGCATAATCAAAGAGACCCATCCTTCTTCTTCATGAAGATAACTGGTGTGCCCCATGGTGAAATGCTAGGTCGGATGTGCCCCTTCTCACGTAATTCCTCTAACTGCAGCTTAAGTTCGGTAAGTTCATGTGTAGTCATCCTATAGGGTGCACGAGATATCGGTTCCGCACCTAGCACTAAGTCGATGTGGAAGTCCACTTCTCTGCATGGAGGCATACCTGGTAATTCTGGTGGAAATACGTCAGCAAACTCTCTAAGGACAAGGTGATCATCTAAAGTAGCCTCAGGTTCATCCTCTGCTCTATCACTGACCATAATAGCAAACATCTGACAACCTTTCTGCATACGGTGCTTAAGCTGCTGAGCGGATATCATATGAATAGTCATGGGCTTTTGAATGCCCACTATCTCAACCGGCGAACCATGATCGTCTAAATAGTTAATCATCCTCTGGCGACAATCTAGCTTGGCTCTATGTGCCGCAAGCCAATCCATACCCAGAACTACACCATAGGATCCTAATGGCATAACCCTAAGGTCAGATGAGGTAGTGAAGGAACCTAAAGTGATCTTGCAGTCTTTAACCAAG
This sequence comes from Cunninghamia lanceolata, assembly GCA_027924645.1. NCBI lineage: Eukaryota > Viridiplantae > Streptophyta > Pinopsida > Cupressales > Cupressaceae > Cunninghamia > Cunninghamia lanceolata. The sequence goes on from BSBN01000402.1 coordinate 6,584,447, forward strand.
GTATCTACTGACATCCTGGCCCCAGAGGCCAACTCAACCTCCCACCTAATGTCTTGCCTAGAAGCCACCAGCTTGCAACATTCCACTAACGATGTAGACAGAAAGGAGTCAGTAGCTCCAGAGTCAAAAAGGATGGAGATGGGGAAGTCCCCAATCATACCTGTTGTCTCGATGACTGAGGCCTGGAAATCAGCCTGGCGGTTATCAACCGCTGGGAACATGTGGTGGGATCTACCCACGTCACCTACGGTCTGCTCAGATCCTCCTGATCGGGGTTGTCCCCATGCTGTAAATCCCTACGGGCACTCTCTAGCCAAATGCCCTACCCCACCACACACATAACACGATCCTCTAGCCTGTAACTGCCCTAACTGTGTCCTACCTAACTGTTGCTACCCAGTCTGTCTAGTGGACCCCTGTGAGCCTCTGTAAGACTGTTGAGACCTCGCAGGTCCTGCTGATGATCCCTGCTGTCTCTGATCTCTGCATGGACCCTGCTGCTGCCAACCACGGTTCTGTCCTCCCTGACCCCTCTGCTGGGATCTAGATTTCTGTTGATGCTGCTGCTGCTGTGGAGGCCTAAGAGGTAATGATGAAGAGTTATATCCTCCTCTCTATATTGTGTTTTGAGGCCTTTGAAAGTTCTGTTGTTGTTGGGGATTACGATCCTGATACTGTGGGCATGAATTCTACCCTCATCCCTAAATTTCCTCTACTATAAGGGCCTTTTCAATGGCCTCACTCATGGTCTAGGGATCTGCCATATGAACTGGTCCTGCTATCCCGTGATTCAGCCCTCTGATGAATTTGTGTATCAAGAGTTTCTCGTCATGGAGGTACTCCGCGTAACAAGAAAGCTCAATGAATCAGCTCTCATACTGAGTAACAGTGAGTCCCCTCTACTATAAATCATGGAACTCATCGATCCTGTGCTGTTTGTAATGTTTTGACAAATATCACGCATTAAAGCGCTCTATGAAGATATCCCAAGTGAGTGTATCTACGGAAAGTCGGCGCTTGCACTCTTCAGTGCGCCACCAGGTAGCTGTTGCATCTCTCAGGAGATGTACTGCCACTCGTGCTTTCGTGTTGCTTCCGTATGGTCGCAATGTGAAACACCTGTCTAAACTAATCAGCCAAGCCTCGGCCATAGCTCCCTCTGTAGCACCTGCGAAAGTGGGTGGGTTGAGCCTAAGTAGATCTTTGATGGGGTCCCCTCTATCTCTAAGTCCCACAACTGGCTCTTCCACCCCATCCTCATACAATCCATGATGTACTCGTTCTGCCGTCTGGGTCTCATCTCGTCTCAAAGGTCTCGGAGGACTCCTACTCCATGCATGGTAGGCTGACCCTACCTCCTCTACTATAGTGTCAGGGATCTCAATGATAGGCTCCACACGTGGCACCTCTCACGGATCAACGCGGGGCTCCACAAGTGGCTCAACACGTGACTCAGCACGTGGCTCCCTACGTGGCTCCTCTCGCGGATCAACACGTGGCTTAGGAATCACTGGCGGTAACCTCTCTAACATACTGGTGGTGCCTGTGATACTAGTGGTACTTGTGGTACAGGTGGTGCAGGTGGTGCTACTGTAACTGCGGGTGCCTGTCCCTTAGCTGAGGAATTGCTGTGCACCTCGGCGGATGCTGTGTTGCGTGATCGCGCTCGTCGAACACGTTGAGGAGGCATCCTACAAAACAAGGTAGAGACTAATTAATCAAAGTTGCGGAATAATAATGTGCCCAAATATGCCCAGTGTTTAAACTTGGCTCTGATACCAAATGTCATGCCCACATTTTCCATGTGGTCACAACATGCATCACACGTGTCATGTCCACATCTATCATGTGGTTATGACACGAAATATCAAAAATTTTCTCACGCTTCCCTAGAAACCCCCTCGCATGCATAAGCATGCTCGGTGGTGTATGCTCAAGACAAAAACTCTACAGTTGTTGGCGGGGTACTAAGTACAATTGCGTTCCCCCAGACGCAAGCGGACCAACAAGGGGGTCTCCATGACGTCGTTAACATCGCTACAAGGTTTGTAATATCAAGGTTCCTATCCCTAAATTTTGGAAGATTTCAGTAGCATAACGCCTCACAGCGTGAGTGGGAATCATTATACAATACACTTATTACGAGGTCCCTTGATAGTTTAACAACTTCCCACGATGCCTTATTCATAATAAATTTACACTTGATCTTCCTATTTGGTCAATTTTTTACAAAGCACGGTTATCTGTATCATTTCTCGTTTCCTAAAATATACTCCTCCTTCGGACTTAGTATTCTCAACAAGGTCATTCATTTGCCCTCTCTTTCGTTTCTTTGGGTCTTAATTTTGATTGTATTTCTATCGTGTTCACCTTAACTATTTCTTTGAAATCATTTTGTTTATATTTCGGTCTCTCTCTCTTTTTGGTTTCTAATGTTTCTTTATGTTTATCCTGTCTTTTCTTCAGATTCTTCGTCAATCAGAGTTATCACTGTATTATTTTTATTTGTTTTCATTAATCCTAATTCCTGGATGAACTAGATCACATAATCTGGTTTACTACTTCGCTGGACTCAGTCTCTTAGTTTCCTCTGCCCTAGGATTCACCTCTACGTTTGCATTAATTGTAAAATCATCTTGTTTCTAAGCAGGATTATCGGAAGGGTAAATCCACTTAGCTCTCTTAGCCCAGTTTTGGAAAGGCCGCACATTTTCTCCTCTATGTTTTCCAATGTTAGTTTTTCTTCTTCCTTCTCTCTTTCATTTTTTTTCTCAATTGGACGTTTACCAACTACAGTTGAGTTTAAAATGGCCTCACATGGAATGTCTGTGATGGCTTCTTTACGTTTATTTCCAGTGTTCTTTTTAAAAGGGTGACGCATAATTTTCCTCTTCATTTTCCTAGTTATTAAATTGCGTTAATAGTTGAAACTTCTAAGAAACTCTTCCTTATATAGATTATACGTCTATATATATGCCCCTTTTTTTATTGATAATTCTATTTTCCCGTAAGGTTGTTTAAAATCATTCTACTATAAGTCCTTTAAAATTTAGACAATGAGTTAATTAATATATATATATATATATATAGATATAGATATAGTGTTCACAATAGTTGTTACATATCTATATATATAAATATTGGTATATTTGTATCTATATAAACAATCTCTATCTTATTCTCTATTGTTAGTTTATTTTATTCATTTATTTAAATTTTATTACTATTTTTTTTTTTGTAATATTATTATTCTTTCTTTTTTTTAAAATATCAATCACTTATAAAATTAGGGCTATAGCTTAAAAGCCATGTACCCTTGTGTTTCATTGTGCAACTCTAATATCATTGAATGGGTTTTTGTTTTAGTTTTGCAGGATCCAAACATGGTGGCGGCGACATTAGAGGTGGGTCGGCCAGAGATACCACGCAGAGGGAAGAGGGTCGCATAGTGTGGGATGGCAGATTTTTTGGTGGCAGAAGCCACGTTGCAGGCTGCGCAGGGGCGGCGGACAAGTAGCTCACGGGGAGCCGAGCACAGGGAAGGTGTTGCTCATGGCGGATGGCAGAGCTTCGGCGTGGGGTTTTGTGGGAGCCCGCGGTCTTATGGTCACGGCGCTATGCTTTTTTTTGTTTTCACAGGGGGTGTGTGGGGAGGGGCAGAGCCCCCACCCACATCCCACTACGTGGGATGTGGGTGGGGGCTCCGCCCCTCCCCACACCCATAATAATCGATGGTGGTGGTGGGAAGGTTCAAACCCTTCCCACCACCACTCCACCATTTGTTTTGCTACTGCGCTGTGTACACAGCGAGTAAACCGCGATTAATGTATTCTTATTTTTTTAATGCAAACTTCTTTCTACTATTTGAATAACATCTCTATTTACAATTAAATATATATATATATATACATATACATATATATATACATATGTATATATATATACATATACATATATATATACATATGTATATATATATATATATCCCACAACTACTCTCAGACATTGTTCTTTTACAGTTCACCAATTTAAATAGAAATTTTATAATTACAGAGAAATTAAAAATGTAGCTATTTTATCGGCTAATCACAGTTACATATAATAGTTGAAATTTTCAAATACAGAGAACAAATTAAAATTCTATCCAAATGCCATTTATAATCACCGTTCATTTAAGAATTGGAATTTTTTTTTTTTAAATGCAGAGAATGAAATATAACTCTATTTTACTGCCATCCACAATTTTCTTAGTATGCAATCTTCTGACTTTTGTCTAGATACAGATAGTGTTAAACCAGAGATTTAGTAAATCAATTTTCTCTTATAACTTGTTAAATTCAATTTAATATAAAAGCATATACAGTTCAAATTTCATTGGCTCACATCTAGTAAGTTTATAACTATACCACATTTTTTTTTATTCTTAATATAAATATTTCTTTATATATATTTATTTCCAATAATAAAAACAAATTACAATATATAACAAGGCTAACTAACTGAAATTCATTCCTTCCAAACAAACAAAACTATAGATAAAATTTATCATCTTTGTCTAAATCAATAACAAATTTCAATACTAGAGATAAATTTATTCATTTTTGTCTAAATCAATACAAGTTTCATTTCTTAACAATTAGTTTCACCAAGTATAAAATAACTGAAAAATCATCCACAACAACAATACCGAAGGGAAGAATTTCTCTCTTTCCCCAGACAATAATTCTTACAACTTCAGAGGGAGAAAATTCCTCCACACTGAACTTAAACAGGATGAAGCTCAATGAACCAAACTCTCCTTATAGTAAGGATGAGATACATTCTCCCTAATTACGGAACTCCTCCAATTCCATCAATAAGCTTTAAGAGGAAACCTGCATATCTAAATCACAAAGAAGAAAACACCACTCATCTAGCTCTCCTCCCTGCCGTAGACCCGCAAGAGGGTCACCCCCGAGCTAGGGAGATCATGCTCACACCTGGGTAACTCAAGCAATCCACTTCACAATAGGGAACAACAACAAACCCAAAACACACAAACTCCCGTGGATAAATCACACAACATGAAAACTCAACTACAGTGAGCTTTACAAGGGGTAGGAGAGTGAACACACTCGACTCCAGAGTGTCACCCTTACAGATAATATAACCAACACAATTTCTCTTGGCCTCAAGCCTAATTTGATAACAACTTCTCCAAAGAGTTCGTATTTGGACTCTCAAGCCAAATGACACAATATTTTTGTAAAGTCACACTCACATATCATCAAGGCTTTCAACATCCCAAAAGAACCAGGTATGCACCCGAGGAGGATCACTCCTCCCCTACCTCACACTTGATGAGCATTTCTCCCAAGTGGGAGAAGCTCTGTCAACAACCCACAACATTTCCCACAATAACAACATTTACATCACAAGCAAATACATAACTTTCACACACTTTTCATGCAACACTTAGATAAAAGCAAGATTATAAAACCAACCTTACAAAGCCCTTCAAGGATGAAACTGATGTAGAGCTCCACTGAGATCTCCTCCCACCTAAGCCACCAAACTCCCTCTCCCTTTTCCTCTCCAAAGAAAAATCTTTTAAATAAAACTCTCCAAAATTCAACTAACTCCCTTCCCATCCCAAAATGGGATTCAAATAACCCAAATCCTCTCAGTTTAGAGGAATGGGGAGGTGACTCTTGTCACCTCCTCACTCGTCCCCAAACCACTATTATGTCCCAAGGGATGAGTGTTGGCTTATGTCACTCACCCATCCCTAAGGTCCTCCTTATCCCTTACCTCATGTCATTTCTCTTACGCATGGGAGAAATAAAAGGAGTTAAAGGAGGAAAAGACAGGTGACCCATGCCTCTTCTTCCTTCCTTCATTATAGATGACCACACAACTCATGGGGAATCTCACTAATGGTGAGGGTGACTTCAAGCCAATTCCTCTATAATTGATGGGTTTGTAGTCATTTCTTACCTTGGGGATTGAAGAGGGATGGGTTTAGGTGTTGGTACAACCCATCCTATCCCCCCCATACCTCTAATTTTCGTCACTTAACTTCAGTGTGAAGTTAAGATGACCATATGGAGGTTACCCAAGGGTTACCCATGCCAAATGGGACCCTGGACCCATGGGGTATAACCCAGGGTCAACTTTAACCTATTCAGGACACCTAGGGTCATGTTAAAATACAAGAAAAGGCCTCAAGAATTTAAATAAAAGAAAAGAATTTTAAATTCAATTGTTTTTTTTTTACAACACAAATCATAATTCGGTGTTACAAGAGGGTAGACCTAACCCATTCGACTTTATGACAGACCACATTACAACACCATATCAAATACAAAGTTGATCTTGGTTCCTCGTGGAACTAGATCGGCTTAACAAGGGATAACAACAAAAAGGTGCAGGATGATCTCTGAAATCTGTGGTTTGATTAGTAAATCCTGCACACTCAATTACAAGATTAATTTCACATATAATCATCATAGCCGAAGCAACTTAAAACATGCATTACCATGACATAGTTCTAAATAGCATAAATGAAAACATATTACAATTTTCCTTCCATCATCACCTAATTAACTTTTCTGAAATGTAAACGTTATCCAAACATCACCCAATTAGTTTTTCCGTTATCATAATAAAGTTTAATAGTTTGAAAATCCAGGAACTGCTATCCCACAAATATAAAAGTATCAGTAATAGTAATGTAAGTAGTCACAAGAACAGAAGTAAAAAGGGTAGTCCTCACAATGGATGAGGTGATAATAGAAAAGGATCATGATCATCATGATCAACAGGTAGATACATCACAAGATCCCCCACCCCAGGAAGATGCTCCTCCGAGAAAAGAAGTTCCTCAACAGGAGGATGTGCCACAGGATCAACATCAAAGCGAGCATCATGAAGAAGAACTAAGAAAATCACCTTCTCCATCACATCTACTGATAGAAACAGGAGATAAAGGTGAACATCATGATGATGCAAAGAAACATGATTAGGTACCTCCATGGTTGGAGAAAGAGGTAAATGCAGAAGTAGAATTTGAAATTCAAGAATTTGACATATCTACTTCATTTTTTGAGAATATAATAAAACCTAAGAGGAAGGCCAGAATGACTTCGGCCATTAAGAGGGATCCAACAATTGGAAGAAGGACTGCATAGATTGTAGTACCTACTGTAGAATAAGAAAAAGGTAAAATTACCTTAGATGAGTTTCATATTAGCACAGTGGATTTGGGCTTTGCCAATGAAGACCAAGAGGGTCAAGAAGGCAAAGATATTATTGATTCTTTAATTCAAAAGGTAAAAAGAGAGAAGGAGAAAAATAAGCAACACAAAGAGCACATTGCTCAGTTGCATGCCTACATAGGAAGGCTGACTTATACTGAAGAGACTTCAATTGAACATGCAGTCCCATTGACTATCATTTCTCAAGAGGAGGTGAATAAATTAGATCTCATGAAACATGAGGCATCTGTACTAAGGAAATGGATGTTATCCACATTGGATAATGCAGAGGAAATGGTAAAGGCCTCTTTGAAGAGGTGGAATACTCTCAGTGACTCCAAGTCAAGAGTAGATAAATTGCAGATGCAGACAGGCAAAAGGTCTTACAAATTAGAAAAGATATTGGATAGACTAGGAGAATAAGGAGGATAAATCCTCAGTTGCTTATCAACAAACAGGTACTAAATAGTAATACCGCCTTGTTGGTTGATATATCGTATAAGGACATTCAATTTGAATCTGGAGTACTTAAAAGATGCAATAATAAACTGAGAGATATTAGCATGAAGTTGCATGATTTAATGTCTGTTGAGGCAAAAATATTGGAAACATTAGAAGGAAAAGTGGAAGGGAAAGTAGAAAATCAAGATGAAGAGTTTGCCATCAAAGCTTTACATGGCAATTTCCAATTAGTAACTGATGATCCACTTGTTCACTTGACAGAAGAAGTCATAGATAAAATAATGAGAATCAAGGTCAAGATGGAAAATTACAATGAGATGCTGCAAAACGGGAAAGACAAACTGGATAGTAGTAGACACAAATACGAGGCACACAAGCACACCATCATCAAAGCAAAAACTCAGGATGGCAGAGAAATAGATAAAATTGTGCAGTTATATGAGCAAATCTAGAGTAGCATGCAGCCTCACATACGAGGTCATCATCATCATGATGATGAAAGTTCAGGAAATGATGCTCCTGACGATGAAGCTCGTGAATCAGACAAAGAGCATGATGAAGACACATCATAAAGGGAGATATAAGCATCAGTTACTTATGAAAGTAAGTACTCCAGATAGTTGCCAGCTAGCAACTTGTGCCACTTTTGGTAGGATTGACAAAGTCAAAGAGAATGTTGACCATAGATATGCATTGATAAATCAAGATCATGGATCTTTTTGTAACAGATTCCTCACCTTGTTCTATAAAAGGTGATGGAATGCCTCATTGTAAATATTTGAAACTTAATTGAAATCTGTCTGCTGAAACATTCAGAGCTCATTTCAAAGTTTTTGTATACATTTATATTTTTGCATGCTTAATGAATGAGAAGACTGTGTCGATTACAATTCATAGTAAATCTTGAGTAATCAGCATATGAATTCTGGATATATGTGGTGATTTGTTGCATCCCTTAGAGTGCATGTCTACTTACATGTGTTGTGTTCATACAAATTCCTTTAAAGTTAGCATCAACTATATCTAGCTGTGGAATGTCCTGGTGAAAATATGGTTTGGTTTTCTTCTCTCCATGACAGTATCTAATATACATGTGGTTCAAAAGCTAAAGGTTCAACTTTAATTAGAAGCATTCCTTTCACTTTCTTTTAAATTTTAGAATATTTCACCCTCATAATTGCAAATAATTGATGATCTTAAGAAAATAACACAAATATGTGGACATCTCGTAGATAGTTGCAAATATTTAGCATATTTGAATACAAAGCATGCATAATTGAAAATATCATGCAAAGATTGAAGTATTTCTGCATCATTTCATCAAATAACTATATAAAATGACTTCTCTGTAAAGAATCTTTGTAGGAGTATTGTCATGATGATGAACTTCACGTAAGGCCCCAAAATGGAAACAGCAACTCACATTAACCTCTGAGTAATGTCAGATGATTAAGACCTAATCACCAGAGACTTGGGATCATGAATTCTCTAAATTCATCGTATCTTTCAAGATGAATAAAGGTTAATGTGTACTTTTATTCTATGCTTGTTTATGATTAACATCATGACCAACATGTCTCTTCTGATTTCTATTCCTAGAATGTACCTGGTTGTCCCTAAATCTTTCATTTCAAACTATGCTGCCAACTAAGACTTAAAATCAGAAATCATATTGTAACCCTTCCCAGTCAGCAACATATCATCAACATATAATGCAACAATGAGAATACGATCACCATCAAACTTATAATACACACAGTGATCCAATTTCGATCTCACAAATCCAATTGACAACACAAAGGCATCAAACTTCAAGTACCACATCCTAGGTGACTGCTTCAAAGCATACAAAGACTTTTTCAATTTGCAAACCAAATTTTCTTTACCTTTCACTATGTAATGCTCTAGCTATGACATGTAGGTTTCTTCCTCCAAATCACCATGAAAGAAGGTTGTCTTCATATCCATCTGTTCTACCTCTATGTCATAAGTAGCTACAAGAGATAATAGAAATCTAATGGATGTCATCTTTGTAATGGGAGAGAAAATTTCACCATAATCAATTCCCTCCACTTGTGAATACGCCTTCGCAACCAATCTGGCCTTGTACTTTTCAACACTACCATCTGCACCAAATTTCTTCTTAAACACCGATTTGCATCCAATGGGTTTCCATCCATCAGGCAAAGACACAAGTCCCATGTTTTATTCTTTTCCAAAGAAGCCATCTCATCTTCCATGGCCTCCTTCCAAGAACCTGCATCTTTCATACGGCCCATAGCCTCTGACATAGTTCTAGGTTCATCAGTGTTAGCAAGTAAAGAAAAAGCACAACTAGAATCAAGTAATGAATAACCAAACCTATCAAGTTGCTTTCTTGTTCATGTAGACCTCCTTAATGGCTGAGGCTGAGGTTTTGCTTATTCTTCTAAGTTTTTAGAGCTACCAAAGCTCTCCTCATCTTCAGGTCTCACAGGGTCTGTCTGTTCAGTCTTCTCAGGGGTAGAAGGAAACTGAACTGCATCCTCTTTCTTTTTTGTCTGTTCTAGCTATAGAATAACAGAAGAAGGTGTTATCTCTCTAAAGATAACACTTCTGCTATACAACACTTTTTTAGCCACCAGATCCCAAAGCTTGTATCCTTTCACAATGACACCATAGCCAATAAAAATACATTTAACAACTTTATTCTCTAGTTTAGACCATTTCTCCCTAGGCACATGTGCATATGCCTCACAACCAAAAACACGAAGATGTCTAACTTAAGGCTTCTTACCAGACCACACCTCCATAGGTGTCTTACCAAGAGGAGCTAATGTAGGAGATATGATTACCAAATAGAAAGCAGTGGCAATAGCTTCAACCCAAAACTGTTGTTTGAGGCTTGCTCCACTAAGCATACCCCTAGCCTTCTCCATCAGTGTCCTGTTCCTCCTCTCTGCAACTCCATTTTGCTACGGGGTATATGGAGTTGTTTTATGCCTTTCAATCCCTTTCTCTTTGCAAAACTTATCAAAGTCTATCGAACAAAACTCACCATCATTGTCAGTTCTCAAACACCTAATCTTTTTACTAGTCTAATTTTCAGCAAAGGCTTTAAACTACTTAAACCATCTAAAGACTTTAGTCTTGCTTCTGATAAAATAAACCCATGTCCTTCTACTATAATCATCTATGAAAGATACAAAATATACAAATTTTGAAATCGAAGGAACATTAATAAGACCAAACACATCAGAATGAATAAGATCCAATACACCAGAAGACTTGTGAGAATTAGAGTAAAAATGAACACAGTTTTGCTTTCCATAAATGCAATGTTCACAAAAGTCTAACTCGAGATTACAATCATTTAACCCCTCAATGATGTTTTTATTTTTTAGGGTCCACAGACCCTTCTCACCAATGTGGCCATATCTCAAATGCCATAACATACTCTTTTCTGCAGGAAGCTTAGCTTCCATAGCATGTGCACTACCATTAGAACTAGTTACAACAGATTTCTTCACTAGTCATTTAGATGGTGGGGATAAAGTGATTGTAGCTCATTTCTTTGAGTCAAAAGAACTATTGCATTTTGAAGTACATGCCTCTAGTTGAAATAGAGTACCTCTCTGAGTACCCTTCGCAAGCACTGTAGATCCTCTAGTCATCTTACATCCATCCTTCGAAGAGACAACCTACACACCTGCATCATTCAACATACTTACAAAAAATAGGTTTTGTGCAAGGCCTGGAATGTACATAACTCTAGTGATCCCTTCACTCATCCATCAGGGAATCAGATTGAGACTCTTCCATGACCAACAATCTTCAGATGAGAGTCATCACCTAGGTACACTCTTCCACCATCTAACTCTCCATACTTTATGAACCAGTCTTGATGTGAGGTCATGTGGAATGATGCACCAAAATCAATAAACCACACATCATCAGACGCATGGGTGTCCAGGGATGTGATGAAGGCATCACCATCATCTTGTGACTTGTTAGAATCTAAATTAGGATCTTTCTTCTTCTTTTTCTTCTCCTCTTTGCATTCCTTTCAAAAATGCATAGTTTTACCACAGTTCCAACAAAGAGCCTTCAACTTTCTAGGAGATTTGGATCTCCCATGGGATTTGGATCTACCCTTTTCACCTTTCTTGTCCTTCTTCTTCCCTTTCTCTTTAGGTCTTCCATGAACTGCAAGAGCCTCTTTGGCTACCTCAGAAGACTTTCTCTGCATCTCTTCAGATAACAACGAAAATACCACATCTTCCATCTTGAAGGTGGTAGTGGTACTTTCGATAGCCATGACAAGATGATCCCACAAATTTGGCAAAGAACAAAGTAGGGTCATCCATCGATCCTCCTCCTCTATTTTCACACCCATAGATGTCAATTGTGCAATGATCATGTTGAAAGCAATCATGTGATCCACAACAGATCCTCCGTCTTCCATCTTTAGAGAAAACAACTTCTTTTTCAAAAAAAGTTTGTTTACCAAGGACTTGGCCTGATAAACATCACCCAACTTCTTCCAAAGATCTTTCATTGTCTTCTCCTCATGGACATTCAATAAGATAGAGTCAGCTAAATAGAGTCTTATGAGACCCTTAGCCTTCTAATCTTTGAGGTCCCAATCATCTTGTTGCATTGCTATGGGTTTTACACTAGATACTGTTTCCCATAGGTCACGATCAACAAGTAGGTCCTCCATCTTCAATTTCCACAACTCAAAATTAGTGCCATTGAATTTCTCAACCTCTAATTTTTTGGATGTGGTTACCATCTCCTTGTTGCAACAAGATATAGAATACTATGTACAACACTCCCACTCAACCTAAGATCAGCTCAAAAAACCCCTACCCAACAACTAAGATCAAAACTGGCCAGGCTCTGATACCAACTGAAAGGAAGCTAGGTGTGTGGAAATCACTTCCTACACTAATCTAATGAGGGGAGGAGAGTGCAAATTCAATATTATCCTTACTATTACAACAATGTTAAACCCTCTAGTAGAGATAATAGAGATATTGCAGCAAACACATAAACAAGAAAGTGAGACAAAAGAAGAGAGACAAAAGATATACGTGGGGAAAACCCTTATCAGGTGAAAAACCCCACACTCCAAAACCTACACAATGTATTAACAAAACTGAAATGGTTTACAATACACTTACAATGCAAGCTCTTAGGAGTCTTTGACACTCGTATCTAGAGACAAACTAGCAGCATAATAGTACCTATCAAACTTGTAATACATCTCCTCCTCCAAGCACTTGTTTATATAGAAAATACAAGGCAAAATTGCCTCTATCTTGGAATGGACGTCCAACTTGGCCTCATGACCCAAAACCCACGCCTATGGACACTTGGTCAACATTGTAAGATGCTTCTGACACTTTTCCACACACCGCATCCCAAAGAGGTCACCTATTTCCAAAATGGGTTATGACATAGCTCTTATGACTCTTACGACCATCATAGGATTTGTCATAGCAGTTACAACTTATAGCTGTAAGAGAATCTATCATACACAGGCTATAAATAGCATATTCTCTTACATGTCATAGTCCACCTCGAGGTGCCCAAAGATGCCCTTCGACACATTTCTTCACCTATCATAGGATCTCCTATTTCTAACTCTTATATGTCATAACTTCGTCATAGGAATCGGTCATGACCATTACAGTTAATATTCCCTTACACAACATCTAAGATGCTGACACATGGCAAAATATTCCTACCATAAAGTGGGATGCCTATCTCCTCATGTGAGGATAAAATTACAAGTTGTCATCTTCCATGTAGGATGACACATCACCATGCCACATCCCACAAAATGACAATATAAATTTACAATTTAATTTACAACATAGCAAATTAATAAATAAATACAATGAAAATGATACAAGGAATTACCAAGGTTGAGATTCCCAATAGCCTTGAACACCTTGAATTTGTCAAGGGCCTCTAATTTCTCTTTCAAGAAAGTGACCCACATCATCTGGGAGTAATCATCAATCAGCAACATAAAGTATATGTCTCCTTGCAAACTCCTAACTCTAGCGGGACCACACCAATCAGTGTGCACAAATTCCAACAATCCACTTGAAGATTGTTCTTTACTTTTGAATGTTGTTCTACTCTATTTTCCCAACTGACACTCCTTACACATGCTATTAGTAGGTTGTACAAGCTTTGGAAGATCTCTCACAGCCTGACTAGTACTTATCTTGACAATGTTATCAAAGTTTACATAATACATTCTTCTATGCCATAACTAACTCTGATCAATCTGAGCAATCAAACAACTTTTGCCAGTACTACTTAAATGAAATATATTACCTCTAGTTTGTGTACCAGATGCAATTTTAGTTTTGGAGCTTTCCAAAATTCTACATTTATCATCCTTGAATCAGAGGTCATACCCTTTGTCAACTAACTGTCCAACACTGAGAAGATTATGCTTCAAGCCTTCTACATACAAGACATCATTAGTGTTATGCTTACCATCAAAAGAGATAGATCCTCTGCCACGAATTCTACCAACTAAATTGTCTCCAAAATTCACAATTCCACCTTCATATCTTTCCATATTCACAAACTTACTTTTATCACCTATCATATGATGAGAACATATGTTGTCAATCACCCATTCATCCTTTTCTTCAATCTCAGTAGCCAAGGAACTTTTCACATTCACATAGCTAGCAGATTTAGTAGGCACCAGATTTTCTTCTTTCATAGCAATGAATGCCCATTCATTTCCAGATGTACTTCCCTTATCAGATTCATCGTCAGTAACTCCTTCATCAACAGCTTCTTGGACATAGTAGCATTTCTTCTGAAACCTAGGTCTATTAGGGTTTGTCTTTGAAACCCTCTCTAGACATCTTGAGGCAAAATGACCAATGTTATTGCAAGAAAAGCATTTGAAAGGCAACTTTCCTTCATACTTACTGGATCCTCTTGGTAATCTTTTGGCAATAAGGGCTTCAATTTCTTCAAGCTCTGTTTCATCTTCTTCAAGTTCCTTCTTTGATTTCTCAAAACTGGTTAATCTTCTTGAAGAGCTTTCACCTGGATCAAATCTTTGCTTTCCAAAAACACTGTCCTTAAATGTAGATTCAAATTTAGGAATAGAATCAGCAAACTCACTCATTTCAAATGCTAAGAGCTTACCAACCAATTGATCCCTTGTAACAGTCGTCACAGTCCTGATTTCCTCAATAGCAACAACTCTATGCTTGTATGAAGCAGGTAAGGATCTAAGTACTTTGCCAACAATCTCTGATTCTTCCAGTGTTCCACTAGCACACTTGATACTACACACAAGTTCATTCACCTTTTGCATGTAGAAAGTGATGTTTTCATCTACACTCATTCTCAAATTTTTGTATCTACCCTTCAAGCTCTACAACTTAGCACATTTTACATATTCATCTCCTTCATATAGAGTTTCCAGCTTCTTCTAGATTTCATGAGCAGTTTTCAATTCTAGGACATTTGTCATTTTTGTATAAATCAAGGCACTTAGCAAAGCTTCTTTAGCTCGAATGTTGTTTATAGCATCTTTGAGTTCATCTCGAATTGAAGGACCTTTCTCCGAAGGATTATACTCATCCTTTGTTATTAACCAATAAGCATCACCCATGCATTACAAATGGTATTCCATGCGACTCTTCCAAAGAGAGTAATTTGTTCCATCAAATCTCAGCCTATCCTTCTTGTAAGTTGACATCCTGGATCTTCTCAAGCGGTCAAACTTCTTTTAGAGGAACCAGCTAAAATACCAATTGTTGAAATTAGGGCAAACAACTAAGAGGGGGCATGAATCAGTTGTCACAAAACTTTTATCTCCTACTGCATTTAATCTTCTTTACCACTTATTAACAGATTAAAGATATAATCATGAAAACATGAATCAACAACACAAGAGTAGAAACATAATCAACACACATAACACCAGGAATTTTACGTGGAAACCTGGTTAAGGAAAAACCACAGTGGGGGTTAACCCACAAGATTTATTCTCTATTCAAAGAATAGAAAATGGGAAGGCACTTGCCTTTGGGTGCACTCCCCAAAGCTCACTTCTCAAAAGAGGCTCACTACCTATAGAAACATTTATAAGTTTATCACAGAAAGATTGAACTGGAAAACAACATCATCTTCATGCAAAGGTCAATTCCATTTAAGTGCACAATACTTCTGCTCTGCCCCCAAACACTTCTTCACTATCTCCTCATTCTTTACTGCTCTTCCTCTTCTTCTCTTCTTCTTCTCTGCTCTACCTTTCTTCCTTTCTTAGGATCTTATCATTTTCGCACAAGGATGATTTTCCACAACTCAACCACACATATTTATATGTTTCATCAACCTTGGAATAAACATCAATGTCGGCAATACAAACATCTGACTTAATGCAAATCACTATACTGTTGGCCAAATGTAGCTAGGATTGAAATTTTCCTTGAACAACATGCCACACTTCATAGAACCTCTCTTATATCATCTGCAACATGCACAAAGCATCCAGTCGGCCAAGACTAGAAAGAACAACAACACCCAAGGACAAATATTTAACCACGAGTTCAATCCTCAATGTGGACCACCAACACAGTAGGCACATGATCCAGAGACCACCACAAGCACAATGAAATTAACAAGAACAACTGCACCACCTCACTTCACCAGAAACACTTGCATCTTCATCTGGGAACTTAAGAACTCTCACTATCATACTAGAATGATTGCTTGTGGACCTCCAAACCATGAACCTCTTGAGTTAAGGATACACACGTACATCCCAAACACACCTCTAGATCTGTAGATCATAATATTCCATTGCAGATCAATTTGGACCAATTTTTTGTCACTCTATCACCTCTAAACAACTGCAAAACCTGGTTCTACTCAAATGGACATAACTTCACAAATTCTTCATGTGGATCCCTCAAATCTTAATTGGAGAAACTTCAGACAATCCTTTGCAACACCCTTTGGTCCACAGACTCTGACCTTCATCTCACTGGGAATGCGGAGCTATCTACTTCACTGAACTACACTGTCTTCGCTGTCTCTTATAGAGAGATATGTAACTCACTTGTTTCTTCTGAAGAGGCTAATTTTCTCAATATCCTCAACATACAAGTCTTCTAAACAAGATATAGTTGACACTAATGACAATAAGGATATGTTGACATCAATGACAACACCGATTAGGCACATATTTGTAACACTTCCTAGACAGTATCATTCATCCTCTCCCACTCCAAAGAAAACATTTGGTTGTCTCACATTGCAAAGGTATCATCCATGCCAATGAGTAGATATTGGTGATAAAGAGCAGCATCTGCCTCCTACAGTAGTTGGTCAAGAGAATAATCTCATTAGAGATTAGGAAGAAGTTCATGGTTAGAATTGCTCACCTTCTCTAGATTCCTCTACAAATTTATTGCAATTAGAGAATATGGAGTCTACTAGGTCAAAGAAGACAACATTACAAAGATGTAATGGAGGACTTCAATTATGTAAATCATAGGAAAAGCCATGCCCACATCCTTTGCTACATAGTTTTTGTCGCCATCTCACCAAGTAGAACGAGATACATGCAAAATCAATTTAAACTAGTAGAATTGATTTGAAGCACTTGGAGACATCCGTCTACGTCCTCGGTAAGAATATTTGGGTTCAATCATCGTGTGTAATAGATTATGTTAGTTAACCTTGAAAGTTTCTCCCATAATAATCTTGCAGAATTCTATTGTGTCCCATCAATCACTCTCAGTTTATTGTAATTAAACATTGCTTAGATGGTTCAAAGGTCAAGATTTGACATCCGGAGCTTAAGTTATGTATATGCATACAAATTATGTGTGTATCTTTAATCAAGACAGTTAAGTATTAGGAAGCGATTAGTTTAAAAGGAGCAACACTCTTTAGATAATAAGAAGAGAGTCTTATTTATTTCATAGATATGATATGGAATGATTAAGAGAAGAGAAAGATTGTGATTAAGACAATAATGGCTAACTCTCCCAATCTGAAAGGCATATTTAAATAAGACAAAAGTCATTTATATATGGGGGTGATCAGTTATCATATTACAAGTTACATACAACAATTGGAATAATACAAAGGCCATAAATAATATCAGTGATCAAAATTAAGGGGATTGCTAACTTGTAAGACAATAATTAAGGTATTTTAATAAAACAAAATCTTATCTTATAGGAGTACGATCTGCACCAAAAGAGGTGATATTGCATTGTGAAAGTGTATGTCTCTTTAGGATGTATAAGAGGTAAATCATGGGGGAGAAGAAAGGGGGGAACCCTTCATCAAGCGAATAGTCTTAGAAATCATCGAACAACAAGATTCTTACTTATAAAGAGAAACATCCAAATCTAGCATTCTGCAAACCATTCCTCAATCAGCAATATATCAATAATCATTCCTATTCAGAGGCAGCAAGCAGAGGTTAAAATAATATCTTCAGCAATCAACCCCTAAGCTATGATTCTTTAATCCTTGCATGACGTTCATACCTTTTTCTTCTATGTAGGACGTGATTGGAGTGGTGTTCTAATGCTTAAGTCTACCCAAATTCTTGTTGTCTTTGAGTCCACTTTTGCATATCGGCTTGCCTGAGTCTTTCCTATCATATTATTAATTGGAACTTAAATTCAATTATTGATTATATTTTGTGTAAATATATAAGTTAGATGCATTTTGTGGTGTTAGTTCCAAATAGCTAATATAGATTTGATAAAATAAAGTAAGAGAAGATATAATTCAAAGTTTTTAGCTTCCACTTCCATGTTGTTGATAATCTTACCTTGTTAATTATTGGAATTTCATTACGAAAACATATTCAACCCATATTGGTCCTATACTAAAATCGTTGCTAGAAATTTTTCTTGACAAGACTACCTCTCAAGTAGGTGCCATGGCTTATCTATGTTTCCTTAGGCTTTTCAACCCGAGCATTGATTCTTTTCTCTAAGTCATATTTGGGGTAGCATTTTCATTCGGCCGAAACTAAGGAGTTAAGTGTATTCTCAGACTAGTTGCAATGTCTTTTACCTATTTGAAAACTAAGCTATAGGTTTGTTGCCTTAGTGAATTGTGCAAATGAAATATCTTTCTTAGATGAGTTGTGGATCTTAAGTTGAATAAATATTTCTTAGTTAAATATGTTGCAGATATCAATGATAACCTCTTATGTTATTATTGTCATAGTTTAAAGAGTACCATATTAGAAATATTTCATCTTTTAGGTGTTTCAAGAATGGGAAAAGATGTTTAGCTATTACTACATATACACTTTTGTGATAAAAATAGAAAGAAGTAGGATAATTAAGTTTGTTTAGGTGAATGATAGAAAGATATAAAATATAGAATTTTAAATAGTGATAATATCAATATGGTGTTTATGTGAATTGCATTCATAATGTGATATGCTTATATTTAATTGTGAATGCATTTTGTGGTAATTTAAAAGAATAGAGTTGTCAACCTAGGACTCAGAAGAAAGACTATTCTTTAATGTTTAGTAGAATTATATTTCAATGAATAGATTCATGACCTTTAGAGGAAAATAAACTTCATTTTAACTACTTGGATTGTTGTTTAATAAGATGATAAAGTTAGAGTATATTCTTAGCAAAGTGTTTGAAAGGAATGAAATATCTTTCTAAGTATTTGTTGTTGTAAACTAGTATTTGTTGTTGTAAACTAGTACTTTGCTTGCAATGAGTATAAAAATACCAATTAGAATATAGATTTAGGTGGTGGATTTTATTTGAGTTTAAGACATATGAGTTTTTTGCAAGTTGTTGATTTGGATCAATAGATCTCATTGGTTGGTAAACAAGTTACTATTGACTCGAGTAGGACATTATCTATTGATTTTTGTTTAAAATGAACTCTTGGATAAATTATTTTCATAAACTCTTGTTAATACTTGATAATCATTGTAGAGATGTTGTTTTTGGATTGAGCCAATTGGGACTACCATTTTGAATTAGTAATTAATTTTACATTTGATAGTTAATTGATAATTTGCAATTCGTTTATAAATTTAGATTGATTGATAGTCGGTTTGAAATAAATTATACCTATCTTAAATAATGTACATTTTAGGTAATTGGTTAAAGAGTATTCTTGTGATGAGTCATGATAACTAATAGGGTGAATAATGAAATTTTATTATTTGTCTTGGGACAAAGGAACTCATGTTCTTTTGATATATTTTTGTTTAGGATTAAAATAGATGTATTTGTTAATGGAAAAATTGTCAACAATATTAAACTAACTAGTAATCCAATAACTCAATGAAATATCATGAAAATCAAATAAACAAAGATATATTACCTTGAAGACTAATTTACCTTGAAGCTTCCATTGTTCACCTATCTTGTATTGATCTTGTTGATGAATAGAGCTCTCAAAAGCGTGCTTCCTCGCTGTTTGAAGATAACAATACTTGAATGGTTGTATCTTGGATAATATGTAATGAAGATTACCTACAATGCAACTATTGTGAAGATGAGGGATGGATGATTGAAGCCATGGTTGTATGGATATAAGGATAATGGATAAAATGCAATGAGCAATATGGATGCTTTACCAAAGGCATGTTAGAATTTATGCAGAATAAATTTGCTATAGCTTGTGTGTTGTTGAATGAGGGAATGAACTTCCTTTTTATAGGCCAAAGAGGGGCCAAATCCATGTGTCAAGATCTCAATGGTGGAGACTTAGTCTTAAGAGGTGTATGGTGAGGATTGAATTGGTTGAGATGAGGGAGAGAAAGAGGGAAGATGTTCCTCTCACCTTGACATGATGGAGATAAAGGTGTGGCATGAGTCCACATATCACAAGGCTCACAATGACCAAAGAGAGAAGGTAAAACAAGGAGATCATGTTTGTAGGGAGGTTAGAAAGATTCTAGGGACTATGGAACAAGTGTCACAAAGTGTCCCTTTGACCATGATGACATGGAGAGACCACATCCTTTGGAATAGGAATGGTTAGAGGAAGAATAGGCCCATGTGGGTGAGGGAAAATAGACTAATTAAATATTAAAATATTTAATTACATGTCCAAGATGATGAGGTGGATATGTGGTGACATGGATTATGTGATGTGGAATAGAGGACTTTTGACTTTGGAATAGGATGAATTGATTTAAATAATTTGATTATTATTTAATTAGGGGTGACATTAGAAGAATAGGTTTAATTGATTTAATTAAGTAAATTGATATTTATTTAATATTTGGACTATTAATGATGAAACGTGAATCAAATAGATAAATTGATGAATTTATTAAATGATAGAAGCATGGGAATTAAATAAATAATAAATATTTATTTAATTTGTCTTTGCCATTTTTAGGTATATACATTTTACCCCTCTTTGAGACAATGTGTTTTAACACATTGTTTCAAAGAATAAATTTTTTTTGTGATTGATACATGCCCCAGTTTGCCCTTGGTATAGGTTTATGATGCTAGGATGCCCCCTCGGGAGATTGGATGGAAATAAACTGATGAAAGGATGATGGAAAATCTCACAATGAGATAGGTTGAACAATAGGTTGACTAGATAGATGGGTGAATAAATTGGTTGACACAGAAGAAAAATCAGGTGAAAATCATGCCCTAGCATGGACAAGGCCAAGCATCTCCCATTAGGGTTCCATGTGCTACATATAGGAGTGTGGGGTCACATTCCTAGTCATTTGCACACTTGTCTTTGAGAGAGAAGTTTTAGGAGATCAGAGCCTTTTGAGCATAGAGCAGCTAATGAAGATGCAGCAATTTCCCATTGAGCTTCATCAATTCGAGCGGATTCGATGGTTCAACCGTCTAGCAGACTACAAGCTGCCGGTAAGTAACCCTTCATTTCTAGGTTAGGTGCATTTATGATTGCATTAAATGTAGGTCAAAGTTTTAGGATTTGAATGCATTGAAAGCCAGAATGGTGCAAATGATGCGCGATACTGCACATATGATGTCGAAATCAGCGCAAATGTAGAATTTTCACATTTAAAGTGTACTACTGCACAAACGAAGAGGGATGTTGTGCTTTCAAGGTTCTACTATGCCTTTGAATTTTTCCAATACAAACAAGATAATGCCACGCAAATGAAGAATAGCCCTGCACTTTTAAAGTAAAGTCACGCATTCAAAATGCTTCTTCGCATGTGATCTAATTCTATGCTTATGAGTTAATTTTGCGCATATGACAGGCAGAACTGCGCATATAAGTTGAATTAATCAAATCACTTAGAAATTTGATGAAGTTGACTAAGCAATGGATGTTGGTCAACTAATAGGTCATCTCTGAGATTGATAAAATCTCCAGAGAGATGATAGGATTGCTTTCCTATTGAAATAACTAATTTTTTGATGTTGGATAAATAGACTTAACAGTTTAGTCTATTTTGATTGATCAATGCATGCTTGTTTGATTGCAGGAGGAGTTAGATGGAGTCCTCATGTTGAGGGCACAGTTTCCAGTTACATAGATGTTGAGGCCTTATCTCATGGAGATGGATTTACTTGTGATTGGATTAGCTAGATTATCGTTTGTACTCTTCATGCCCAAGATTAGGGCTAATATTAGCATGCTGACTGCTCTAGTTGAGAGATTTCATGATGAGGATGGGACCTTTCACCTTCCCACTGGGGAGATTATAGTGACCCTAGAGGATGTGCCCAGGATTCTGCATATTCCTATTGACAAAGAGCTTGTTGAGTATGAGCTACAGAATGGGGCAGGGTTGGACGAGTGCAGAGGGGTTTTTAATGACGATGAGATCGAGGGCACTAAGATCAACTGGCCTGACATAGTGTCTTACTATGAGCCTCTTCCTTCAGTGTGGCTGGGTTGATTGGAGGTATTGTGTGCCCTGATAGATGGTCATGTCATTTTACAGTTGGATAGGGGTGGCTGTTAGAGTGGATCACTATGGAGGGTATATTAGGAAGTTTGCATCCTTGCTCACTTATACCATGATTTACACCAGTTCGTCTATGATGGTTCTTCCAGTTTAGGTTGTGGAGTTTCACTTCTACAGATATGGGCATGGACACACATAGCCATTACTCATCCTATTGGTATTGGCACTTGGGGTAGGGGTCAGCCCTACTCCTACATGTTTTAGGATGGCCTCTCCCAACCCAATCTGGGAAAGTTGGAGTATTGGAGACATGCTTTTGACAATGTTGACTCAGTTGTTCGGTGACCATTCTTGGACTGCGAGGTATGGGATGATGATGCTTCTAAGCTTTTGTTCTACTTTCAAACTAGATGGTTTATAGGGAGGACACCCTATATATTGGACAAACACATTGTATCATGTGTGTTTAGGTAGTTTGGCAGAATCCAGGGGATGCCCCAAGGTAATGCCATATTTGCCCGTATGCACAAGGAGAGGACATGATGGGGACCCATCCCATCCTATGAGCAGGCTTGCACTAAGTTTCTACGCATCTTGTATCAGCCTTGGCTGATGATGAGGGTAGTAGCAAATACCGGTATGACATAGGATTTCTTTGATTGGTTTGTTGCACATCCTTTTCCACGTTACTCTGGACCAAGAGAGCAAGCCCTGATTTTGGATGATCAGGAGGAGGATGATGAGGGGCCACGGAGGTGACCCAGGAGATGAGAAGGATGGGGAGGCAAAGGTGGCTGAGGTGGGGATAATAGCGGTGGTAGAGGAGGAGGAGGAGGTCATGATGGTGGTGGCAGTGGTGGTGGTGATGGAGGTCATGACAGTGAACATGATGGCAGTGGTGATGATGATGGCAGAGATGGAGATGGGAGGAGGGTTCTCTAGCAGACTGATCCCACCCAGCATGCTCAACTGTCTTTATAGAGACAAATCCAGCCTCCAGTACAGCCACAGGGACAGGGACAAGATGACAGAGTGATAGTAGGGTTACGAGTCCAGGTAGCTCAGGTACAGTCTATGTTAATGCAACAATAGGGACATAGGAAAAATGCAGGCCTAGGTTACACAACTGTAGAGTGACTTACAGACTACCTAACTAGAGAGAGACATAGTCATCCAGAGGTATGGTAGGGCAGAGGCACTCTTGGAACAGGTGCAGCAAACTACGGTACAAGGTGGCACTGGCTAGATGGTTGTAGAGATGGTCAAGGCAGGTCAGGAGATCTTCTACTGGCAGTCTCTATATGAGCAGGCATTGCATCTAGAGCACAGGATAGGAATCTATAGACCCATCTACTGCAACAGGTTGTAGAGGGGACTAGCAGAGAGTGGCGGGGTGATGGGACCTATAGGGCTATCTCGCAAACCATTAGGAGGAGGTGCACTAGGGACAGGAATAGCAGGTGGAGGAGGAGGAACAGGAGGCATTATACCACCATAGCTAGCACCATCAAGAGGAAGTCACTCCTAGCTATCTCTTGACATGCATTTGCTTTTAGTACTTTTACTTGGATATGTATACACCACTTTGGTTTAGACACTTCAGCGTTTATTATTATTTTGACATCATTATACTCTTGGACACTCTTATTCTTTTTTGATGATGATGATGATATGATATCATGAGTTGACAGACTATGCTATGATTTACTATGATGGACATGACTTACATTATGATGCTATGATGTTATGATGTGCTATGCTTATAGATGATTTACATGGTTTACAATTTAGATGCATATGTTTATGTTATGTGATGGATATGATGCTCTATATGATTTGTATGATGTCACACAGTGATGATTATGTTGATGCTTCTATAGATTTTGACACTATACATGATGCCTCTACATGCTTATGATGTTTGACCTAATACTAGATGCAAGATGTACCTATATGTTATGATTTACACAATGCAAAATGTAATTATATGAATCATGTATGCATGCACTAAGATGGTTTAATTTGATGATCACTCTATCTATGATTTTGGATTTTTTTGTTTTCTATCATGATATACATATGAAACTAAAATGGATGATTGATTTGAGTATATGACTCTTGCTATGGTGATTTATGATTTACTTGTGTTTATGCATCCTAATGGACAAAATGATATGCATTTATGATGATGGACCGAATCATGACACACAGATTTATTTCTTAATAAAAATACACTTTTTTTTAGAAGAAAATGAATTAGATATATGAAAAGAAATAATAATGAAAGATAAGAAATGTGATAATGAATGATAATGGTTAATGAAAGATAAGAAATTGGATAAACATATGATCACAAAGACACATGGATTTTGGTAAAATGATAACATTCTTATAATGCAATGGGATAAGCGTGGATATGAATTCTTGTGATCTTCGATTGTGCGAGATTTTGAAGTACTTTGTTTCATCATTGAGCTTTTAAAATGTTGTAAGAAAATACAAGCATCTAGGTATAATTAAACCATGATGACCTGAGTATTTCTTACATGGATTTTGATTTAGCAAGTTAGTACAAGCATCTAAGTATAATTGAACCAAGATGACCTGAGTACTTCTTGCATGTCAACAGACAAGGATTAGACCTGTTTCATGTTTAGACCTTTGATGTCCTCGATGATCATTTTGTTGATCATGTCGTTAGACAAGGCTTTCACATTACTAAAGATAAATTCACAAACAATAGACAAATAAAATGATTATGCCCCCATTATAGCTTCTCTAGTTTGATACATCTTTGAGTAGTGTAGAAAGACATAATAACAAAAATCATGATATAAGACTTTTAAAACAACCATTGAAAAACTTTCTTGCCCAAAACATGATGTAGAGGCAACGTAGTTCAGAATGACTGATACTAATGATAGAATTGTGATAAGAAGAATGATAGGATAATGTGATTGGATGACCCTACTGGATAAGGTGATAGGGGTGACAAGACACCAAGCTATGATAAGTACCTATGATGTGTTTTGATGTTTTTTCTTTAGGGGGATTTTGAAATGTTTTGGGATGATATTGGATAGCAATTTTGGATAGCCTAAATGCTAGATACCGATGACAAGGAAAACATCATAGATAGGTAGATGGATGGGTTATAGTGGATAATGGATGGTTAGGTAGAAGGATGGACAATAGGAGATAATGGATCAGAAATTCATGAAGGAGAGATGGACGGGAGAATTCAAGATATGATCTCCAAGGACTATGTTGCTTAGGAATAACATGTCTTATTCAAGATATTGGACTCAGGATATAACGTGACAATGCTTGCAATGATATGATGGGAAGATCTATTTGGAAGTATTAGATACATCAAGAGTTGTCCAAAGCTTGTTTCAACATTTTTCCCCTATCTTTATCAAGATCAGTAGGATGAAGGGAGGATGAATGGATTCAATAAGAATATGTATGTAATGGATAAGGATGGATATGATAGGATGGAAATTATAGGTTGGATGAGACAATGTGCCCCCAAGTGTACGTGTCATAGAAGCTTAACCTACACATGACGCCTATTTCCCAAGTTTTCATCATGGTAATTATCCAAGGCACCTATTTACTAGGTTTTCACCATTAGACAAAAGGATTTCTCTTTACTTTTTTTTTTAATTTTTTTATAGGATAGGTGGATATACGGATGAAAGGGGCTCAAATGTCTAATTCCATGAAAGGTGATAGTCCCGCTAGATGGATGTTGTTACAAATGGGCCATGTCAAATGCTCATAGATGTTGGTAAGGGATTATATGAAAGTAAAATGGATTAGGTAGATAGTGGATTATGATGTGTATTATGTAGGAGAAGATAGTGGAGTGTGATGTGGATTATGTAGATTTTATGCAAGAAGATGGGTAAAATTCTTATGCAAAAGCATGGACCATAGGAAGGTGATGGGTGAAATATGAAGGATAGTAGTTGAATGATGGAGAGATGGAGGTGTTGGTGCCTGCATGAGCAGTCAGTTTTCAAGCATATAAACATGTAGGCACCTTCCCTAAAAATCCAAAAAGTTCTAAGTTTTGGGCCCCCTCAATGTTTTTCAGCATCTGCATCATAGTTCTTGAGGAGGTGGTCTTCATGTTTTCTCCATCGGCATGAGTTTGTTTTTGTGTCTTCGACATTTCGGTTTGAACTTGAACCCTTTTTCTCTAAGTTCAATGGTTCAACGGTTCGGGGTTCATTTTTCTTCTAACGGATCATATTATGCATTTGCCTTGCGCAAATCTTGTATCGTTGAACCTCCCGCTTGAACCCTTTGAACCGGTTCAAGGTTTAATGGTTCAAAACTTCATGTTTTTGATATCGGAGTGAGATTGAGTATCGGCATAGGCATTTTGAGATTGGCCAATGGTATTGGTCTGGCCGACAGGGGATCGCGGTGGCTTCATCGGTGTAACTGATGAGATCGGCGAAGGTTTGGAAGGTCGGCCCAATGGTCTATCTCTGGCCGATGAAGGGGAGCGTAGTGTTGTATCGGCCAGACTATTGAGCTCGGTGAGAAATTTTTGGGGCGGGCCGATGGTATGTGTCATGGCGATGGGCTTTAGACGAAGGCATGTGTGTCGAGCATGGCAAAAGCGCTTGACACTTGGTATGTTAGTGGCCATGTTTATAAACTACCGAAGGAGCCTCCGCACCATGCATGTGGGATTATTCCCCTGTATAATTTGAACCTACGGAGAAGTACATTTTGGCTGGAATTTCTCTTTTGAGCGCAGTGACGGTTTCCAGGTAAAACGCGGGTGGTTGAGCCATCAATGGGCGATGGTACAAATGGTGAAGCTGCCCGATTATGAATGAAGACCCCAGTTGGCGGCGCAAGGCTCGAGGCCTCCCTTGTCTACTACAGTAATAACTTCTGAGCGCCATTCCTTCTGAGATCTGTATTTGGCGGGATTTTTGGTCAACCATGTAATTAATTGCTTGTGGTACACTTTCTGGCCGATATAGGTAGACTGTGTTACCATTTTTAGGGTTGAAGGCCTGAGGCATTTTTGTGTAAATAATGAAGAACAGGGCATGATCTTGGCTGTTTTATCCCATTTTGGAGTTTATGAGTTGCAACATGAATGTATTTTGCACATATTTTTAGTTTCAGTGTTAATGTTATATGAAAAATGCTTATTGCATGTGTCTATTTGCTTGTCTCCATTTGCTGCATGTTATTCTCCTCCTTTTGAATCTGGTTGCATGTCAGCAGGGATATCTATAAGTAGAGGCAGTTAGATACCCATTCTTGGGTGATGTTTGTAAGGCAAGCATTAGTCTAACCCCCTGAAACTCGAGTGAAAGTTGCAAACCATCTGTTGTATACGTCTAGTTGACTCCTTGCCCAATGGATAGGCACCAGTCTGCTCCTAGATCAGTAGTTATGAGCCAAAACCCCTTGTCTTGCATCCAGGACATTATGTCCACCCATTTCATCACTTCCACCTGTTAGTTGTAGGAGTAGGATTAGGAACCCCCTGCATGCTCTCATACCCAACCAGACATATATGTCCAAGAATGTTGCCCACCTTGTGATCTATCATGCAGATCTTGGTCCATACATGAGAGTATTCTGCCTGTTGCTGTCAAGTTAATTCCTTCTGTCATTGAGCTAGTCAAGGTCATACTTTTATTAAATAGGGACACTCCCCTTGGTGTGGCAAAACCAGAAGAGAAGGGGAGGAGCTCACGCAACCTCCTGTATTTAGTTGGTTGAATCTGCCTGTGCATTAGAACTGGTAAACCCTAATGCTGATTCAGAAGAAAAACCAACAAAATGGCGACTCCGCTGGGGAGAAAATTGATGAAAAAGTGTTATATCTTGTGGCCCATCTAAGTCACTAACAAAATGGTGACTCTGCTAGGGATGGATTGATAAAAGAAATGATATATTTGTGACCCATCCGAGTCACCAACAAAATGGCGACTCTGCTGGGGAGTTGATTTAAAAGAATAATATTTGTGGCCCATCCGAGTCACTAACAAAATGATGCTCTGCTGGTGGAATGAACCTAGAAAAGTAGCTTTCAGCTATTGAAAATTTTGTCCTCTCTGGAGAGGTGGTGACTCTGCAAAAAGATTTGAATGCACATGAAAGATGGATGTATGTTATTTGATGAAAGATGTTCATATTTCTGCATCTGGATGAGAAAAGGTACCTAACTTCTTCCCCTTTATATGTGTTGTTTGCTGCATAAGTTAGATGCAGGGGGAAGCCTTAGGTCTTAGGCAGACAGAGGATGTCTAAGAGTAAGATTTTTATGAGTCCAAGTATGTATTATCCCATACTCGGTCAGGAAAGGAATGATAAAAGAATAGATGAGATAAAAAATAGGTTGATATTCTTAGAGGCTAGGCAGGCCCAGTTAAATAGTGATAACCCTGTTGTGTCTGCTAGTCAGAAAGCTAAACTTCTAGTCAGCCCTTTTGATCCTTTGTATGACCAACTGGATTTGTCATGGGTTGATTATAAAGTAGAAAGTATGCCTGCTAGGATATACTGTCAGATGCCTAGATTTAGTGGTCACAGTGTATGTGATGGGAATGCACATATCCAAAATTTTCACAGTTTCATGGGAAAACATTCATTTAGAGATGAGGATGTGTGGATGAGGTTTTTTGTTAGGTCCCTGGATGCAAAAGCAAAAGACTGGTATTTGAGCTTTCCAAAGAGATTCTTTGCCTGTTGGGATGAGCTTACTGACTGTTTCAAAAAGGAATTTGCAAAAGAACCTGCTGATCTTGTTGTAGAATTGATGAAAATCAGAAAAGGAGATAAAGAGCTATGTATTGATTTCAGTCATAGGTCTGCAGTAGCCCTTTCACAGATCCCAGAAGTCTTCAGACCTAACACTTCAGCCTGTGTTGGCATATTCTTTGAGGCTTTTGAGGAGGGTTCTAGTGCAATACTGAGGGATTTCAAGGTGACAAATATGCAGATGGCATACAAGTTCGTAGAAAATATAGAAAAAGTCAGAAATGAGCACTTGCTGAAATCCCTATCCTCAGGTTTTGGTGTGAATAATGGTTGTGAAGCTGCAAACGACCAATTGATTAAAGCATCATGTGAAGATGAAAAGATGAATATTGAAGGTGCCAGTGAAAGGACTAGTGAGGATTCCCATTGCAATGATGAGGCAGCTAGCCATGAAAATAATAACGAGGTTGTGGACAGCAATGAGCAACTTTTGGAATGGACCTGTGGAGATAATTGTGAGTATTGTACTCAAGACAGAGAAGATATAAGCAAATAGAGAAACAGTTCCATGTGTGAACCATTGCCTTCTTTTCAAACACATGGAGATCATGAAGAGCAGTTAGAGATTGGAACAAGTGCTAGTGCAGAACATGATTGTTTTTCATTAAATGGCTATTTTGCTTATGACACACAGGCCGATACTCCTCCACAATGTGAATCCATTCGTGATGAAGATGCATGCTCTGCTGCCCATGAACAAATGGCATATTATGATGAAACTGATGCACCTGGATCACCCATCTTTGACACATATGGTGATGAGGATCTATTTGAGTATGGTGAGGATCTAGACATTGTTTTTGGTTTGGATTATGTTTCTCATCCTGATGAAAGAGGAACCAACATACATCAGGTAAGTGATTGTGAAAATGTGTCTGATTTGAAAGTGGTGCCAGAGCCTGATCTTTTCCAGCTTGGTGTACCAGATGGTTGTGTACATGATGTACACAATTGTGATTTTGAAAGCTTTTCTTTTGATGTGCCAGCATATACAATGAGCTCTGATCTTCCTAGCTGTGTGGTGGACATTGAGTGTTTTCAGTTTTCAGTCCAGCTAGGAGATCATTTTGCAATGCATACTGCTGATGCAGATGATGACAAGCGTTACATACCATTTGAATATGCATTGCTTGACAAATTTGACACCCACATGTCATATGATGCTGAAGGTTGTCTGCATAGGGGTGACAGTGACAAGCTAGATCAGAGGGTTAAATATGCAGATGGCAAGGTTTATTTGTGGGAAAGTCATGACAGTATCTCCAGGCTTGACCAAGTGCATGCAGATGAAAACAAGATATTTGACAAAGGGAGATACACGTTTTTCCTTTTCTTGGTGGCCTTAGGCCATCAAGTGTGTTTGGTGATGCAGATTTGTAGCTTCATGACTCTGTGCCCAATGGGTAGGGGATTGGTCTGCATCCCAGAGATCTGGGGTTCTCGCTGTAGTCTTGCACCTGCACGTCCCCAGACAGAGCCACTGTTGGTGCCTGCATGAGCAGTCAGTTTTCAAGCATATAAACATGCAGGCACCTTCCCTAAAAATCCAAAAAGTTCTAAGTTTTGGGCCCCCTCAGTGTTTTTCAGCATCTGCATCATAGTTCTTGAGGAGGTGGTCTTCATGTTTTCTCCATCGGCATGAGTTCATTTTTGTGTCTTCGACATTTCGGTTTGAACTTGAACCCTTTTTCTCTAAGTTCAATGGTTCAATGGTTTGGGGTTCATTTTTCTTCTAATAGATCATATTATGCATTTGCCTTGCGCAAATCTTGTATCGTTGAACCTCCCGCTTGAACCCTTTGAACCGGTTCAAGGTTCAATGGTTCAAAGCTTCATGTTTTTGATATCGGAGTGAGATTGAGTATCGGCATAGGCATTTTGAGATTGGCCGACAGTATTGGTCTGGCCGACAAGGGATCGCGGTGGCTTCATCGATGTAACTGATGAGATCGGCGAAGGTTTGGAAGGTCAGCCCGATGGTCTATCTCTGGCTGATGAAGGGGAGCGTAGACTATTGAGCTCGGTGAGAAATTTTTGGGGCGGGCCGATGGTATGTGTCATGGCGATGGGCTTTAGACGAAGGCATGTGTGTCGAGCACGGCAAAAGCACTCGACACTTGGTATGTTAGTGGCCATGTTTATAAACTACTGAAGGAGCCTCCGCACCATGCATGTGGGATTATTCCCCTGTATAATTTGAACCTACGGAGAAGTGCATTTTGGCAGGAATTTCTCTTTTGAGCGCAGCGACAGTTTCCAGGTAAAATGTGGGTGGTTGAGCCATCAATGGGCGATGGTACAAACGATGAAGCTGCCCGATTATGAATGAAGACCCCGGTTGGCGGCGCAAGGCTCGAGGCCTCCCTTGTCTGCTGCAGCAATAACTTCTGAGCACCATTCCTTCTGAGATCTGTATTTGGCAGGATTTTTGGTCAACCATGTAATTAATTGCTTGTGGTACACTTTCTGGCTGATATAGGTAGACTGTGTTACCATTTTTAGGGTTGAAGGCCTGAGGCATTTTTGTGTAAATAATGAAGAACAGGGCATGATCTTGGCTGTTTTATCCCATTTTGGAGTTTATGAGTTGCAACATGAATGTATTTTGCACATATTTTTAGTTTTAATGTTAATGTTATATGAAAAATGCTTATTGCATGTGTCTATCTGCTTGTCTCCATTTGCTGCATGTTATTCTCCTTCTTTTGAATCTGGTTGCATGTCAGCAGGGATATCTGTAAGTAGAGGCAGTTAGATACCCATTCTTGGGTGA
This sequence comes from Cunninghamia lanceolata, assembly GCA_027924645.1. NCBI lineage: Eukaryota > Viridiplantae > Streptophyta > Pinopsida > Cupressales > Cupressaceae > Cunninghamia > Cunninghamia lanceolata. The sequence goes on from BSBN01000402.1 coordinate 6,616,623, forward strand.
TGTTTGTAAGGCAAGCATCAGTCCAACCCCCTGAAACTTGAGTGAAAGTTGCAAACCATCTGTTGTATACGTCTAGTTGACTCCTTGCCCAATGGATAGGCACCAGTCTGCTCCTAGATCAGTAGTTATGAGCCAAAACCCCTCGTCTTGCATCCAAGACATTATGTCCACCCATTTCATCACTTCCACCTGTTAGTTGTAGGAGTAGGATTAGGAACCCCCTGCATGCTCTCATACCCAACCAGACATATATGTCCAAGAATGTTGCCCACCTTGTGATCTATCATGCAGATCTTGGTCCATACATGAGAGTATTCTGCCTGTTGCTGTCAACTTAAATCCTTCTGTCATTGAGCTAGTCAAGGTCATACTTTTATTAAATAGGGACACCCCCCTTGGTGCGGCAGAACCAGAAGAGAAGGGGAGGAGCTCACGCAACCTCCTGTATTTAGTTGGCTAAATCTGCCTGTGCATTAGAACTGGCAAACCCTAATGCTGATTCAGAAGAAAAACCAACAGGAGGTATGTGGTAATGTTGCAAAATGGAATGGAACCATGACCAACAGCTGTACACACTATGAAAACTTTGAAACTTTTGATGGGAAGGTGGTGTAAGAAGCAATGGCCATATTTTCTTAGGAGATGATTGATGGAGTGATTTAGGGACCCACATGGACTTAGTATTTTTATGATTTTTTCTTTTGATTTGGGATGAAGGAATGTGATATTGTTGAATGGAATGGATGGAAGAGGGTGGTTGGGATTTATGAGAGGTGGATACCTCTTTTGACTTGATTACTTCTTTTTGCTTGGGAACCCATACCATTTTAATTTTTGAATTTGCTTGTGAACATATGGGTTTGGATAACTTTTTGGATGGATTTTTCTTTGATTCTTGACATTTGTACCCTAAGGAATTAGGACCCTTAGAATTTTTTGCTTTATAGGTGGAGGCATCCAAACTTTTACTTTTGAATCCCATGAACATGGTGGAATGAGTGTGTTGCTTCTCAATCTAACTGGATGTTTCCCAGTTATCCCTACAAGGTAGCCACCATTGATTAACAAGATTTCTAGGCCAAGGGCCAACAATATAGGAGATAGACTCTATAAATATCTCCTCTTCTTCTTTAGGCTCTGCAAAACCAAGGGGGGTATTCCCTAATCAAACATCCATGAGATATGCTTATGAACTAGCTGGGATGTTGACATAAAGTAGATAAATCCTCTTTTATGCAAACCAAAACTATGAAATAAGTGCAAAGGGGCTAGCTTTGGGCCTATGCTCAGTTGTGAATCAGAGGATTTTGGTCCTAAAACTACTTCTAACAGTTCTAAAGGTTTGTATTTTGAAGTATGAATTTATGTTTTGGTATTTGGATGCAAAACTAGGACCTTGGTTGTAACCTCAATACAAGACTAGATCAGTGCCTATCTCAGGGCTCGAAGTCAATAGACATACACATGTGAATGGTTATCATAAACATATATCAATGACTAGATTTCAAGGGGATTTATAGTATCTGCCTTACAGATACTTCCCAAAACTAAGTATTTAGTTATCTCTGCTTACAAACATCCTCACTGCAATATATTCTTCCCAACACTTTAACCTAAAACATTTAATCTACTCCTTGAGTAGAAGTAAAAGACCAAGCATTCAATATAGAAAACCCATATTCTAGAATCTTAGATACCCCTTAGTTGTTTAGACTTAGTAGAAGAACACATTCAATTTGGAGACAAATAAAAGAACACATGCAATATAGCATTATTCATTTAAATCAACATGAAACCAATAAGTTTATTTGTAAAACATTCAACATATGATTCATAAACTCACAAGACAACCAAAATAGAGCCACCAATGAAGTTGTATCTTATCACAACACCAAAATTTGTCTAGTTTTTCAACAACCAAAACAATGAAGAACACACCTCTGATATACTCAGAATGTGCCCTCAATAGAACCGTACAATTGTCAAATCAAAACTCTGCCAATTACAATGCACCAAGGAATGGCACCCAAAAATAATCAATGCAACAGGAGACAAAACAGGAAGAAGCAGGAGAAGGGTGAGGAGTAGTTGAACTCAAGCCCTGTACTGCCGCTTGAATATTTTCCACTTGGAGGTGGTAGTTGACATGTCCCTTCGGCCCATACCGGCCCACAACCCCGCCATTAATGACATACCAACTTGCAGCCATCATGGAAACACAGTAGCAGATGTATAAACAATTTTCCCACCAAGAATGTCACTATATATGCATTGGAAAACCCTCGCCATCAAACATTTGAACATAGCCTTCGATCCCTCTCTGCATCTCCCAAATCTACAGCTCAAAAACTTTGAAAAGTCACCAGCCAATTAGAATGTGCCACGTAAGCACATTGTGCTTCCATCACTGACCTTTCCCTTTCTTATTTTGCCCTTTTTGCCCATGCATATGCAGCTAAAAATGAGATTGTATATACATACAATCATTCGCATACAAGGCGGACCCCTGGACATCATGAAACTAAGTTAAATCTGCATTTAGGTTCAGACCTTGTATGTATCTCCCTTTGCACTTTGGCATATACAACACAATTTATACAACCGACAGACCTCAAATTTCATTCACTGTATTTGATTCCTCCTTCGCGTTAGGGTTGTACATCTTTCCTTTGTATATCAGCTTATATGTTGCATATACATGCAACTAGCGGATTCCAAACCTTATGAGCTATATCACATTCCCCCTTCATGTCTAGGCCTTGTATATGCATGCTTATACATCACAAACATACAACACGAATATACAAAACAAAATATACAATCCGGACCTGTACCTTCTATTAACCAGAATACAATATCCATTGGGTTCGGGCCTTGCATATTTGGTTGTATGTGCCAACATACAATCACCTTTGAATGCAACTAGTGGATCCCACCCCTTGGATCCTACTTTGTATGTAACCTTTTCTTTGTATGTGCCTCTTGCATATTTCCAATGTACAATCAGCTTTATATCTTGTAACATACAATTGCCCTTGTATGTATCCTATGTATCGGCTCTCTCATACATTACCTAATGTACCTTCCACCTTGCATATCCGCAGGCCCCACCACATTTTCTTTTGCATGTTGCCAATGTATATTTCCTCTTGTACATTGCCGCCGATATACCTTTCACTATAGCGGATGCATGTTGTCCTTGTATCTACCCATTGCATGTATAAACATACAACACAAATATACATGCAAAACTTGATATGCAAGTAAGGAATATTTCTAGAATCTGTGATAGATTCCTCAATGTATATGCACCTATTTTAAGCCCAATATGATTGCGGAATGCATATAACTAATTTTTTCATCATTTTTGAAAGCCGATTAAAAATTCTTTGACCCACCAATGCACATTTGACCTGCATGTGTATACAAACAGCCTTGTATATACAAAGTGACATGCATACAACAAAAAATTTTGCACTCTTCAACTACAAAGGCGAAAATACTTAGAAATTTTTTAGATTTTTGGGAAGGTGCCTGCATATTTAAATACTTAAAACTTCAATGTTTATGCAGGTAGTAACATTGGCTCCAACTGGGGACGTGCAGGCACAAGGCTGCACCGAGAATTGAACCACTCTAGGATAGACCAAGCAAAACATAAAACACCAGCCACTATACAAGGTGCACATAGACTATTTACACCTAATTTATAAATGTGCACAGAGGATGATCACTTATGAAAAATAGGGCTTTAGGAACTGACGGTGCACTCACAGTTCTAGTAATTCACTACTTAGGGCCTGGAGAAAGTAGGAATTTTCTCCATGAATATTGCTGATTTGATATGGGCCCATCCATAACAGCTCAAATTTATTATGCTTACCCTTATCTTGGCTCTTTGCATTCCAAACAAGGACCAAGTCACTTATCTGAAACTTCCTTTTTGTAGCCCTTTTATCAAACAAATATTTCATCTTCTATTGTTTCTTGATATTTGTCTTGTGTGCCTCTCTTCTGATTTCATCTAATGCAACCAGCCAATTTATCCTTTTAGTCATTGAGTCCTCAACCTCTGTATCATTTTCTTGTATAAATCTATAGACTGGCAAAAGGTTGTTCACAGGTAACTTAGCTGGTGCACCATACACTAACTCAAAAGGTGACCTTCCAATTGATTCCTTCACTGTCATCCGGTTACCCATAGTACCATCTTTAACTTTGAATCCCATGCCCTTTTTCTCTTATCTACCATCCTTTTGATGATTTTCATGAGGCTCTTGTTACTTGACTCTACTTGACCATTTCCTTGTGGCTGATATGGTGATACATATGACAAGTTAATCTCATAACTATTGCAAAAATCAACAAACTCACTAGATCTGAAGCACATGGCATTGTCTATGACCACCCTGACTAGCACTCCAAATTTGATAATAATGTGTTCCAAAATAAAATCCATCACCACCTTGCTTGTAGATTTCTTAGTTGGAATAGCTTCAACCCATTTGGTAAAATAGTCGGTGGCAACCAGAATCCAACTATGTCCTCCACTTGATTTTTCTAAGATTTCCCCTATAAAATCAATTCCCCATTGCTGAAATGGTGCCTCCACAGTTACAGTTCTAAGGGGTAATGCACCTTCATACTTTGGTTTTCCTGAGAACCTTTGACAGGGATCACACTTTCTTACCATCTTTTGTGCATCTAAGAAAAGGGTAGGCCACCAATAGCCTGCTCTAAGAATTTTGTGGGCCATTGTCTTGGTAGTGTAAAGTCCACCACACATTCCTTTGTGCATGTCATTTAGAATATCTTCAACTTGATTTTTATCCACACACCTATGTAATACACCATCAGGATTTTTCCAATACAACTCTCCCTGAAGGATTATGTATTTGATTGCATGTAGCTTCAAGGTCCTTTTCTGACTATCACTGAAGTGGGAAGGACAATTCAAATTCTGCAAGTAATATATGATGTCCTTGTACCATTCAGATTCTGACATATTAACAATTTCATTCTGAACTACATTCACTTGGCATGCTTTCAGATTTGACTGTGTGATCATCTTAGCCAAACCCTGTCCCCTTACCAGTTTAGTGATTTGTATCTCTATGTTGAACTCTTGCAACTTGTTTATCCACCTACATCTTCTTCCTGTCATTTCCTACTAAGTAAAAATATCTTTAACTGCTGCATGGGGCACATATGCAACTATCCAAGAGCCTACTAAATATGGTCTGAAGCTCTTGACTGCTCTAGCATATGCCTACTTTTCCATGATATCATATTTCAATTTAGCTGCCTGTAATGACATGCTAAAGAAAATAATAGGCTACTCAAAACCATCCTAATTTTTCTGCAATAAACATGCAGCAATAGTATGAAAAAAAGCAAATGAGAACAACTAAAATGGCTTAGAAAAATTAGGAGATTTCAATATAGGAGCCATCTTTATAGCTTCTTTGATATTCTAAAATGATTTAGTTGCCTCATCTCCCCATTTGATAATTTCACCCTTCTTCAGCATCTTAGAAATGTCCTTTGTAGTCTCTGCAAAGTTGGGGACAAATCTTCTAACAATGTTGATCTACCCAAAGAAAGACTAAATGCCTTTCACTGTTTTAGGGATCTGAATTCTATCAATTGCAACAACTCTTTTAGAATCAATCCTAACCTCATCCTTGGAAACAATGTGCCCTAATAATTTTCCTTCTATTACCCCAAAAGCACACTTCTTTGGGTTAAGTGAGATGCCATACTCCAGTGCTCTAACAAAAATTTGTTCTAAGTGCATGCAATGTTGCTCCTCCTTTTTTGAATAGGTAGTCAAATCATCCTAGTATACAGCCAAGATTGAGTCAATCAATCCTACAAAAGCAACATCCATGGCTCTTTGAAATAAAGTACCTACATTTGTTAGTCCAAATGGCATTCTTACATATACATAAGTTCCCCATGGAGTGGTAAAGGCAATATTGTATTGTTCAGGTTCCTTTACCTTTACCTGATTGTATCCTGAGAATCCATCCATCATGGATAAAAGATTACAACCAGTTACTTTTTGCAGCATAGCCTCCATATTGGACAGTGGATAATTATTCTTTAAAGAAGACATATTCAAATTTCTGAAGACAACACAAAGTCTTATGTCACCATTTTTCTTTCTAATGGGAACAAGATTGGACACCTAGGTTGAGTGTCTGATAGGCACAATTATTCCAGCCTCCCTAAGCTTTATAAGCTCTTCCTACATTTTTGGAGCTAGGGTTGGGTTAATAGGCCTTTATTTTTGTCTGAACGGCTTAGTCCCAGGCTTCAATGGGATCTCATGCTGGAATAAATCCTCCCTATAATCTTTTAGGTCCTCATATGACCAGGCAAAGACATGCTTATATTTCTTCAATAATGCTATCAACATGTTCCTGATGTGCGGCTTGAGCTATTTGCCAATGTATACTCTTTTGGGGGCATGAGATGTCCCCAAGTTCATCTCCTCCAAATCATTCTTATTTGTAGGAGACACCTTTGAAATAAACTGGTCTCTATTGTCAAATGCTCTTTCTAAAGCAACCAATCCTCTAGGGATTTTATTCATTTTAAGTTGAATCACTTCCTTCCCCATGAGAGTTTCTTTCCATCCACAAACAAAATTTTGAAAATCAATTTCTTGATTCTCATATTCATCTATTCAGTGCATAAACCTCAACAAATATTTATCATCATCAAATACTTGCCAACTGCATATATTTTCTGGCACTACAGGTCTAATTTTAACCTCAACATTTGTAACATCAGACAGAGTGATATCATCTGGCCTTATGGCCACATTAGCTAAAAAATCTGCCATGACATTTTTTGATCTTTCTATCCAGTTTATTGAAAATGCATCAAACAATTCAATTGTATCCCACACAGCATGCTTATACTATTTTAACCTTTTATTTTTTGAAGCATACTTATCTCTAACCTGGGAAACAATTAACTCTAAATCTCTAAATACTTTTACCATCTTAATTCCATTCTTCATAGCAACATTCAATCCTAGCAACAGAGTTTCATATTCTGCAATATTGTTGGTGCAGGCAAATTTTAACAAGAAAGAGAATTTCAAAAGCTTACCAACTGGAGATAAAAACACAACTCCAGTGCCAAAGCCTTCCTTTGAACAAGCTCCATCAAAATACATAGTCCACAAACCCTGTTGGTCCAGCTCTTGAATGCAAATATCTTTCTCCTTATTTCCTCCTTGATCACCCGAGACAACTTTGAAGTTTTCACAATCAATGCCCACAAAATAGACATGCTCCTCTGAATCTTGATTCTTAACCATTTCTGATGATCTTTCTTCTCTGACTAGTTTGACATCTTTGACATTCATTGGGATTATGGCATATGATAGGTCTAGTTGCATACTTCCACCAATCAATGTTGCCCATCTTCTTGACAACAACATACCATATTGTGGCTTTATGTCAACCACTGTTATGTTCATTTTGTAAGTTTTTTTGGGATATACTGCCAGTGTGAAGTTCACATCCTTCATGATTCCAATGACTGGTACCTCCCTAGCATCCATTGTGTAGCATTTTCCACATGCCTTGTCTATTTTCAATCCAACTTGTTGCATGATTGCCAAAGGCATGATATTTCTTAATGCTCCTGAGTCGAGCATGCAATTCCTGATCACTTTTCCATTCATAACAAGGGAGACATAAAATGGTTCAACCTGTGAAGGGCATTTTGTCATGGTCACCTCTAGGTATACTTCAGGAACCTCATCCTCTTCAATACACAAGGTGTGCTTCTTACCTTGACCCTCAACATTTTGCTCAGCCTGACAAGCTACTCCTAAAATTAAAGACAATGCCTTATTCCTGATTTCTTCAACTTTCATCATTTCCATCAACGGAACAGAGATCTTCACCTGGGATAAAACTTGAGTTATGTCAAAAGGAGCATAATTTTGTATAACAGTTGTAGCCTGATCCGTGTTTTTACTCTTATCCTGCGCTGATCCAGCTTTAATCTTAGCGGCCCTCTAATTGTTATCCATGGCCTAAGAATCCTTAGTTTGGTCCTCACCTTGGGGAATTTTATTTTTTGGTCCTTGACAATCATGACCTATTTTTTCTTAAATTCTTCTTGTTACTATTCCAATGCGTCTTTTGTGGTTCAGCCTTCTTATGATTATACGCTGGTTGATTTACAAAGGTATTTTCTAGTTGATGTGGGTCACCTTCCTAAGCTTTATCTCTAAGATTATAATTGCTTTTGACCTAAGCTACTGCCACAGCTATGAGAGCTCTAATATCTTCATCGGAAGGCCTTCTCAAATTATTCAGAAAAATATGTGAATCCTGAGCATAAGCATAGTTGTCTTCATCATCTTCATCACATGAAATTGTTAGATTCAGGGCAGACAATTGAGAGGGGGGGTGAATCAGTTGTCCAAAACTTTTCTTTTATCTAAACACTTACATTCACTTAGTAGTATAATGATAAATCAATCATGAAACTTACTGCATTTAATTCAAGAGCAGAAACACATCAGCACATGAGACACCAAGATTTTACCGTGGAAAACCCAGTTAAGGGAAAAACCACGGGGTGACTTGTTGGCAAGAGACACTATATGGATTCATGGTTGTTGTCATTGATGGCAACAAAGGTCATCCCACATATCCGCAAGTCATGATGTGCCTCCACCGGAAGTCAGAATAAAGAATGTTGTGGTCCGGTGAAGAAGAACAGAGCATGTGGCAAGGTCCGACAGATTGGTGCGGATCTCTCAGAGGAAGTGTCTTGGTGCAGTGCGGATTTGGGGAAGTCAAGAGGACTACCTTGAGTGGTATATTCCAAGGATTTAGCCTCCGGTGATGGACAAAGAAAAAGATATGAATGGTTGAGTACCGGATTCCTGAGAGACAGTGAAAACAGAGGAAGAACTGACTGGCAGAGTATCAGACTGCTTTCCGGATGTGTTACTGTTGATGATAGAGGTTGTTAAGGCATGAATCATGTTTGGCCGACATGATTAATGATATCTACAAATACATGCTTGATCCGCATTGCTTGGTGAGGAAGGATTCAGCCGACAGAATGAGAGTTTGTAAGAAACTAGACTGTTCCGGATGCCGACTAGAAAGGTGATGAAATTACTTGTGCGGATATATATAGAGGATGGATTTAGTTGTGAAGGGTGTGTTGTTGTGGAGATATATGCGAATAAGTCCAGATAAGAGCAGAGGTAGCAAAAAGGATCCGGTATGTGAAAGATAGCAGAATAAAGAACAGAGGAAAGATGAAGTGCAGCAGATCAGTGTACTGAGCCTAACCGGAACTAAACTCCAACATATGCAGATGCTTCCAATCAGTTCAAGACTGTGATTCTCATCACTTTGTAGACAGTGTGTCTTCTTGTAGGCAGTGGGCCTCTTGTGAGCAGTGTGCTCGGGCAGTGAGCCCTAATTGGCAAGTGCCATTTTTGTAATTTCCTATTCTTCTAACAGAGAATAATTTTGGGTTAATCACCCCGTGGTTTTCTCCCTTAACAGGGTTTCCACGTCAAAAATACTGTGTCATGTGTTTCTTATTTCATGGTTAATGTTTTTGTGTTTGATTTTATGTTGCATCAATTAAAAGGAAAGTTCAATAAGGGAAATAATTAGGATAACTGATTCACCCCCCCCTCTCAGTTATCAACAATTGGTATCAGAGCTAAGTTCCTTCTAATAGAGCCTAACAGCTTGAGGAAGATCTGGGATTTCAAATGGATGCATATGGTTTAAGGGAGCAACTCAAGACTGCTCTTGAGGATCTTGAACAGTCAAATTCTGAAGTCAGTGAATTAAAGGAAAGACTCAGACAGGCTGATGAATTCATGAGAGAATTAAAAGACAAATTAAGTCTCTCTATGAAAAAGAGAAAGGAGCTGCTTCAACAGTTGGCAAGACAAAGTGAAGAAAGCAATACAAATGAAGAATTGACTGAGCAAACCAAGTTATGTGAAAAGTTATCAAAAGAAGTCATTATGTTAAGACATGAAATGGAATCAGGAACTATAAAGTTTACTCAAGAGATTGAAGAAAAAAGAAAGGCTGAAGACAATCTAAGACAATCTCTTAAAGAAAAATCAGAAGAATGCCACCAGATGGACAGGATTATCAGACATCTTGAATCTGATCTTGAAGATGCCAAAGATAATGAAGGAAAACTTGAGGATCAAATTGCCTCTCTCAAAAGAGACCTTCAAACAGCAAATGAATATAAAGAGAAATTCAAGATAAGTTCTGCTCAACTTGAAGTTCTTCTTGGAAGTCAAAAGAGGACAGATGACAAGTATGGTTTGGGATATGAGAAAGGAGAAAGCTCCGGATCCGGTCAGAAGAATCTTGGATCAGAAAATCCAAGAAGCAGGCCTAGAAGACCTCCGGTAAGACAGCCAAATGCTCAAAGATATCCATCCTTCAATGGATACTGCCACAGCTGCAACCACTTTGGTCACAAAGCTAATCAGTGCAGAATGAGAATGAATCAGATTAATTCATCCTTCTCCGGACAGTGCTTCAACTGCAAAAGGTATGGACACAAATCCCATGAATGCAGAAGTATGCAAGCAAACAAATCATTCAAAGGTAGATGCTTCACATGCAATAGAGTAGGTCATATGGCTAATCAATGCAGATCAAGAGGATATCAGTCAAATATGCAAAGAAATGTTATTTGCCAAATCTGCAATAGGTCCGGTCATAATGCTAAAGTTTGCAGAAACAAGAATCAGGACAAAAGAGGTCCGGTGTATAATCAGAATCAAGACAAGGGTAAACAAAAGATGAATGCGGATGAGGTTAGGAATCAGATGAGCAAGATTTGGGTGAAGAAAAGTTCAAAGAATTTAGAGGTTGGATCCGCACCAGACTCTGGTGCTGATATTTCTTCCGGAAATTAAAAAAATGAGCTCAGGCTCAGGGGGAGACTCAAAGAAAATCTTGTTCCCCCAGCCCAACAAGTGGTACCAGATGTGGCACAAGATGCGGATCAAAGGGTTTGTAGATATGAGTCTTGAGATACTTCAGTCAAGTTTTCAGAGGTCCGCATGGAGTTATGAAGAAGCTGTGATCGATCAAATAAGACCTGTTCAGGGAGATGCTCCGGTATGATAAAGGATTACAAAAAGGTCCGGAAAGATCCAGAAATGCACTATCTTGTTCTGCGGATTGGACAGAGTGTTTGGGATGTTCTTGTAATATGTTACCTTGATTTATTCATGATTGAAAGATCCGGATGATATCCACAGATCAGGACTAATCCGGGATACTCCAAGCTATCCAGACAAGGCAAACCGGAATGATGTAGGTGAAGCATTTATTGCAGACAGATATTAGGGTTCGCGGAGCAATTTAAGGGATTTCTCAAAGGTCATTTGCCCATTCTGCACTCGAGAAGAAGCGAAAAGTGGAGCTCTACAACAAGGTTCATCAAGCACACCAAGGATCTCCTGCCGAAGCTATTGCATAAAGAAATCAATCCAACCACTCCGTACAAACCGAAGGCGCATAAGGTATTCTCCGTTTTTCATTACCTCACTGCAAATCTTTGAAGAATGGCTACTCCAAACATAGTTAAGATCTCTGATAGACCTCGCCCCTCATTCAAGAAACATCCTTACAAATCATTGGAGGTAGATCCACTAGGAGCCTTCTCTAGTGTTCCTCACGGAGTTTTACATACCGAAGACATTAGGGTTTACATACATGCAAACATTGAGGAATTTGGGGAATTCAAATTAAGAGACCTCTATCACAAGCAACTGATAGACAATGCTTTTGAGCTTAAACCAGAGTATAAGGATATCCAGAAGAAACAATTTGAGCAATTTATTCATTTCCCCTGCTTTGAAGAAGATGAATGGGTCCGGTATGTACTGAGCAGGATGCATGACAACTTTCTATGGCTAGATAGACCCTGCAAGATCACAAAAGAGGCAATTAGAGCAGTAACTGGTCTATACTCTTCCGGAGGGGTACCTATCCTCAAATCTGTCAAGAACAACATTGTAACTGAGGCCACCGGATCAAAATTTGACAAGAGGGCAATGACCATTGAAGATATTTCAGATGCAGATATCAAATATGCATCAATGATAATAGGATACAAGATCTATCACTCCAGCAGGGAGAATTCTGTATCCGGAACTGCAGTATACACTGCCTATGAAATGCTAAGAAAAAATGCAAAATATGATCTCTGCGAACTACTGCTAAGCCAATTAATGGAAAACATACAGAAAATCAAGAAGGATAAGAATAATTCCTTTAAGTATGGTACTCTTATTGTATGTCTATTCTTCTACTTCATGAATGAGCTACCCGGAACAAGTGGATGGGTATGGCAGAATGACAAACCTGTTGCAGTCCAGATAAGAGACTATTTGCATGGACTTGGGGATGCAAAAGCGAGGAATACAGCTCTATGGGGATACTTCAAAAACTTTCAGAGCATGATGCAAGCAAGAGAGAGAATTCCCCAGTCTCTTGTTGAAAAATACAAAGACTCAGTGTGCTTTATGGTTGACACTAATCAGTGCCTAATGGAGGCAGTAGAGCCAAGGACTGTCTGGATCATGCCCATGGGGTATGAAGTGGATGAACAGATAGTGGAGCTGCATGTTCAACACATGCTAAGTCAGCCCAAAGATCCTAAGGCAGAAAGGTTTGGAACCTTTGAGGAGCTGAGTGTAAAAATACATGTAGAACTCAGGGAACCTGAGATTAAAAGAAAGGTGAGAAAAGAAGTAGAGCACATTGCTCAAGGCCTAGGCATCTCAAAGGAGGCACTTGATGCCAGCCGGGAAAAGAGGAGGAAGGCTGAGGAAGAAGAGAAAAGTAAAGAAAGTGCTCCGGTTCAAGCTCCCACCCGGACCAGATCATCAAAGAGATCTGCACCTCCCACAACCAAAAGTTCAAAACCGGAAGCTCAGGCATCCGGTAAGAGATCCAAGACAAAAGCCACAAGGGCTTATGGAAGCCAAAAGGATGAAGAGGAAACAGAATCAGATGAGGGAGTAAGAGAAATAAAGAAACAGAAGAAGAAAGGATCCGGTAAGCCCTCCACAGGCCAAGACAAGGATGAAATGGCAGAAGGATCTGTTGAAAAGCCCACTCTGTCTCTAGAGAGCATAATCAAGTCGGTCACGGTGGATGGAAACCTTCAACCAATGACTGAATCATATGATGACTTCAGTGAGGCTGACCAAAAAACTCTGCAGGAGGCCACAGTAAAATATCTTAACATATACAATAAGGCTTTCATTGAAATAATATCTCTTATTCCTAAAAGCCTAGAAAAGGAATTGGAAGTAAGAAAGAATAATGCTCATGCTAAAGATCTTGAGATCCGGGAGCAGATAGCTATTCAGCTATATCCTCAAATTGATCCCAAGACAATGAACATTATCTTCAAGGACTGCAAAGATGAGTTCAGAAGCAAAGCCAGGATGAATCAACTCATGCTTGGTGAGACTGACAAAGTGGCCCAAGAAACAGAAGAGATCCTCCGGAAGGCCTTCAAAAGGTTCAATCTTCCTATTGTAGAGGATTTAGGTACAGAAACAGCTGAGGACTTGGGACCCTCTGCTCCAGAAGAAGTGGCCCATGAACAAGCTAGCATCTCTCCTCCGGTTTCCCCTACAGTCTCCGGATCCAAAGAAGAAGAGCAATTACAGGAGAAGGAAGCAGTGGTGAAAGACAAAGAGGTTGACAGTTCTAAGACTGCAGAAGAAAAGAAACATCTGTCTCCGGCAAGAGACACTGCACAAACTGTTCAACAATTTTTGAGCAAAGAAACTCTAGAGATTGATGAACCGGAGCTTCTAAAAGGCCCATTTGATTTTGACTCTCTCTCTCCGGTACAAACAATGAAGATAGCTTCATTTGCAAATGCCAAGGCAAATGAAAAGCTCCTGAAGTCTCATATGGAAGACTGTGAGTTGATAGAGGCTACTTCCGGAGTACTTGTAAAGATCATGCCATCAATCCAGATAGATCCGACAGCCTCCTCTTCCGGTAATCTAAAAACCTTAGTCAGCAGTGTTGATACACATTTTGATTCTCTAGAAAAATCAGCTGAAGAAAAGGTCCGGAAGGAATTTTTGAATAAAAGATTTTCAGAAATATTAGAATTAATCTCTAAGGATAGGAAGATTGTAAGCATTGGAATAAAGAGCTTAGAGAATGCTCTTAAGGATGGCGGTGACATCTATAAATTTTGTATATCCTGGTCAAAGGCAACAGCAGCATTTGACAAGAAAATAAAAGAGGAACAGGATAAGCTACAAAGCCTATCTCAAAGTTTTGATCCTCTCTCTTCCTCTATAATAAATCAAGAATGTCAGACTATTGCAGTCTTGAATGAAATAAAGAATCTTGAGAAGGAAAGAAAGAACATCACTAACCGGATGGGAGAACTTAGAAGGATTATAATCCCTAAGTTGGAAACTATGCATGAGGCCATCAATGATGCTCAGACCACCGCCCAAACAAAAGATCCGACAGATCTCAAGCGGGCAGAAGCTTTTGCATTTTTGCTAAGTGGTCACATTTCAATTTTGGATAGAATGAAGCAAAGTTGGGCTACAGAAATGATCCAATTGCAGACATCCTTTGCAGACATTCTTCAGTACATGTGAGTATGTAAATATGCGGCTATATATAGAAAATTTTTGAAAATTTTGGTGTGCGGACCCTACCCTTTGCCATTGATGTCAAAGGGGGAGTGAGGAGCAGTGAAAAATGAGGGATCCAACTAAGGGGGAGTTCCAGAAATTGTATATAAGGACAGAGCATCAGCAAAGGGGGAGCATAGTGAAAACACTTAGTCATTTTTCACTAAGTGTTGCCATCAATGCCAAAGGGGGAGATTGTTGGCAAGAGACACTATATGGATTCATGGTTGTTGTCATTGATGGCAACAAAGGTCATCCCACATATCCGCAAGTCATGATGTGCCTCCACCGGAAGTCAGAATAAAGAATGTTGTGGTCCGGTGAAGAAGAACAGAGCATGTGGCAAGGTCCGACAGATTGGTCCGGATCTCTCAGAGGAAGTGTCTTGGTGCAGTGTGGATTTGGGGAAGTCAAGAGGACTACCTTGAGTGGTATATTCCAAGGATTTAGCCTCCGGTGATGGACAAAGAAAAAGATATGAATGGTTGAGTACCGGATTCCTGAGAGACAGTGAAAACAGAGGAAGAACTGACTGGCAGAGTATCAGACTGCTTTCCGGATGTGTTACTGTTGATGACAGAGGTTGTTAAGGCATGAATCATGTTTGGCTGACATGATTAATGATATCTACAAATACATGCTTGATCCGCATTGCTTGGTGAGGAAGGATTCAGCCGACAGAATGAGAGTTTGTAAGAAACTAGACTGTTCCGGATGCCGACTAGAAAGGTGATGAAATTACTTGTGCGGATATATATAGAGGATGGATTTAGTTGTGAAGGGTGTGTTGTTGTGGAGATATATGCGAATAAGTCCAGATAAGAGCAGAGGTAGCAAAAAGGATCCGGTATGTGAAAGATAGCAGAATAAAGAACAGAGGAAAGATGAAGTGCAGCAGATCAGTGTACTGAGCCTAACCGGAACTGAACTCCAGCATATGCAGATGCTTCCAATCAGTTCAAGACTGTGATTCTCATCACTTTGTAGACAGTGTGTCTTCTTGTAGGCAGTGGGCCTCTTGTGAGCAGTGTGCTCGGGCAGTGAGCCCTAATTGGCAAGTGCCATTTTTGTAATTTCCTATTCTTCTAACAGAGAATAATTTTGGGTTAATCACCCCGTGGTTTTCTCCCTTAACA
The DNA here is from genome assembly GCA_027924645.1 of Cunninghamia lanceolata. Taxonomy (NCBI): domain Eukaryota; kingdom Viridiplantae; phylum Streptophyta; class Pinopsida; order Cupressales; family Cupressaceae; genus Cunninghamia; species Cunninghamia lanceolata. Next base: position 6,632,484 of record BSBN01000402.1, read on the forward strand.
GGGTTTCCACGTCAAAAATACTGTGTCATGTGTTTCTTATTTCATGGTTAATGTTTTTGTGTTTGATTTTATGTTGCATCAATTAAAAGGAAAGTTCAATAAGGGAAATAATTAGGATAACTGATTCACCCCCCCCTCTCAGTTATCAACATGACTAACCCAAGATTATATTCTCTATTAGAAGAATAGAAAGAATAAAATGGCACTTGCCAATTAGGGCTCACTACCCGAGCACACTGCTCACAAGAGGCTCACTGCCTACAAGAGACACACTGTCTACAAAAGAATAAGTATCACATACTTGAACTGGTAAATAGCATCTTCACCATGCTTGAGTCAGTTCCATTTAAGCCCAAAACTTCTGCTCTATCTTTCGCTCTTCTCCTCGCTACCACACACTCATCTTCATAAGGACTACTTTGAAATGACCTTGCAATGCCTTATTTATACACGACATCAACTTAGGAATGATCATCTAAGTCAGCTAACAACCATAAGAACATTCGCAAGATGTATAATTCATCTGGTCAGCTAGTCACAGAAAGAACACCATCATCTGGAAGCTATTCTTCAATTATGAGCTCCAACTCCAATGCAAACCACCAACACAAACTGGACACAATCCAAAGACTACCACAAGCTTGTCTGAATCACCAAGAACATCCACACTTCATCTGCTTACTGAAATCCTTCTCTCCTTCATCTGAAACCTCAAGAACATAGTCTGTAATCACTGTCACAAAAGATTAGATGCTTGTGGACCTTCAAACCATGAACCAATCAAGCTGACACTCCACAAAGACTTCCTCAACACATCCTTAAATCCGCAGAATAGGATAATGCATTTCTGGATCTCATTGGAACTATCTGTATCACTCTGCCACCACTGAACATCTGTCGGAACCAGTTTTACTTGAGCGGCCACAACTTCTTCAAATCTTCATGTGTACCTCTAAAATCTCTACTAGACCACCTTAAGACACATATCAATAAACCCTTTAATCCGCATCCTCTGATCCTCAACCTATCTTGGACTTTTACCTTGTTGTCATCACTATTCTTCACTGTTCTTGATTGAGACTATTTTTTTCAATATCCTCAGCACACAACTCATCCAATCCTTATCATTAATGCAACAGGAGTATGTTGACATCAATGACAACACCAGTTAGGCCAATACTTGCAACAATCTCCCCCTTTGTCATTGATGGCAACATATGATGTGAAAAACTATTTTAACCATCAAGACAATAACTTTTTCTTACTGTCACAACTCCCCCTAATAGAAATAACCATTTATATGTCTTTTCTTCCTTTATTGCTCCCCCTTTGATCAGCAACCACTTGTTTTTCACATGTCTTCTCTCCCCCTTTGACATCAATGGCAAAGGGCACATACTTGCAACTTTACCATTTCAGAATCATATCTTCTGCTCCCCCTGCATAGCAATTCCCCATCATCAGTCCGGACCACAACATGAGACTGTGATATTCACCAGACTGATGCACATTAGTGCACCTTAGTTCATCACCGGAGGGGCAATAACCCTTAACTTCTCCCTTAGATACTCAAAAGAGTCCTTAGGCAGAGGTTTAGTAAAGATGTCCACAATCTGCTCCTTAGAAGGCACAAACTCCAATCTAACTTCATTCTTGTTCACTTGCTCTCTCAAAAAGTGAAACTTGATGGATATGTGTTTGGTCTTTGAGTGTAACACCAGATTCTTAGATATGTTTATTGCACTTGAATTATCATAGAAAATTGTGATAGGCTCTTCATACTCCACTTTGATATCTCTTAACATCTGCTTCATCCACAACACTTGAGTACAACTACCTACTGCTGCTATATATTCTGCTTCAGTTGTAGACAGATATATTGCCTCTTATTTCTTGTTCAGCCAAGAAACCAGTCTCTTCCCCAAAAAGAATGCTCCACCATTGGTACTTTTCCAATCATCCACATCTCCTGCCCAATCTACATCTGTATATGCATGAGAAAAATCATGATCTCTAGGATACCATAGACCATACTCAACTGTCCCTTTTAGATATCTAAAAATCCTCTTGATTTCCATGACATGAGATTCTCTAGGATCAGCCTGGAATCTAGCAACAAGACCAACAGCTTGCATAATATCTGGTCTAGTTTGAGTGAGATACAACAATCCTCCAATCATTGATCTGTACTTTGTCTGATCTGTCTTAGGAGAGTCATCATCTTTGCTCAACTTATATCTGGTTGCCATGAGAGTATTCATTGGCTTTGAATCTTCCATCCCAAATTTCTTCAACAATTCTTTTGCATATTTGGTCTGAGAATTGAAGATACCTTTCTTTGTTTGAGTGATTTACAGAGCCAAGAAGAAATTCATTTCACCAAGCATGGACATCTCAAACTCACTTTTCATTTGATTTGCAAAAGTTTTACACATACTATCTCTTTCTCCAAAGATGATATCATCAACAAACACTTCAACACCTAAGATGTTTTCATGATCAATTTTGAAATATAAGTTACTGTCAATAGTACCTTTGTTGAAACCAATCTTCAAGAGATGCTTATCCAATCTTTCATACCAGGTTCTTGGGGCTTGCTTCAGTCCATACAATGCCTTCTTCAACTTGCAGACCATATCACCATTATCAGACAATTGAAATCCATCCGGTTGCTCAATGTACACTTCTTCCAAATCACCATTCAAGAAGGCAGACTTGACATCCATCTGATATACCTTGAAATCCTTGAAAGTAGCAAATGCAAGAAATAATCTGACTACTTCAATTCTTTCCATCGGAGCAAAAGTTTCTTCACAATCAACTCCTTCTATTTGAGAGTAGCCTTTGCAAACTAATCTGGCCTTATTTCTGATTACTTCACCAACTTCATTTAGTTTGTTCCTGAAGACCCATTTGGTTCCAATCATATTCTTGTTTCTAGGTCTAGGAACAAGATCCCAAGTGTGATTCTTCTCAATTTGCATCAGTTCTTCCTCCATTTCCTTAGTCCATTTTTCATCATTGCAGGCTTCATTCACTGTCTTAGGTTCAATCTTTCAAATCAAACAATACTCATCTAAATCTTGAGCAATTCTCCTTCTTTTTTGTACACCTTTGCTTTTGTCACCTATGATCTAATCTTCAGAGTGGTTCAGTCTTACATACCTTGGAACTTTGGGAGTTTTTTGCACTTCTAACTCTTGATCAGGCTCATTGAAATGTATCTCTTCTTCCTGACTTACTGGATCAGCTTGAGTATGTTTTTTAGAAGAGACTTGGGCACCTTCAATCAGAGCATTATTCTGATCATCTTCATCATACTCATAAAACCTTGAGGGTTTTTCAATTCCTTCATCAACCTTCACATTTGTACTTTCTATAATCTTTCTCAATCTCTTGTTATAACACCGATATGCTTTGCTTTGAGTAGAGTAACCCAAGAATATTCCTTCATCACTTCTAGTATCAAACCTTCCTAGATCTTCATCCCTTTTAATGTAACATTTGCTACCAAAAACTCTGAAATACCTCACAGTGGGAGTGATGCCAAACCAAAGTTCATAAGGAGTCTTACTGGTATTGCTTCTGATTTGAACTCGATTTAGAGTGTAGACAGCAGTGCTGACAGCTTCTCTCCAATAGATCTAAGGAACATTTGCTTCCATCATCATGGTCCTGGATGCTTCCTAGATGGTCTGGTTCTTTCTCTCAACTACTCCATTCTATTGTGGATTCCTAGGAGCTAACAACTGTCTCTTTATTCTGTGTTTCTCACAGAAGTCTATGAACTCACCGGATGTGAATTCTCCACCTCTATCAGACCTCAGACATTTCAATTTTAATCCTGTTTCATTTTCTACCATAGCCTTGAATATTTTGAATTTCTCAAGTGCTTCTGATTTCTCCTTTAGAAAGGTTACCCACATCATTCGGGAATAGTCATCAATTAGCAACATGAAGTATCTATCACCTTGCACACTCTTGATTCTTGCCGAACCACAAAGATCAGTATGAACTAAGTCTAATAACCTGGTAGAAGACAGTTCCTTACTTTTGAATGAGACTCTGCTTAACTTACCCAACTGACATTCTTTGCACAAGCTATTAGTAGGTTTCACCAATTTAGGAAGATCTCTTACAGCCTAAGTATTGCTTATCTTGATGATATTATCAAAATTCACATGACACATTCTTCTATGCCATAGCCAACTCTAATCAACTTGAGCAAATAAACAACTTTTACCAGCACCAACCAAGTGGAAGATATTACCTTTAGTTTGAGTACCGGATGCAATCTATGTTCTAGAACTTTCAAAGATCTTGCATTTTCGATTCCTGAATCTAAGATCATAGCCTTTGTCCACCAACTATCCAACACTGAGAAGATTGTGCTTTAATCCTTCAACATACAGTATATTACCGGTTTTGTTCTTTCCATCAAAAGAAATAGTTCCTCTACCTCTAATTCTGCCAGCAGAATTATCACCAAACTTTACCACTCCTCCTTCATACCTTTCCAAATCTATGAACTTATTTTTGTCACCTGTCATATGGTGTGAACATCCATTGTCAATGACCCAATTGTCCTTTTCTTCAACTTGGGCAGCCAAAGCTCTTTCTTCAACTTTTTGATTGACAGATTCAAAGGGCATTGGATCTTCTTCCTTGATGGCAATGAACACCTAGTCACTTTCAGATTTGTCTCCTATCTCTGATTCATCATCTATTACTCCTTCATCATCTCCTTCATGAGCATAGTAACAATTCTTCTGGAATCTTGGTCTATTAGTGTTTGGCCTTGAAAATCTTTTTAGACACCTTGATGCAAAATGACCAATCTTATTGCAGTTAAAACATTCAAAAGACAATTTCCCTTCATACTTACTGGATCCTCTTGGCAGTCTTTTTGCAATAAGAGCTCCAAGATGAGCAGTTTTAGCTTCTTCTTCCAAGTCTTTTCTTGCTTTTTCATACCATGATAGTTTCCTTGAAGAGTTTTCTCCCTGATCAAACCTTTGTTTCCCTTTTATAGAGGCATTGGCTTTGAATGCAGATTCTATCTTTGGCAGATCATCTCCAAACTCGGCCATCTCAAATGCAGCTAATTTACCAACCAATTGATCTCTTGTGATGGTTGTGTGAGATCTGAATTCTTCAATTGCAGTAGCCTTGATTTTATAAGAAGTAGGAAGGGATCTGAGAACTTTGCCAACAATCTCATCTTCACTCAAGACTCCACCAGCATTTCTAATTCTACAAACAATCTCATTTACTCTTGGCATAAAAGTAGCAATAGTTTCATCATCTCTCATCTTTAGATTTTCAAATCTGTAGCCTTGCACTTTTAACATACTTGTGTCCTTCATGCAATACTTCCATTTTTTGCCAAATTTCAAAAGTAATTGGTAGGTCAATGACATTTGAGAGCTCTGAATCATATAATGCGCTTAGAAGAGCCTCAATGGTTTGCAGATTGTTTTTAGCATCAGTGAGTTTATTCAGGGTTTTTGGACCACCCTGTGGAGGTGCATACTATGTTGTAACCATGTTCCAGTATGCCATTCCCATACATTGCAAGTGACATTTCATGCGACCTTTCCAAAGAGTAAAATTGGTTCCATCAAATTTCAGACTATCCTTCTTGTAAGATGACATCCTGGATCTCCTCAAGCGGTTAAGCTCCTTTTAGAGGAACTTGGCTCTGATACCAATTGTTAGATTCAGGGCAGACAACTAAGAGGGGGGTGAATTAGTTGTCCAAAACTTTTCTTTTATCTAAACACTTACATTCACTTAGCAGTATAATGATAAATCAATCATGAAACTTAATGCATTTAATTCAAGAGCAGAAACACATCAACACATGAGACACCAAGATTTTAACATGGAAAACCTGGTTAAGGGAAAAACCATGGGGTGACTATCCCAAGATTGTATTCTCTATTAGAAGAATAGAAAGAATAAAATGGCACTTGCCAATTAGGGTTCACTACCCAAGCACACTGCTCACAAGAGGCTCACTACCTACAAGAGACACACTGTCTACAAAAGAATAAGTATCACATACTTGAACTAGTAAATAGCATCTTCACCATGCTTGAGTCAGTTCCATTTAAGACCAAAACTTCTGCTCTACCTTTCACTCTTCTCCTCTCTACCACACACTCATCTTAATAAGGACTACTTTGAAATGACCTTGCAATGCCTTATTTATACATGACATCAACTTAGGAATGATCATCTAATTTAGCTAACAACCATAAGAACATCCGCAAGATATATAATTCATCCGGTCGGCCAGTCACAGAAAGAACACCATCATCTGGAAGCTATTCTTCAATTGTGAGATCCAACTCTAATGTGGACCACCAACATGAACTGGACACGATCCAAAGACCACCACAAGCTTACCTGAATCACCAAGAACATCCACACTTCATCTGCTTACTGAAATCATTCTCTCCTTCATCCAGAACCTCAAGAACATAGTCTGTCATCACTGTCACAAAAGATTAGATGCTTGCGGACCTTCAAACCATGAACCAATCAAGTTGACACTCCACAAATACTTCCTCAACACATCCTTAAATCCACAGAACAGGATATTACATTTCTGGATCTCACCGGACCTATCTGTATCACTCTGCCACCACTGAACATCTATTAGAACTGGTTTTACTTGAGTGGCCACAACTTCTTCAGATCTTCCTGCGAACCTCTGAAATCTCTACTAGACCACCTTAAGACACATATCAATAAACCCTTTAATCCACATCCTCTGATCCTCAACCTATCTTGGACTTTTACCTTACTGTCATCACTGTTCTTCACTGTTCTTGATTGAGACTAATTTTCTCAATATCCTCAGCACACAGCTCATCCAATCCTTATCATTAATGCAACAGGAGTATGTTGACATCAATGACAACACTGGTTAGGTCCATACTTGCAACAGAAATTTGTTAGGAGCCCTGAGACCCATAACTTGTGCTTTCATCTACATCATAGGAAGAACACTCCCTATTTGTGGACAACATATTTACATTATCATCCTCCATACAATGTGGCTCATTACACTCATCACAGGCAATAGCATTATTATACAAGGACTGAGCGATCATACATTGCGACTGTGAGTGAGGCATTTGACATATTATGCACCATGGGGTGTCATCAATAATATTTACAGCCTTCTTCAAAGGATTAGAAGTTTCCCTTGCATTATGGGCTCTTTGATTAGTGTTGTTGTTATGTGGGAGAATGGGTTTGCCATTATGCCAATTAGTGTTATATGGCATATCATGCAATCAAGGTCTCTTTTCTTGTCTTTGGTAAACCTGCCTGTCAGGACCTATTCCCTTTTCATTTTTAGCAAGTCTATGACTCAGGTCCTTAACAACAGTTGTCAATTTATCTAATTTATCCTCAGAAGTAGATGCATTACCTTGACCGTTCTAAGGCTTATTTGGATTTTGTAGAATCTTCACATCATCCCTTTTGTTTGTCTTACCAGATGCTTTCCTATTATTTTCAATATTTGTTGCAATCCTGAAAGCATCCCTGAGGCTATTTGGACCCTTATCTCTTAATCCATAGGCTGTTTTGGCATCAAAAGCATTTATGTAAAGCACCATGCACATTGGCTCATTAGGTCTCATGTGAGGTGGCAATTTGTTCAACACTTTAGTGAATCTAGCATTAAAATCTGTAACATGCTCATTTGACCCCTTAGTGATGCTAGTGAATTCATTTACAAAAAAGCTTGGGTTAGTTTTGTCAGCATATTGTTCTTTAAAGATCTGTCTGAAATCATCCCATGATGAAATACTTCAGTCAGGCAGACCCTTATACCATTCTCTAGCTTCATCAACTAAGGATTGCATAAATAACTTCATGAAAACATCCTTATGTTCAACCTCAGAGTTATCCATAACATTTTGAAAAGCGTTTAGATGATCCTCACCTGACACAGTATTGTTTCCTAAAAACTTTGGCACTTGCGGCCTCACATGTTTGTCAATGGGATTAGGGTAGCTAGGAATACCATAAAAAACAAGCTGCCTGAATCTGTCCAGCTGCATAGGCTGTCTACCAAACTAATTAACACCAGCATTCCTATTTGCATTCTGATTTCTCACATTATTTAATGGTACCCTAACATTGTTTACATTCTATCCCTGATCATTCTACTGATACTGGATTTCATTTCTATGTGGTTTCTCAAGACATTTGCATTAGCAAGGGTGGGAACTGAATCATGTTGAGCAATTCTTAGAGCTTGCACTTTTTGTCTCATATATCTCTAATCTTCATAGCTTGTAAATATTCTAATTTAGCTCTTAAGCTTTTGATTTCTTCAACTAATTGTTCATCTTTGGGCATAGAAGAGGATGGTCCTTTTCCATATTGGTCATCATCGTCATCCCTTGGGGACTCAGTCTCTTCAAACCTATCAGATGGATCTAAGAAAGGGAGTTCCTAAAACACTTCTGATCTCACTCTCGAATTAACACCTTGTTGTCTTTCATATACATTCTAGATTTTGGCCTCAGTGTTTGAAAAATAAGGTATTGTTCGCTCTAAAGATCTTGGATTATCTTGAATATTATCATTACTTTTGGGAGAACCCTCATGACTAGCTTGAACAGTCCCTTTATTCATGTACATCATTTTTCTAGGTAATTCTTTAGACAAAGGATTACACAGGGATCTTCTCCCTTGCATACAAGTTTTTACTTTACCGGTTGGGAGATTTGTTCGGAGTCGCCACCTACTATTAGGAATTATTTTTTACCAGGGTTCTTACACAAAGCATTCCCTAGTAGAGTTGCCTAATCTATTGCTTCTCAATCCAACTAGATGTTTCCTAGTTATCGCTAAAAGGTAGCCACCATTGATCAACAAGATTTCTGGGCTAGGGGCCAACAGTACAAGAGATAGACTCTATGAATATCTCCTCTTCTTCTTTAGGCTCTACAGAACCAAGGGGGGTATTCCCTAATCAACATCCATGAGATATGCTTATGAACTAGTTGGGATGTTGACATAAAGTAGATAAATCCTCTTTTATGCGGACCAAAATTATGAAATAAGTGCAAAGACGCTAGCTTTGGGCCTATGCTCAATTGTGAATCAGAGGATTTTGGTCCTAAAACTACTTCTAATAGTCCTAAAGGTTTGTATTTTGAAGTATGAATTTATGTTTTGGTATTTGGATGCAAAACTAGGACCTTGGTTGTAACCTCAATACAAGACTGGATCGGTGCCTATCTCAGTGCTCGGAGTCAATAGACATACACATGTGAATGGTTATCATAAACATATATCAATGATTAGATTTCAAGAGGATTTATAGTATCTGCCTTATAGCTACTTCCCAAAACTAAGTATTCAGTTATCTCTACTTACAAACATCCTCACTGCAATATATTCTTCCCAACAATTTAACCTAAAACATTTAATCTACTCCTTGAGCAGAAGTAAAAGACCAAGCATTCAATATAGCAAACCCATATTCTAGAATCTTAGACACCCCTTAGCTATTTAGACTCAAAATGAGAACACATTCAATTTGGAGACAAATAATAGAACACATGCAATGAAGCATTATTCATTTAAATCAACATGAAACCAGTAAGTTTATATGTAAAACATTCAACATATGATTCATAAACTCACAAAACAACCAAAATAGAGCCACCAATGAAGTTGTATCTTATCATAGCACCAAAATTTGTCCAATTTTTCAACAACCAAAACAATGAGGCACACACCTCTGATATACTCAGAATGTGCCCTCAACAAAACTATACAATAGTCAAATCAAAACTCTGCCAATTACAATGCACCAAAGAATGGCGCCCAAAAATAATCAATGTAGCAGGAGACAAAATAGGAAGAAGCAGGAGAAGGGTGAGGAGTAGTTGAACTCGAGCCCTATGCTACCGCTTGAAGATTTTCCACTTAGAGGTGGTAGCTGACATGTCCCTTTGGCCCATACCTACTCACAACCCCGCCATTAATGACATACCAACTCGCAGCCATCATGGAAACACAACAGTAGATGCATAAACGATTTTCCCACCAAGAATGTCACTGTATATGCATGGGAAAACCCTTGCCATCGAACATTTGAACACAGCCTTCGATCCCTCTCTGCATCTCCCAAATCTATGGCTCAACAACTTTGAAAAGTCGCTAGCTAATTAGAATGTGCCACGTAAGCAAATTGTGTTTCCATCACTGACCTTTCCCTTTCTTATTTTGCCCTTTTCGCCCATGCATATGCAGCTGAAAATGAGATTGTATATACATACAATCATTTGCATACAAGGCAGACCCCAGGACATCATGAAACTAAGTTGAATCTGCATTCGGTTCCGGACCTTGTATGTATCTCCCTTTGCACATCGGCATATACAATACACTTTATACAACCGACGGACCTCAAATTTGATTCACTGTATTTGATTCCTCCTTCAGATCCGGGTTGTATGTCTTTCCTTTGTATATTGGCTTATATGTTGCATATACAAACACAATATACATGCAACCAGTGGATTCCAAACCTTATGAGCTATATCACATTCTCCCTTCATGTTTGGGCCTTGTATATGCGCACTTGTACATCACAAACATACAACGTGGATATACAAAACAAAATATACAATCCGGACCTGTACCTTCTATTAACTAGAATGTAATATCCATCAGGTTTGGGCCTTGCATATTTGGTTGTATGCGCCAACATACAATCACCTTTGAATGCAACTGGTGGATCCCACCCCTTGGATCCTACTTTGTATGTAACCTTTTCTTTGTATGTGCCTCTTGCATATTCCTGATGTACAATCAGCTTTGTATCTTGTAACATACAATTTCCCTTGTATGTATCCTCTGTATCAGCTCCCTCATACATTACTCGATGTACCTTCTACCTTACATATCCGTAAGCCCCACCACATTTTCTTTTGCATGTTACCAATGTATATTTCCTCTTGTACATTGCTGCCGATATACCTTTCATTGTAGGAATGCATGTTGTCCTTGTATCTACCCATTGCATGTATAAACATACAACACAAATATACATGCAAAACCCGATATGCAAGCAGGGAATATTCCCAGAATCTGTGATAGAGTCCTCAATGTATATGCACCTATTTTAAGCCCAATATGCATTGTGGAATGCATATAACTAATTTTTTCATCATTTTTGAAAGCCGATTGAAATTTCTTTGACCCACCAATGCACATTTGACCTACATGTATATACAAATAGCCTTATATATACAAAGTGACATGCATACAACAGAATTTTGGGGAAGGTGCCTGCATATTTAAATACTTAAAACTTCAATGTTTATGCAGGCAGTAACAGAGTGGAAGCTTTATGTTTAGACAATGTGTGCATTTTTTAGTCATGATCATGATTTTTAGAAGATTTATGGGTAAATGGATAATTAGGCATTGGTAGAAGTGGTGGCAAAGTGGATGGTGGTATAGTAGGGGTTGGAAGGAGTGGGGGTAAAGTGGATGGTGGAAGGTGTATGGTCACATGCTTTTGACATTTGTAGGATGATGGAGGTGGAATGGCGACATATGTTTTAGGTACATGATAGGGTTAGTGATGGAAAGTGGACTTAGGAGGAATGGAGGAAGTACCAACATATTTAGATTGCTGACCTTGGGGTGTGTATCCAAGGCCATATGAGTGAGGGGGGGCATTGACATGTACAGGCTCTAAAATACCTTGTTCATGAAGGCCTAAGCCTTTACCCTGGTAGTTCATCTTTTGGAGCATACAATGGACTATGGGACTAGGTGTAGTTTGGTAACTAATCTTGAGTTCTTTATTGGATGGAGAAGTGGTGGACAATGGTGGTTGTTGTTCCAAGGAGGAACATTCATGAATGAAGATAGATAGACCAAGTGGATATGTTGGATTTAGAATGGAGTTAATAGTGGCTGACGTGGAAGGATCATTAGGATCTTGATTGTGCTCATTATAATCCAAGTTATTTGTTTCATCTTCTATGCTTGCTTGGGAGAAAAGTGTCTCATCATGACAAGTGGATGGTATAGGATCATGGATAGGTGGAGAAGTTTCTAGGAAGGGCATGAAACAAGGTGAATGTTCAAGTAGGTCAACAAGACTTGCATTAGATGGAGCATGTAGGTCTTGGGTTGTTAGGGTTAGCCAGCAGAAGATATCAATTAAATGCAAATAAAGATTAAACAAAGGAATGAAAATACATAAAAATAATAATAGCAAGAGACAAGTTTTTAACGTGGTTCACCCAAACTTAGGCTACATCCACCAAATAGAGAGTCCAATATCATTATCTAGTAAATCAAACTGATTACAACCAGCAATCCCTGCAACTCAATATTGTTGCAAATGCTACAATACAATTTCCACCAAAACCCCAACCCTTATCCTCTTTTATCAAGCCTTATGTCGGTTACAAAAATAGGGTTTTTTATGTCATCTCTAAAAAAACTTTTGGGGGCTGCGCCCACAAACCCCTGCTCAGAGCCCTACCCGGCCCCGAACCCTAGTGAGGATACATGGCTAGTGTATAGTATTTTCCTGATCAGTCACCACCTACCAACAATCTCCCACTTGGAGATTGATCAGGCTCCACACCAAACAATCTCCCACTTGGAGACTAATCCTGAACGACACCACTACCCTTGTAGCTCCAACTGGAAATAAGCACCCTGGACTCTACTATTCTATTTTTTGTTGTTTTCAGTCTTGTAGACCAATCGAAGCTGAAGAGGAGCTCAGCTTCTCCCTTGTCACTACCTTTGTAAACATATCCACTGGATTTTCATCTGTATGTATATTTTCTAGCCTGAACTATCCATTATCTAACATCGACCGAATAAAGTGATACCTCAACTATATGTGTTTGGTCTTTGAATGCAAGGCAGAATTATTTGCAAGATGTATGGCACTCTGACTGTCTATATACAAAGAACTATTAACCTATTCTTTTCCCAATTCTTCCATGAAAGATTGTAGCCATATCATCTCCTTTCTTACCTCTGTTGCAGCTACATACTCTGCCTCTATGGTGGATAAAGCAACCATCTTTTGCAACTGTGAGATCCAACTCATTGTTGTCCCACCTATAGTAAAGACATAACCTATAGTACTCCGCCTGGTATCAATATCACCTGCCAAATTTGAGTCTACATAACCTGCTAAATCAGTATTAGAGCCCTTAAAACATAAATGTTTATGGGATGTACCTCTCAAATATTTGAGAATCCACTTTACCACATTCCAATGCTTCAATGTGGGATGACTCATATACCTACTGACGACTCCTACAGCATGTGCAATATCCAGTCTCGTGCATACCATAGCATACATTAAACTTCCTACAACTGAAGCATATGGCACCTTAGACATTTTTGCTTCCTCCTTTTGTGTCTTTGGACACATCTCCTTAGTCAATTTCAAATGACTAGGCAAAGGTGTGCTGATAGCTTTTGCATTCTCCATATGGAATCTCTACAACACCTTTTCAACATAAGCAACCTGAGATAGAGTCAATTTTCTGTTCTTCTTATCTCTGCAAATTTTCATACCAAGGATTTATTTTGCTACCCCCAAATCCTTCATATCCAATGACTGTGCTAACTGTTGTTTTCACTCTCTTATGTGATCCATGTTAGACCCAGCTACAAGCATGTCATCAACATATAAACATAAAATAATGTAGCTGTCATTATCCAACCTCTTAAAATAAACACAATGGTCATCGGTTGTAGCCTTGCTCAGCCATAAAACTATCAAATTTCAAATACCATTGCCGAGGTGCTTGTTTCAAGCCATACAAACTCTTCTTCAATCTACACACCAGTTTCTCCTTACCTCTGACCTCAAATCCTTGGGGTTGTTCCATGTATATCTCCTCCTACAAATCACCATGGAGAAAGGTAGTTTTCACATCTAGCTGTTCTAAATGCAAATCTTCAGTAGCCACAATACTTAAAACAGTACGAATAGAAGTCATCTTGACAACTGGAGAAAATATCTCATCAAAATCAATGCCTTTTTTCTGTGCAAATCCTTTTACAACTAACCTGGCTTTAGATCTTTTCTTACCTCCATCTTCCTCTTTCAGCCGATAAACCCATTTGTTTTGTAAATCCTTTTTACCTACAGGCAACTTACATAATTCCCAAGTCTTATTTTTTAGAAAGGAGTCTATTTCTTCTTTCATTGCAAGCTCCCACTGAACCTGTGTATCCACCTGCATAACTTCATCATACCCTTTTGGTTCACCAGCATCTGTTAACAAAATAGAATACAAAGAGGGAGAAAACCTTTCAGGAGGTCTACTTAGCCTTGTTGACCGTCTAACATTCACTGGAGTTTGTGGTATTTCTGGTTGCTATTGCGGAGCATGAGGAACTACTGGAACATCACTATTTGGAGTATCATCTAGCACCACATAATCCTTTTCTTTCTTCTCATGCTGCTACAACTGATCTTTGTACAACACCTTCGCATTGAATACAACATCCCTGTTTCTCACAATTTTTTGATTTTTAAAATCCCAAAGCCTATAACCAAATTCATCAATGCCATATCCAACAAAGGTACATTTTTTTGATTTTGCATCCAACTTGGTTCTATTTTCAGAATCTACATGTGCAAATGCTTCACATCCAAAAGTTTTGAGAAAAGAATAACTCACCTTCTTGCCTATCGATGCTTCCTCTGGAATACCACAGCCCAAAGGAACTTAAGGACCTCTATTAATTAAATATACAGTAGTGTTGACAGCCTCTACCCACATGTTTAAAGGCAGCCTAGCATGCAATCTCATGGTCCTTGCATGCTCCATTATTATCCTATTCATGCATTTAGCCACTCCATTTTCCTGTGGAGTCCCTAGAACCATTTTTTGCCTACGAATTCCATTAAAGGAACAATAATCCTCAAATTCTTTGCTGCAATACTCACCACCATTATTAGATCTGAGACATTTTAATCTTTTACCTATCTCATTCTCAACCAAGCTTCTCCATTTCTTAATCAAATACATTAGATTTCTACCTAAGGAAATAAATTCATACCTTCCTAGTTGCATCATCTATGAATGTAACATAATACTGAGAGCCACCGCGAGAAGACACCTGAGCTGGTCCCCAAACATCTATATGCACAAGCTCCAACTTTTCATTTTTCTTTTGCTTCCCATCCTTGAGAAAACTTACTCTCTTTTGTTTGCCATACACACAACTTTCACAGAAATCCATATTAATACATTTCAAACTTGGTAAAACTTTCTTAGAATGAAGTACCTTCATACCTTTTTCACTCATATGCCCAAGTCTGTTATGCCACAGTGTTGTCTCAAAACCTGCAGCAACTATTTCAGTCTCTTCTTGCGAACCTGCAACAACTGTTCCTAAACCTATTTATTTTTTCTCTACAATAGCTAAAGTAGAAGGAACAATATGACCTGTACAAAGATATAAGGTGCCTACTTTCACACCTTTTGCTACTATTAAGGCACCTTTTGAAACCTTCTAATTTTTATCAATAAATGTAACAATGCAACCTTCTTCAACTAGCTACCCTGCTAAAATTAAAATCCTACTGAGCCTTGGAACGTGCCTTACCTCTTATAGTAGCCAATGATTTCCATTCTGCAACTTAATCTTGATTCTTCCCTTTCCAACAATCTGACAGGGTTTGTTATCTCCCAAATAAACCAGCCCAAAATCCCCTTGGACATAATCAAGAAAATAACTTCTATGGGGCATAGCATGAAATGAGGCCCTTGAATCTAAAACGCATGAATCATCAGCATTATCTAGGGAAAAAATCAAAGCATCATCTTCAGACTTATTACTTACCACATTTGCCTCCTTATTGCCTTCTTGTTTGTCTCCTTCTTTATTCTTCCAAGACTAGCAATCTTTCTTCAGATGACCTGGTTTCCCATAGTACCAACAATCCTTTTGTCCTGTAGATTGGGATCTTTTGTGCTTTGATTTTCCTCGTGACTTCCCATGACCTCCAGAACCTTTTCCTCTCTCCTTTGATCTGCCCCTGCTTTCTGCATTCAAAACATTGTCTGATGTGGATCCACCTGAGCTTTTCCTATGAATTTCCTCACTCAGAATAACACTGATGACATCATCAAATTTTAGGGTATTTGAACCAGAAACAAAGTTACTAACCTCCATTACCAAATTATTCCAGCTTTCAGGCAATGAACATAATATCAAGAGAGCTCTAACTTCATCAAATTTTACATTTACAGGAGTCAATTGACTGACAATTGTATTAAATTCATTTAAATGATCTGTCACAAATCCACCTTCAACCATTTTCAGATTAAACAAATGCTTCATGAGAAATACCTTATTTGAGGCTGACAGTTTTTCATACAATTTAGCCAAAGCTTTCATCAAACCATTTGTTGTCTTTGCTTCCGTTATATTGAATGCCACCGATGGTGCCAGGCACAGCCAAATGATTCCCAGTGCCTTTCTATCAAGAAGATTCCAATCCTCATCAGTCATTATTGTCAGTTTCTTGGCTACTCCTTCCAACAACATCCATAAATCCTTTTGATAGAGGTAATCCTCCATCTACATCTTCCATAACTGATAGTTCTACCCATTGAATTTATCAACCTTCAATTTACCCTCGTCCACCATTGCTCCCACTCAACCGTGAGACCTTCCTACAAATGATAATTGAATAGAACCCACTTTGATACCACTTGTTAGGGTTAGCTGACAAAAGATATCAATTAAATGCAAATAAAGATTAAATAGAGGAATGAAAATACATAGAAATAATAACAGCGAGAGACAAGTTTTTAACATGGCTCACCCAAACTTGGGCTACATCCACCAAACAGAGAGTCCAATATTATTATCCAGTAAATCAAACTGATTACAACCAGTAATCCTTGCAACTCAATACCATTGCAAATGCTACAATACAATTTCCATCAAAACCCCAACCTTAGCCGCTTTTATCAAGCCTTATGTCGATTACAAAAATAGGCTTTTATATGTCAGCTCTAAAAAAAATCCAGGGGCTGCACCCCCGAACCCCAGCGAGGATACATGGCTAGTGTACAGTACTTTCCTGAACAGTCGCCACCTACCAACATGGGTATCTTTCTCATGAATGGTTGTGGAGGGATGACCAAGATTAAGTTGTTCGTGGATAGGTTCTTCATCAATGTCTTGATCATGGAAAAGATATATGTTATGGATGGGTTGAATGAAAGTGATTTGATCTTGATTAGAAGGGGGACTTGATGTTACCACATGTTTAAGATTATGCCCTTGACATATCTCTTGACTTTGGGTGGAAATGGAAGTGGAAGACTCGTGGAGAGGCTCTTGAATAGGCTCAAGGGGTTGCGGATGACATGGTTGGTTTGAAGGACTTGACATGGTATTTGAAGGTTCTTGGATAGTTTCAAGAATGAGGATTTGATGGCATGAGGGTGGTTTACCAATTGATGCAAAACAGGGGACAACTTCAAATCAACTCCAATGTAGATTTGACTAATCATGCAAGAAAATGGGTTGTTCCTTCTACAATGCATGGCTTTAATGAATGGGAAAGGTAACCCAACATGGCTTATATGCATGGAACTCATGCCTATCCTCTAATACAACTGAGATCTCACTAAACTAATGCATTTAAACTTATGAAACTCATTAAGATTTCTAACCACAAACCCTTCTTGTCTTTCCTTTGTAAGTAGACCAACTTGCTTGTAGCCCTGTCTGAAGTGTTTTTGGGGCATAACTTGCATAAAACCTAACAAACCCATGAAAAAACTAGGTTTCTAGATACCCATTATGGTATTACACAACATACCAAACATGTAGGATGTGGGCTTTTAGAACACAAGCCTCAAAAATGGACTGTTTCTACTATCCTAGAGGGCAATTAGCCCACTTTTACAGAGGAAGTGTCCTCTAAACTTACTCTCAACTCAAAACTCCTATGGATGGTCTTTCAACTAGTTCAAAAACTACCAAATCCACAATCTTCCTTAGGGAAAACTATCACAATACCCCTAAACCACTAAACCCTCATTTTTAGGCCAACACTCAAGGGTTTATTGAAAATCCCTATTCCAAGGCTATTCCAAGGCTCCACCATCTTGGCTATTGGTTCAAACACCTTCAAATACACTTGCACAAACTCATTACATCATTAGATGATCAATACTTTAGACTTTTACACAAACCCTAGCCTCTAACCTATTCAAACTAAGCAAAAACCATGGGGATTCCTCTAGAACAACACTTCAAACACCACAAATGACTTTTCACTACTACAGTAATGACTATTCAATGCAAAATATAGTCTAAAAAGATCCATTCCATCTATCTAGAAGCTCTGATGCTGATGAAACAAGCCAAAAATCCATCAACTTGTTAAAAAGCCTTAAAACTAGGATTAAAGAATAGTTTCAGCAAAACGAGTACAAGAGTGCTTCAAATCCAATGCCAAATCCTCTAAACTGATTCAAATGAGATTTTATCCTAGATAATTCATAATTCTATGCATTTTAGCTCTTGTCAGCACTGTACGGGCATGTGCCAGGCATAAAACAATGAAAAAAATAGTAAAATATGTAGAAAAACTGATAATTCACTATTATTTCTCTTCAAATCTTCATCATAATCATCTTACTCAACATGAGAGAGGTATATATGCATGTTTGCAATAAAACTCCAAGATTACTCCCACTCCCATCATGGGAAAAGCCACCATCAAGGTAGAAAACTAATTATTTTTTCCATAAAAGCTAACTGTCTAAATTTAGACTGACTGTCCACAAAAAATGCTCAACTTAGACAGTCATAAAAATAGGAAAATATTAAAATTCCTACACCTATATGACCTCCACTCTAATAAAATGCCTCTAGTGGGATTCAATACATTATTTTAAAATCTCATTTGGTCTCAAACAAACAAATTTTCAAAAAAATTGACATAAAACATCCTATGTGCACTACACCAAAGACTCATGGAGAGGCTCTTGAATAGGCTCAAGGGGTTGTAGATGACATGGTTGGTTTGAAGGACTTGGCATGGTATTTGAAGGTTCTTGGATAGTTTCAAGAATTAGGATTTGATGGCATGAGGGTGGTTTACTCCTTGCTAATAGCCATTGGATCACATCCTTCATGAGTATATGGGTGGATGGACAATATAACGGATGGAGAATAAGGGTAGAGGGTGTAGGCTTATGATTAAGGTTAGGATTGCTTGTGTTATATGGGATGAAGTTGGATGAGTGGATTTGGATTTTTCCATAGTTTTTCTTTTGCTTTTAGATTTTGCAAAGAGTCTTTCGAGAAAATCATTCAAGGATTCTTTGGTTGAAGAATTAGAGCTTGGGAAGTTTGATGGTGGTGTTGGTGTAGGACTAGTATGCTTTGGCAAATTCATTCTATGGGATGGTGATGGAGGACTAGTAGATGGAGTGGTATATGATTCCAAACTTAGGGTGGTGTTTCCCTTGTCAATAGTATCATTAAGATGGGTTAAGGATGCGTGATCTTGGTTGGAAGAGTGGCTAGTACTAGCATGCTCATGTTGGGAAGGATTTGGTTCATGTGGATCATCCTTTTACCTATATTTGTCAAACTTGGACACTTTAAAACTAGAAGGGAAAGGTATCATAACCAAGTTTTTATCAAATGGATAAGGAGATATATCCTCTAATGAATATCGTTTTGTGGAAGATCTGGTTTGTAAATCCACAAATTGTTTATGTAAAGCTTGGATTTATTGCATGAGTGTTTCTAATGGATTTGTCACAACCTTAGCTTTCTTATTTTTAGGAGCTTCAGTTTCATTCTTTTGCCTTGTTTCTCTCAATTTTTCTATGTCAAAATTGGAAGGCAACTTTGCTCCTTGTTGTGCTAGCATAAGGAAGTACTTTTTGGGATCCATTGTGATGACTTTGTCCATTAGTTTTTGGAATTTAGGATCTTGGTGTTGTTTAAGGAATTCCTCTTGATCAATTTCCTCTTCATCACTAGAAGAGTGCCCATTAGTGTTTATGTAATCCATTTCTTGCTTTTGTTTCACTTGGGACCTAGTTTGAACCATGCAAGTTTGAGATGTGAGTGAAGACAAATTGTGAGACTTGGTGGACTTGGTTTGATGGTTTGGTATGAAATTATTTGAGGGTGAATATGGTTGGATATGTTTTTGATAAGATTTTTCTGAGGTTTTATGTTGATTCTATGTTGTCCAAACAAGGTGTTCTTGAGCTATAGTGATAATAGCAATAGAAGGTAGTCAAAATAGGGATAGATGATCTCCACTATTTGATGTACACTATTATTTTATCAAGATACACAAGTATAGTTTTGATGTGAAGGATGATTGGAATTCTGATATGAAACTAACTAGATATTGTTTGAATTTGGTAGAGTATCAATTATGCCTTGATGCAAGTTTTAGTTTGGTTTGATGTGTTTGGATAACAAGATAATGGTATGCAAAGGTGATGTTGTGAAAATGATATGAAGGTGAGTCTACAAGGTTGAACTGATTTTCCAAGTATAATTGAGTTCAACTTTTGTGAACATTGCATTTATGGATAGCAAAATCGTGTTCAGTTTTACTCTAGTTCTCACAAATCTTCTGGTGTATTAGATCTTATTCATTCTAATGTGTTCGGTCCTATTAATGTTCCTTCAATTTTAAAATCTGTATATTTTGTATCTTTCATAGATGATTACAGTAGAAGGACATGGGTTTATTTTATTAGAAGCAAGACTGAAGTCTTTAGTCAATTTAAGGAGTTTAAATCCTTTGCTGAAAATTAGACTAGTAAAAAGATTAAGTGTTTGAGAACTGACAACGGTGGTGAGTTTTGTTCGACAGAGTTCGATAAGTTCTGCAAAAAGAAATGGATTGAAAGGTATAAGACAACTCCATATGCCCTACAGTAGAATAGAGTTACAAAGAGGATGAACAGGACACTAATGGAGAAGGCTAGGAGTATGCTTAGTGGAAGAAGACCCGGATAAAAGTTTTGGGCTGAAGCTGTTGCCACTGGTTGCTATCTGGTAAATAGATCTCCTACATCAACTCTTGTTGGTAAGACACCTGTGGAGGTGTGGTCTGGTAAGAAGCCTTTAGTTAGACATCTTCATGTTTTTGGTTGTGAGGCATATGCACATGTGCCTAGGGAGAAACAGTCTAAACTGGAGAACAAGGTTGTTAAATGTATTTTCATTGGCTATGGTGTCGGTGTGAAAGGATACAAACTTTGGGATCCGGTGACTGAAAACATGTTGTATAGAAGAAGTGTTATCTTCAGAGAGATAACACCTTCTTCAGTTGTTCTACAGCCAGAACAAATAGAAAAGAAAGACGATGTGGTTTAGTTTCCTTCTACCCCTGAGAAGACTGAATAGATAGACCTTGTGAGACCTGATGATGAGGAGAGCTCTAGCAGCTCTAAAAGCTTAGAAGAAGAAGCAAAACCTCAACCTCGGCCATTGAGGAGGTCTACACAAACAAGAAAGCAACCTAATAGGTTTGGTTATTCATTACTTGATTCTAGTTGTGCTTTTGCTTTACTTGCTAACACTGATGAACCTAGAACTGTGTCAGAGGCTATGGGTATGAAAGATGCAGGTTCCTAGAAGGAGGCCATTGAAGATGAGATGGCTTCTTTGGAAAATTATAAAACATGGGACTTGGTGCCTTTGCCTGATGGACAAAAACTCGTTGGATGCAAATGGGTGTTCAAGAAGAAATTTGGTGTAGATGGTAGTGTTGAAAAGTACAAGGCCAGATTGGTTGTAAAGAGGTATTCACAAGTGGAGGGAATTGATTATGGTGAAATTTTCTCTCCCATTGCAAAGCTGACATCCATTAGATTTCTGTTATCTCTTGCAGCTACTTATGATTTAGAGGTAGAACAGATGGATGTGAATACAACTTTCCTTCATGGTGATTTACAAGAAGAAATCTACATGTCACAGCCAGAGCATTACATAGTGAAAGGTAAAGAAAAATTGGTTTGCAAATTGAAAAAGTCTTTGTATGGTTTGAAGCAATCTCCTAGGATGTGGTACTTGAGGTTTGATGCCTTTGTGTTGCCAATTAGATTTGTGAGATTGAAATCAGATCACTATGTGTATTATAAGTTTGATGGTGATCATATTCTCATTGTTGCATTATATGTTGATTATATGTTGTTGATTGGGAAGGGTAAGAATATGATTTTTTATTTTAAGTCTCAGTTGGCAGCACAGTTTGAAATAAATAATTTAGGGGCAGCCAGGTACATTCTAGGAATGGAAATTAGAAGAGACAGACCTAACAGAAAACTTTGGTTAAGCCAAAGTAAGTATGTGAAGACCGTGTTGGATAGGTTCAGCATGGTAGATTGTAGACCATTGTGTGTTCCTATTTCATTGGGGACAAAGTTATCTATTAGTGATCGTCCAAAACCTCCTAGTGAGGTGGAGGACATGAGAAGAGTACCTTATGCTAGTGTTGTTGTCAGTTTGATGTATGTTATGGTCTGCACAAGACTAGACATTGCCCAATCAGTGGGAGTCCTTAGTCGATTTATGGCTAATCCTGGACAGGTACATTGGGATGCAGTTAAGCAAGTGTTTAGATATTTGAGGGGTACTTCTGAGTATTCCATTTGCTATCATGGCAATGCTATAGGACCCCCGCATTTAGTTTATATTCATGGATTTGTGGATTTTGATTGGGCAGGTGACATTGACAGTAGGAGATCCACCAGTGCATATGTGTTCACAATGTTTGGTGGTGCAATTAGTTCGATGAGTAAGCGACAACCTATGGTTGCTTTGTCCACTACAAAAGCTAATTATATGGCTACAACTCATGCTTGTAACGAAGCCATTTGGCTTAAGAGATTGTGTTCAGATATTGGTGTTGATGCAGGACAGATTATGATTTGTTGTGACAGTCAGAGTGCAGTTTGCCTTGCGAAGAATCTAATTTTCCATGCCAGCACAAAGGATATTGATGTATAGTTTCACTTTGTGCGAGACATGGTAGAGGATGGGAAGGTAAATTTGGAGAAGGTAGATACTTTGAAGAATGTTGTAGATGCATTGACGAAGCCAGTGAGCACAGAGAAGTTCAGATGGTATTCGGAGTCTATGGGCCTCTAGGCCTATAGCAGTTAAATCTTGTTAATTCTATTGGCTCTTACAAGGTGTTGGACAAGTGGGAGAATGTTGGGAATTAAGGTGTCTCAACCTTGGCAATTCCTTGTATCATTTTCATTGTATTTATTTATTTATTGCCTATGTTGTAAATTAAATTGTAAATTCATATTGTCATCTTGTGGGATGTGGCACGGTGATGTGTCACCCTACATGGAAGATGATAACTTGTAATTTTGTCCTCACATGAGGAGATAGGCATCCCACTTTGTGCTAGGAATATTTTTCCATGTGTTGTCATCTTGGATGTTGTGTAAGGGAATATTGACCGTAACGGTCATGACAAATTCCTATGATGAAGTTATGACATTTAAGAGTCAGAAATAGGTGATTCTATGATAGGTAAAGACATGTGTCAAAGAGCATCTTTGAAAAAGGCATCTTTGGGCACCCCAAGGTGGACTATGACATGTTGTAAGAGAATATGCTATTTATAGCATGTGTATGACAGATTCTCTTACAGCTGTAAGTTGTAACTGCTATAACAGATTCTATGATGGTCGTAAGAGTTGTAAGAGCATCTGTCATAGCCCATTTTGGAAACAGGTGACCTCTTTGGGATGGGGTGTGTGGAAAAGTGTGAGAAGCATCTTACAATGTTTACCAAGTGTCCATAGGCATGGGTTTTGGGCCGTGAGGCCAAGTTGGACACCCATTCCAAGATAGAAGTAATTGTGCCTTGTATTTTCTATATAAACAAGTGCTTGGAGGAGGAGATGTATTACAGGTTTGATAGGTACTGTTATGCTGCTAGTTTGTCTTTAGATATGACTGTCAAAGACTTCTTAGAGCTTGCATTGCAAGTGTATTGTAAACCATTTCAGTTTTGTTAATACATTGTGTAGGTTTTGGAGTGTGGGGTTTTTCACCCAATAAGGGTTTTCCCCACATATATCTTGTGTCTCTCTTCTTCTGTCTCACTTTCTTGTTTATGTGTTTGCTGCAATATCTATGTTATCTTTGTTAGTGGGTTTAACATTGCTATAATGGTAAGGATAAATTTGAATTTGCACTCTCCTCCCATCATTAGATTAGTTTAGGAAGCGATTTCCGCACACCTAGCTTCCTTTCACAAGAAATTAATTTTAAAATCAGTTTTCTCTACGTTTAGATCATAAGCAATAGCAATAAAAAGTATGAATCTAATAGAAGTTTGTTTCACAATAGGAGAGAAAAATTCACTAAATTCAACTCCCTCCACTTGGGAGTACCCTTTTTTTCACCATCTTTCCTTGTATCTTTCCAACTATCCATTTTCTTTGAATTTCTTCTTAAACACCCACTTGCAACCAATGGGTTCCCTTCCTTTAGGAAACTTAACTAGATCCCAAGTCTCACATCTATCTAGGGCCATCATATCATCTTGCATGGCCTCTATACAAGACTTGTGCTTGTTCAAAGAAAGAGATCCTTCATAGATCTAGGTTCATTGTTAGTATAGGATAACAAAAATACACAATAGAAACCTAGTGGTGTATACCTATATGGACTTGCATAATGTAGTAAAAGGTTCTTCTTCTTCTAGATATAAATGCTAAATCTAAATCTTCTTCTTCCTCTACATTTTATTTTTCAACTCATTGTTCTTCCACCTATGCATCTTCTTGCTTCTCAATTTTGGTTTCTAAATACACAATTTTCTTTTGGTTGTACCTAACCAAACTTAACTCTAAGTTCCCTACAAATTACATCTCTAGAATATACCATTTTCAAGGTAAGAGGATTCCAAAGTAGATAACCTTTAACATTATCACCAAAACCAAAAAAAATACATTTGTTAGTTAAAATCTAACTTAAGCCATTTTTTGATCCCCCTTGACTCCAGATGGGTCAAACTCAACTTTGACCTAGCCTCCAAAGGGAACCTAGATCAGGCAGGTGGGGGTGGTCTCTTGAGAGACAATGAAGGAAGGGTGTTGGGAGCCTTTGCAGAAAACTTGGGGACTCAAAATAGCAACCTCGCTTAAGCAATGATAGCCTATCAAGGTATCATAATGGATGTGAATCAAGGTATTAAAAAGCTGATTGTGGAAGGGGGCTCCACGAATATTATAAAAATGCTTAGTTCCAAAGACAATCCTAGTTGGACCCTCAAGGACCTAATATAATTGAGAAAACAAAGATTGGCGGTAGTAGACAAAGTGGAGTTTAGACATGTCTAAGACAAGGGAATGGCAAAGCAGATGCCTTAGCCAATTTAGGAACTAAGGTTGAAGACATTATAAACTAGAAAATTGGAGAGGTCACCTCAGACTCGATGAAAACCATAATCTATGATGATGAAATCAACCACACCTAAGGATATGAATGTCTCTGTGAAGAAGGAGACTATTCACACGAGGGATCTAGACCAAAGGACTGATAATTATAATGGCAAGTTAAGACCCACTCTTAATTATTTTCTCTCCCATTTTTTATAGTTTATTCTCCTTTTTATGGATCTAAATAGTGCACTAATGTTGGTTGTCTAGAACTCTGTGATTATAGACATGGGTGGTGACCTTATTCAAATAGAGCTGACTGGGTTTGACAGCATAAGGAATGATGTTGAGCTATGGAATATTTTATAAAGGGGTAATTTTACCCAATACATTCAAGCAATGAATGGGTATGACACTCTATTGTCTAGGGAGTTTGCTAATTCTTGGAAGGTGGGGGTGGTTTATGTTAGGGGCATCTCATTCAGGGTCACTGAGGAGCTAATTGCAAAGGTGATGGGTTTAAGAATGGAGGGCATCAGGCTCCCAAAGAAAGTTAAAGGAAATTATCAAGAGGACATGAAGAAGTTTCTCCATGAAGGTGAAAATGTCAGTAGACTACAGAATGGGTTCAACCGTGAAGACCTTACTGGCATCTAGAAAAGGGTGGCTAAAGTTCTTATGAGGTATGTCACTTTAGAGGGTAGACTCAAGAGGTTTCATTCTTACCTTTTTCCTCTACTCAATCACTTTAGGCATGATATTAAAATAAACTTCCCTTACTGGCTCTTCACATCCCTTGAGGATTTAGTTCAAAGGGTTTTGTTGGGAGAGAAAGCCCTACCTCTTCACCAGAGCCTACTCTACGCCATCTATAAATTTGAACTCTCCCTAACCCATGCTTTAACTTTCAAACCAAGAATTTATAACCCCCAGCTAGTGGAGAAGCTACCCGAGGAGATTGGGAGAAATAAAACCCTTGATAGAAGTTTTGCTATCTCAATGGATACCCCTACTAGAGAGAATTTTTCCATGTTGACCAAGTCCCATGAGGCCTTTGTGTCTAAGGCCTAGTCTAACAAAAAATCCTGCAAAGAGACCAACCCTGAAGCTACCAATTTGACAAAAGGTAATGATGATACCCCTAGCAAGCCCAATTTGAAGTCACCCAAGGATCCCTCCACCACAGGTGAGAAGAACAAAGGGAAGGGTGTTGTCAGAGATAATTACCCTTTTCAAGATGGGAAGAACAAGAGGAATTTAGAGCCTTGTGCTAATAATTACCTACCCTAAATGAAAGGTAAAAGAAAGTGTGTCAAGACTTTTGACAACCATAATAAACCCAATGTGAAATACTTCAAAGACCCCCCAGCCATGGGAGTAAGGAGCAAAGGAAAGGAAGTTATCAGAGACATTTCCCCTATGAAGGATGTGAAGGACAAAGGGAAAGTATTAGCTAGATAAGATTCCCCTATCATGAAGGACCAGACCCAAGTGAAGGGAAAAACTAAGATTACTGATACTGTTGAGAGCCAGAGTAAGAGTGCTCAGGACACCCCTCCCATCAAAAGTCCTCCTGTCACCATCCACAGTGGTGACAAGATTGATTGTAACTCTTCTAGCCAGATGATGGATAAAGTTGCTACTCTGTATCAAGCTTTGGATTTACAAAACTAGGTGCTTAAATGGCAACTGGCATAGATGCACCATGCTAAGCACAAAATCCAACATCTTGAAGGTATTACTTAGAGACTACTGACTGGCCTAGGGAGAATGATGATGAACTATGGAATGAAGTGAAGAATCTGACAAGAATGTTTGAGAAGTGGGAGGGAATTGAAGAAGAAATACATAAGATAAAGGCTAACTAGGAATAGATAAAGAAGAATATGGCTGAAATTATTTCTTTTAGCAGGGAAATGGTAAAAAATTAAGCCACTACTCTCTATGTTTTTAAGGAAGAAATGGAGAAACGCAGGGTTGTGAGAGAAATCGAAGCTCAAGCTTCTTCCCAAAGTAGGGCCATGAAAGTAGGTAAAACTGGGATTGCTTCCTAAAGCAATTTGAATCAGGTCAGCTCATGTCCAACCAATAGAACCAAAGCTAAAAACAAGGGCTCTAAAGGCAAGAAGGTGATCAATGAGATGCAGGAGGAATTAGACAACAAAAAGGAGGATGATACATTTGAATATAAACTAAAATTTTTAAATAGGGAATGGTGGGATATCAGTGGCATGAAGAATTTGGCAAAACAATAATTTTCTGTACAGGTCTGTTGGTGGTCCTATAGGTGTTTGCTAGCGTTGTTGGCTCTTTCTCTATTTAATGTTGTTTTTGTTGGTATGTAGTTAGTTTTACTTCTTGTGAAACTTGTTCCGCTCACCTTTTGGCTTTCGTACATGGGTTTGGGCCCTTCCTAGTTACTTTTATCAAAACTTAAGCCATTTTTATCTAGGCATGTGAAGAAAAGTCTCACAATCAAATATTTTAAAGTGTGAAATAGAAGGTTTCTTACCTATCCACAATTCAGAATATAGTTTTTTATCAATCAAAGCTAAAAAAATGGTTATCTATTAATCAAATAACAAGTGGTACTTAAAACCTCAACCTAGAAACTCTAATCTAACTAAGCACTATTTAACATACTCTTGGCTTTATCTATTAATGTTAAGTTCATCCTTTCTATGGTGCCATTTTTTTGTGGTGTATATAAAGTTATTTTTTTATTACAATACCTACATGTATATAAAAGTCATCAAATTTTCTAGAACAATATTCCCCTCCATTATCTAACCTTAATACTTTTATTTTCTAATCACTATGATTTTTAATAAGAAATTGAAAATCCTTAAAATTGCTAAAAACTTTAGATTGATGCCATAAAATATAAACCTAAGTATAATTGAGTAGTCATAAATAAAGGAAACATAATAGAGGGACTTTACAATAGAAAAAACATTCACATGATCAAATACATCACTATGAATTACTTCTACTAATCCTTTTTCTTTAGTGCTGCCAAAATTAAAGTTTACTTTACTTTGTTTACCAAACACATAGTGCTCACAAAACCCAAAATCTATAGAATAACCAAACAAACCATCCACCATATTTTTATTAACAAAGTACTTAAGCCCTTTTTCACTAATGTGACCCATCTTGAGGTGCCACAACATACATGAATCTAAATTTTCAATAAAATACATAGAGTTGTAGTATGCGGATACATGAAGCTTAAACAAAGTCCCACGTCAAGATCCTTTATCTATCACCAAATTCCCTCTTGCCAACCTATAATCACTCATGTCAAATGTGACATGCAATCCAACTTCATTCATCTTAGAAATTGAAAGTACATTTCATTCTAATCATGGAATTTGTAACACAGATATGAGAGATCTAACTCTTCCATCATTGAACACAATTTTTACCTTCCCTTTGTCAACAATTTGTTGTGAACTATTGTCACCAAGGAACATCTCACCACCATCATATAATTTATACAAAGAGAACCACTCCTTTTGAGGAGTCATGGTATGAGGAACCTAAATCAACAAGCCATGGGTCATCAGTGGCAATGCTAACACAAATAATCAAAGCATTATTTTCATCATTAGAGGATTTGTTATTAGAGGAATATTTAGAAGGATTATTCTCATTTCTAAATTCCTTCTTTACATGTCCCTATTTACCATAGTTCCAAAATTTTACTCTACTCTTACCAAGAATTTTTGACCATCCTTCTGAGTTAGACCTCTCTTTGTCGCCCTTTTTCTTACCACCTTTTTCCTTAGTTCTACCTCATACATGTAGTGGATCCTTGGAACCCTCATTCATGGATTTTTGTTTCATTTATTTTCTTAGTATCAAAAATACCATCCACTTTAAGCTCCATAGTACAACCACTAATTGTAATTATTAGATTCTTCCAAGACTTAAGTAAAGAGCATAATAGTAAAATACATTTATCCTCCTCATCTAACTTAACATCAATGTTTCCTAACTAGTTCAAAATAAGATTAAATATTCAATTACTAAGCCTCCTTCCTTCATTTTTAAGCATTACAAATTTATTTTTAAATAAATCTTGTTTACAAACTCTTTGTTTAATAAATCTCACCAATCGTTCTTCATAGACTATGTGCAATAGTCTCCTTCGAGACATATAGAAGGATTGAATCAAAGAGACATAGTTGTATTGTCCCTTAAACCTTTTGTCTAGCTCTGTCTAGTCTACATCAAACATATCTATAGGCTTATACTTCTGTGTCACATCTCTCCATCGATCTCTCCCCTCCAAGAGATCATCTATTTTTAGTTTACATAACTTGTATCTAGAGACATTACACTTTTCAATCTCTAACTGTGATGTGCTTTCCATGGATTATCTAACCACACTCAGATTTGAAAAATCACTAAAATAATACTCCCAATACAACAATAAAAAACCCAACAATACTACAAAAAATGCATCCCCTTCTATAATCTAGCCAAAGCTTTCATACCAAATGTTGAAATTTCGGGTAAACAACATAATGGAAATAATGAACAATATATATTTTAATCTAATTATGATGTGATTAAGCCAGTAAAATTATATCAATGAAATAATGGAGAAGTAATATAAAAAATTAGCAAACTCATAAATTCAAACCATTAGACCGGATATATGTGGAGAAATCCTTGTGGGAAAAACTCCACCCCAAAGAGACTCGATCTAGTATTATTCTCAAAAGATGAAATAAAATAATACAATCCACTATACCTCTAATAGTAGATTGATTGCATAAGAGTACCTAAAAAGAATCATATAGTCCACTATCATATTCCTCCAATATATAGGAAAATTAGAAACAAGAAAGCATTAAGTAGTATCCAAAACTATAAGCCATGGAAAAAATTCAACGTCCCTATGGTCATGGTCAAGCATCTTAGAATAGTATGTAACCTCTCTTACACCTCTTATGTAGTCCTTATGCATCATAGATGTTATAGATTTGGTCATAACCATCAAAGTTACCAAGATCTTAATCTTAGATGCTCCATGAGGGCATTGGTTACCTTGTCATAAGACCAAATATGAAATATCTTCTCACATCTTGCATTCTTGACCAATTATTTGTAATCTCATAAGTAAATTCCATTTTTTATAATATCCCAAGTATCCTAGAGAATAAATAAATAATAAATAAATATCCTCCTTCACATGGGTGTCCAACTTAGCCCCATTCCATGATGTCTGGAGACCACATTATTCATTGTCTACATAATTAAATTATAATCACAAGACTTGGGATTTACAAGGTGAATGACACGCCTAGTCATAACAATATGTGTCTTATCAACTAGAGATGAATAAGGAGATTCATTTACCAAGTAATAGGCAATATTCATGGCCTTAGCCCAAACACGTTGATCCAATGATGTATCACTCAACATACTTCTAGTTCTATCCATTAATGTCTAGTTCATCTATATAAAAACCTATTTTGTTGTGGCATATAAGGGGTAATTTTCTACCACACAATACCTAGATGTATATAGAAATCATCAAATTCCCTAGAGTAATATTCACCTCCATTATTAGATATCAATACCTTTATCTTTCTATCTAATTGTTTCTCAATGAAAGCTTTAAAATTCTTAAACTTAGAGGAGACTTTCTATTTATGTCTCAAAATATACATGTAAACCTTGAATAATAATCTATAAATGTAACATAATAGCAAGATTTTCCATTTGAGTGAACATTCACTAGACCAAAAACATCTAAAGAAATAACTTCTAAAGATTTCTTATTTTTAGTTCTTCTAAAAGAAAAACTAACTCTATTTTATTTTCGAAACACAATACTCACATAAATCAAACTCAATAGAATTTAATTAAAAAAACCATGGTTTGAAGACATTTTTCACCAATGTGGCCCAATATTTGGTGCCACAAGATATATGGATTTTTAAAATTGTTGGTTACATTGGTAGAGTTACAAAAAGTAGCATCTTCTACAAGTTTAAACAAAGTCCCACACTAAGATCCCTTTGCCAACAACAAATTCCCTCTTGCCACGTTGCATCCATTCTTATCAAAAAGTCACATGCATTCTATAATAATTCATCTTAGACATAAAAAGTAAATTTCTTGCAAGACCTTGACTATGCAATACATCAATAAGAGTTTTCATGCCCCCATCATTGAAACACAATTTTACCTTCACTTTTCCATAAATATGATGCAAACTATTTTTACTATTCCCACAAAGATCTAGGAGCACCTCGGTGGCATCTGCATGGTCAAAACTAGAAAATATCATAAATCTAATTTTTTGGTATTTTCTATGTTTTCATAATCTACATTTTCGGAGGCCATCGGAGTGAAATTGGGCTTGAGGAATTTCACCAATTTCTTATGAAGGGACCGCCATAGGCTGCCTTCCTAGAAACTCAAAATGTCTCTCTTGGAGATCTTTATGATGCATCAAAGAAGTCTAATTTTCACCCAATAGGTTAGGAGTTATGACCCTGCCAAGTTGGAGTACCAAAATCAATAGTTTTCTTGCATTTTTTTAATTCAAAATGGATGAGGTGACATTTTAGCTTCTATAGAAATGTATATATGGGCTCATTTTGAATCCAATAGATAGTTTTTGAAGGCATACATATCCCAATGAGTTTTTCAAAATTGTAGAAACTCTTCATTAATAAAATAGAACTATTTTGCACATTGTTTGTTGTGTGTGTTCAATAATATTACAAGCCTAGTGCTAGGTATTGTCCTATGAATTTACAAAACAATTTAGATCAGTGGTATCAGAGCTTTTTCTCTCATGTATGTCACATTGCACGCAATCGGGGTATCAAAGGATTAGATTGAAAACAAGGGATCCATTGGATTACCTCCCATTGAGATGCACATAATCACAAATGGTTGAAGAATAGGGTGACTCATCATATCCCTTCAAAGTGTTAGTTGAAGATGGATTAAAGAGACAACATGAGGAGATGATGAACAAGTTCAATCAACTACTCTAGTAAAATCAAAACAATCCACAGCTGAACACAACAAAAAGATCATTTGGTGGTCACACTCCTTTCAAGGTATAGGTGAACTCTGAGATTCCAAATTTTGAGTGAAAATTTGATGCAGATATTGTTGATGATTGGTTTTCAAAACTGGAGAAATATTTTTCTATAAATCACTTCTCATATTCTAAGAAAATAACATTTGTCCTCCTCAAAGTCAAGCGTTATGTGAAAAAATCATGGGAGAATAAATTGTTATCTAAGGAAAGCCTTGATGGTCAAGAATTTGTTGCATTTATGGATGATAATCTCACATGGGAAGAGTTTTTGGAATACATCAAGGAAGAATACTATCTTGAAGATTCATATGAAGAAAAATATATGTAGTGGCAGTTGCTTCAATAGAAAAAGGACCAGTCTATCCAAGATTACACCAATATCGTCCATTTACTATCAATGAATCTTGGCATCATTGATACAGAGAAACATTGGGTCTTGAAGTACCACAATGGGCTTCATCGATATATCCAAACTAATAAGGATTTTCTACATAGTGAAACCTTGGGAACTACCTTCAAATATGCAATAAAGATTGAAGAAAAAATATAGCAAAAAGGAAATAAGGATCATTTTTCAAACAACAAGTCAAAGAGCAAAGGTGGTAGCAAGTTCATCAAAAATAAAACAACCAAGTAGTTATCCTAAAAAGTATCATCAACAACAAATAAGGGTAGAAAAATGGTGTGAATTTCATAAAATCCTCAAACATAACAGTAAGGACTGCCCAACTGCCAAGACATTGATTGCGGGGATACATCAAGCAAAGACCAAAATTGAATTGTTGTCTACATACCCTTTTTAGCAAAAGGATGGTGATCAAATAATTGAGGCCGATCCATATGCCATAGTTTCCACCACCAAAATCTTGCCCCATGAAGATGAGGAATACTTATTCCATTCATAGATGTGGGTAAATGGAAAGGCCCTTCATTTTATTGTTGATAGTGGAAGTCAGAAGAATTTGATCTCTTTTGAGAATGTCAAGAGATTGAACTTGTAGACCACACCCCATCCACAACCATATTACTATATGGGATGGGTAAGCCAAGGGTGAAACATTCATGTGAATAGACAGTGTCATTTACCTTATTCCATCAAATGATTCAAAGATGAAGTAATATGTGATGTGGCACCTTTAAATGTATATGATGTATTGCTAAGGCAACCATACATGTACAAGCATCATAGAATCAATAAGTCTAAATCATGCAATGTCTTTGTCAAGATGGGAGAAAAGAAATATCGGATACTTGGGGTAAGTCCTACAAAACTAATATCTTTGATTAGTGCAAAATAGTGTAAACATTTGATTGCTCGCATTGGAACATTTGTTCCACTAAGGATTTGACTCAAGGAGGAAAGGTCAGTTGTACCCAACACTCATGCCAAAATAGCCACCACTACCACCCAATAGAAGTAAATAGATCAGTTATTATCAACATATCAAGATGTATTCAACTCACCAGTAGGGGTTCCACTACATTATCAAGTCAAGAATCCTATTGGTCTAATTCTAGGGACACCATTACTAAATGGGCTACTATATAGATGGTTAATTTTGGAGAATTATGTAATCAAGAAACAAACAAGAATTGATTCAAAAAGGACACATTTGCCCAAGTGCCTCACCATGTGGAAGTCTGATTGTTCTTTCCAAGAAGAAGGATGGAACGTGGCAACTTTGCATTGATTATTAAGTTCTCAACAAGATCATTGTAAAGAATAGATATCCAATTCCTCATATTGATGATCTGCTGGACCAACTTAGGGGGGCTAAGTTTTTCACCAAAATTGACTTGAAGTTAGGTACTACCTGTAGGGAGTTGAGCTTGTCGTTTCTCCCAAAAGGCGCACCTGTCAGGAAACCACTACCATCCTAGATAAGGACCAACAAGAGGCAGTTAAGCCATGTCACAAATCCCGAAGGGGGGGCACTAACATTTTTACCAACAATCCCACCCTTAGCATTACCCAAGAGCATTCAAACTCGTGACCCAGCTCTAATACCACTTGTAGAGAGTTGAGCTAGCCGTTTCTCCCAAAAGGCGCACCTGTCAAGAAACTACTACCATTCCTGATAACGACCAATGGGAGGCAGTTAAGCCATGTCACAAATCCTGAAGGGGGACACTAACTTTTTTTCCAACACTACCAAGTTCCAATTAAGCCTTCAGATGTGTGGAAGACTTCTTTCAAATCTACATAAGTTTTATTTGAGTGGCTAGTCATGCCTTTTGGTCTGACTAATGCTCTTGACACCTTCACGAGGATGATGAATGATTTGCTCAGACCATTCACTGATTATTTTGTTGTTGTCTATTTGGATGAAATACTCATTTTTAGCAAAACATGGGATGACCATTTGTAGCATGTTCAACAAGTACTCCCAACCCTGTGACAACAAAAATTCTATGCTAACAGAGATAAGTGTTCCTTTGGTATGGAGAGTATTTAGTACTTGGGATACATTGTGGATATAACAGGTGTTCATGTGGACCTTGAAAAGATACAAGTCCTCAAACATTGGCCATCTCGCAGAAACCTCATAGAACTTCGTAGTTTTTTTAGGTTGGCTAATTTTTATTGAAGGTTCATACTTTGATTTTCACACTTTGCATGGCCTATGAATCAAGAACTCATGGGAGGAGCAAGAGAAAAATTATGTTGGACATAGGCACAACAAAAGGCATCCATATAATTGAAGAAGAGGTTATGTTCAACACTAATATTGGCACTTCCAAATCTATAACAATCCTTTGAAATTGAGACAAATGATTTTGAGTATGCACTTTGGGCAGTGCTCATGCAACATGGGCATCTAGTTTCCTACCATAGTGATACTTTCTCTGATATAGTGCATAGGTATCCCACATATGAAAAGGAGTTGTATGCTATTATTTAGGCTTGAAAGTAATGGAAACACTATATCTTGGGAAAGGAGACTATCATCCACACAGACCATAAACCTCTACAATTTCTATAGATGCAAGTAAAGCTACAGAATGATAGGCATCCAAGATGGTCTACCTACTTGTAGCAATTTCACATCAATATTCACCACAAGAAGGGAAGTGATAAAAAGTTTGCAAACTATCTGAGTAGACATCCTATCACAACCCTAACAGTAGTGTTAGATTCTTGTGGCTACCAAATAGTATATTGGCCTTAGTTGTATGGCACAGATCCTAATTTTTCTAACATCTACAATAGGCTAACAAAGGGTAAACAAGTCCCTAATTTCTACTTGCAAGATGTGATTCTCTGTCACATGGGACACATATGTGTTCCAACTAGAAAGCGACAGAAGATGATATGGGAGGCACACTGCAGTCATGTTTTAGGACACTTTGGAATGGAGAAGACAATTGTTTTACTACATGATGTCACTTTATACATTCAAGCTTGTATAGCTTGTGTCATTGCAAAGCCTACCAATCACAAAAAAGGATTGTATATGCCTATTCCCATCCCTAATAAGCCTTGGAACTCAATTTCAATGGATTTTATATCTAGCCTCCCTTCTACAAAATGTGGCCATGACTACGTATATGTGGTGGTAAATAGATTTTCAAAAATAGCCATCATGGTAGCTTGCAAGAAGGGGTCTCGAGAAAAGAAACTGCCAAGCTTTTATTTGAAAATATTTGGGTCCATTTTGGTTTTCCATAAAGTATCATCTTTGACAGGGATAGTAGATTTCTTAGCAACTTCTGGTCATCACTCTGTGCCTTGATGGACACCAAGTTGATGAAGTCTACAGCGTTCCACCCATAGAACAATGGGCAAACTGAGGTGGTGAATCGAATGATCATTCATATTTTTCAGATGCACCATTCAAAACATCCTTACACTTGGGATGAGAGTTTTCCATATGTACAACATGGTTACAATCATGCCTTGCATGGTTCCATAGGGCACAGTCCATTTGAAGTATGTCTTGGTTACCAAACATTAGCTCCCATTGATGTGTCACTACCAGCTATGCTAAGTGATCCATCACCACATGCTGAGAAGGAGGTAGATAAGGCATCCAAGTTTGTTGAGAAGATCTTCCATATCTATTTAATGGAAAATAGAGATCTAGCCTAAAAGGTTAAACTAGGTCAAACCCTCTTCCATCTAACATTGAGACACAAACTAAGCTTGGCTTCTACCCATGAAGGAGAGCCAAACTATAGAGGTTTTGTCCCTTTTTTATAGAGAGGAGTGTCAACCAAAACTAACCAACCAAACTAGGGAAAAAGATGAAACCCTAATTGACCAAGATCTGCAAATATACGACTATCAAAAACAGATACAGAGATTTTGAAAGTACAACAGAGATCAAGAGACAGAGAAGAACTTGGATCTAAGCTCAAGAGCATAGAAGTACCAGGGTGTTGGGTGCCCTAGACCCTAATTAGGGTTTTATAGAATGTCTGAGCTTCACCTGTCATGTACCTACAAAACCTTTCTTCTTCCTGGATCTTATCTTCTAAAACCTGTATCTTCAACCTGCACACAAGTGAAGAGGGACAAGTTTGAATTGTGTTTAGGGGCTTTCCTTAGTCAAACCCCATTTTGGTGTTTACACCTCCAATACAGTGATGATTAGTGATCCTAGAGTGCATGCCCTAGGAGGGCAAAGGCAAGATCAATAATATATTATGAAATTATGAATGAAAATGATAAAGGTTACCACAAGATGTGAAACCCTAGTTGGAGTAGATAACTCAAGATCATGCACAACCAAGGAGATAGATGGAGATAGCTTGAACTTCCTTCAAGACCTACAAATGAGCATCATAACATCCACAAGCATGTAGTAATTCCAAGCATGAAGAGCACTTAAGCATAGGAGATCAAACATGTAAGCGATTCTAATATTGCATTGTCTAGATCTAGTATGTAAAATGAATTGTAAAACTCCTTTATAGAGAGGTGTTCTTAGCTAGCACCACAAAAATAGGGCTAGAGTAACCATTTGGGACTAGAGGGCTAGGGGCCTTGGTCCTTTAGCCCCACAGACTTTAGGGAGTGTCTTTTAAGGTGGGCTTAGACAAGACTTGACTTTATTTTGTCAGATTGGGATCAAGATTTAATCATTTAATGCTCAAAATGGTGTTAAAACAGGTCCTAATTAACAAGTGTATACACTTTTTTGCATAAAAATATCTAATAGCAAGTTCATGAGATACTATAGCACACCAATCAAAAGTACAAGGAAAGACATGATCAGTATCATACACCTCATCAATTTCAAGTTGGAGACAAGGTCTAGCTTCACCTCCAAAATGAGAGACTTCAAGAGCCGCACATAAAACTTTGTCCCATTTGATATGGGCCATATAACATCATCAAACAAATTGGTGAGAATATTTTTTAGCTCAATCTTCCATCTTTTCTTAGATTGCATCTTGTTTTCAATGTTGAGTTGTTGCATCCATATTTTCCACCATTATTGGACACCTCAGAAGTTCTAGAACACATTAATAGTACAAAATTGAATCCAGACACTACTATTCCACTCACATGTGATCATATTACTGATTTTTTGGTCAAAACACTAAAGAAGCAATAGATCCCTCTTTATCATGTGGTATAGGTAGGTCAATTTCTTCACCAGGGAAAATGGTTCACCAAGAATCAATTGAAAAATAGTTTCTTCATTTGTTGCAAAAATAGGTGCAATGGGGCCCATTACCTCTCAAGGGGGAATTATTGATGCCACAGAGATCCAAGAGCACTTGGGTGGCATTTGCATGGTCAAAACTGGAAAATATCAAAATAATAATTTTTCAATATTTTTTATGTTTCTGTATTCTGAATTTTTTAAGGCTTTCAAAGAAAAATTGGGCTTGAGGACTTTCAACAGTTGCTTATGAAGGGACAACCATAGGCTTCATTCATATCAATTCAAATTAGCTATCTTGGAGATCTTTTTGATGCATCAAAGAAGTCCAATTTTTGCCCAATGGGCTAGGAGTTATGACCTTGCCAAGTTGGAGTACCAAAACCAATAGTTTTCTTGCATTTTTTTTATAATTTTGTAATTCAAAATGGATGAGGTGACCTTTCAGCTTCTATAGAAATGTATATATGGGCTCATTTCAAATCCAATAAACTCTTTTTGAAGGCATACATCTCCTGATGAGTTTGCCAGAATTGCAAAAACACTTCATTAATAAATACAACTATTTTGCACATTGTTTTTTGTGTGTGTTTAACAATATTGCAAGCCCAGTGCTAGGTATTGTCCTCTAAATTTACATTTAATAATTTGGATAATTCACCAAGGAACATCTCACCACCATCATAGGTTCTATAAGATGAGAACCACACCTTGTGAGGATTCATGTGGTACAAGGCCCCTGAATCAATAACCCAAGATTCATCACTAGCCAGATTAGAAATAAACAATGCATTAATAGCATCATTATTAGAGAATTTCTTTGTGGAGGAACCATCAAAGTCCTTATTTTTGCACTCCTTCTTCATGTGGCCCTATTTTTTGCAATTTCAACACTTCAGTATACTCTTCCCAAGGGTTTTAGACCATCCTTTTTAATTAGATCTATCCTTCGATTTATTTCATGTCTCTTTTAAACCACCTTTATCCTTAAGCATTCTCTAAACATAAACTACATCCTTTGAACCCTCATCCATGGACTTTCTCCTCATTTCTTTTTTGAGCAAAGTTGCAACAAGGGTATCCATTTTGGACTTTGCATTACCACCACCACTAGTAACACTAAATTTTCCCAATATTCAAGTATAGAACAAAGCAGTAAAATACATTTATCCTCATCATCTATCTTAACATTTACACTTCCTAGCTAACTCAAAATCAAATTAAAGGCATTAAAATACTTAATAATAGACTCTCCTTCATTTTCATGGAGTAAAACCTCCTCTTAAGGTGCATTTTATTTGTTATACTCTTCATTTTGTAAATACATACTGAATATAATAGCCTTCTTTAAGACATTCAAAAGAATAGAATCTACGGTTCCCTAAGACTTCTTGTACAACCTTATCCAATATTAATTAGACATATTCATGGGTTTTGTTTCCTTTGCTACTGCTCTCCATTGATCACTCTCCTCAGATAGATCTTCCATTTTCAGCTTCCACAACTCATACCTAGAGCCATTTAATTTCTCAATATTTGAACAAAAAGTGCTAAACATGGCTTCAACCAAATACAAATTGATAAAACTATTAAGTCAAGAGCTCTCACTACAAAAAAAACCTACAATGTTTCTAAGAAAGGTGTCTAGGCTCTCCAATCAAAACTAAATCTCTAGTACCAAATGTTGAGAAATGAGGTAAACTACTACCATGAAAGCTTAAATAAATAGTGAAAAAAATCCATTTTACTAATTAAAGTAGCATGTGAGTAACCATTAAAATAACATGAAGAAGCATGTAGAAACATATATCAGCAAACACTAATAAGACCATAAATGGAAAAACCCTTTTAAGAAAAACTCCACCACTAGAGAAGCATTTAGCTTCTATCAAGAATGATCTATTGCATAAATATAATTTACTCAACTCCTTAGTTAGACAACATTTCAATATGATAACAATACTCAACCTACAAAAGACCATTAAAACCTCTAACTAATGCATCCAATTTAAAGAGAAGTGAGAAGAGGAAACCACAAGTAGTATCTCAAAATGATGGCCACCAAAACCATGGTCTATGATAAAAACTCATGGCCCTATGTGCAACAATGACAAAACTCAAGCTAGATAATCACTCATTAACGCATCTTTGACCCCATTACTCTAGTAGGAATGCATTCCTAAGTCTATCACTCCATTATGGAGTAATGAATTGGTGTGGACCTCACATATCATAACAAGATCCTTCACTCCTATCCATGTAACTCTCAAGTGCTACATTAAAGAGAGATGCTCAATAACTCCTAAGATGATGACGACTATGACTATAACTCCTTCCAACTGTAAGTTCCCTTGTTAATGCCACTATAATAATACTTCAAGTTCTAGAGAATAATAATAATTAAATAATATCTCTCATCTTTCCCATGGGCATCCAAGTACTCATTCCAAGAAAGTTGGAGACACATACAAACATTAGACATAGAATTGAAAGGTTAATAGAACCTAATCATATCAAATAATATCATAGAATTATAGTGGATGGTGCTTGGGATTAAACTAGGAAGTTGTGATTAAATTTGTAATTTAATTATGGAAGGAGATTCAAGTATCATTATTAATGTCATAAAAATTGAAATACAACACATTGGTGGCTTCATAACCTTATCTTAGAGGCCAAGTCTCTTCTTTGAAGGTTTAATATTTTTACTTTTTACACTCCAAAAGGGAAAGAAATTGCACAACTGATTGGTCAAAAAATCTTAGCTATACTGAAAGTTTCTACTCTTTAGTGTTAGATAGAAATAACATTATAACTAAAGGAATTTTTAGTGAGTTTGTTACATCCCCAACTTACAATTAGACTTAATCATTAACTTGGCATGATGATTAGGAGGATTAGTCATAGTTAATTGATTTGATATTGTGGAAATATCTAATTAAACTCTTCTTTATGAAGTAGATACAGATGTTTAATAGTTTTGTAAATTATATGATTTATTTTATGAGATATGATAATGAGGCATTGATCGTAATCTTGTGGTCCTGAGTGTGACAGGAAAACGAACGTCCTTCGAAGAAGGAAGGAGAGTATCATCCTAGAGGAAGGGTTAGACATTGTGAAAACATAAGTTGACTAGCCATCTAAGTAATCAACTCCTATATCCTTCTCATTCCATTCATAAGTTGACACGTGTCATGTCTCTTTTCGTTTGTTTCCATGTTCTTGGTATAATCGTTTTGTCATTGAAGTTATCACAACAAGTTGAGATGACCAGATGCTCTTGGAATATCATTCCTAGCTGAGAGACAATAGTGTTAAGAGACAAGGAGGTCTCTCTTACCTTTTTTTCTTGAGGTCATTATTTTTCCTAGTCATTTGACTAATGGGAATAGTCAATTTCGAGGGAGAATCACTCGACCTCGATAATCAACATTATTAATGAGAATCTTTTTACGATTATAATCTCTTTGTGATAATCCTTAGACAAGGATGAAACCTCTTAATAGGTTTTTATCTATAATAATGTTGTTATTATTATTTACTTGCCTTAATAATTGTATTCTAAGGAATATTCTAAGTTGTTATAGTCGATCATGAGGATCGATGGGAGCGTGGAGCTCAACCATCCCATGTTTTTCTTGTATTGAGACACCTTTTGTGGAGGTACTACCGAGTGGGAAATGTAGTTATCAACCATAATCGGCATGTCTTGGGATATATTTTCTTGTGTTGAGTATTGCTTTGTTTTGGAGAGTCACTTGGCGGAGTTCGTGTGTTAGAAGGTTCGAAGGAAAAGGTGGTTAAAACTATTCGGGGAGAATAGAGGTGGAAAGAAGGTAAGAGCAGCTAGCTGTATTGTAGTCTAAACTATAGCTTAACTAACACTTGATACAGGTAAAATGGGAAACAAACACCCAATTAATTTTCATTTGATGACTTTTATTCTCAGTAAGACTTCTACTGAGTCCATGAAATATGATATATCTTGCTATTGTTAAAATACTGAGGCACAAGGCCTGAAAGGCCATGCCATGCATATGGTTAATATATTTCTATGTAGTAGCTCAAGGCCAAATTGGTTGAGTTGTTCTTGTTTTATAAACTTATATTTGCTTTTGTTTAGAGCCGTATGGCCGAACCCTATCAAGACAACTTTGATTTTTGATACGCTCGAAGCCATGAAAGCTGAGCTATCTAAACACAGAAAACTATATGAGACCATGCTCAAGGTCATGAGCTAAGTAGAAGAACATAATAAACTATATGAGACCATGCTCCATGCCATTGAGCCAAGCAAAGAAAACTTGTAAACTCTTTTTGAAGACTATGCTCAGCTGAGTTGTAGAACTATGTAATCTTGTTTTTGATTAAACCCAAGGCTTAAAGAGCCAAATAATCACTGCTCTATGTTAATGTGGATACAAGCTCAAGGCCTTGAGGCTGAGCTCTATAAGGATAAACTCTTTCTATGTTTGAGCCTAGGGTCTTTCGACCCGATTGTATTATATTGAATAATACATATATGATAATTGGAGCTCGAAGCCATTATGGCTGAGCATGCATTCTTTATATATATTAAGCTCACATCGTATGATGACAAGGGTAGAGAATAAGAGCTATTGAATGGAGCTACGAATGACTCCAGTCGATAATGGATACAGTCACTTGACTGTAATGACTGTCGGAAAGGCATTATTTCCTTACCATATAGTCATTTGACTGTAATGATAGCCGTGTAGGCATCAATGTTTAATATGTAGTCCTTCGACTATAATAACAACTGTGAAGGCATTTAGTATTATAAACATAGTCCAATGATTGAGATGAATGCCGAGAACTCAAGTATAAATCAGTGTGTCTATAACACCAAACTAACCCAAGTCGGGCTTGTATGAGAAGCCGACTATGATTTATAAATAGAGTTGTTTGAACTATTATGAATGTTTATGTGAACCTTCAAATATGAAGGGGTATGATCTTTTATGATCATGGTCACATCATGAGATAGTTGGAATAAGTTTATAGAAGAATATAGACTAGGTCTATATGTGACTGAATTATGACTTATTGGATAATGTTATGAGATATAATTTCTTTTACTTTATTGTAAACTATTAGGTTTGGTTAATAACACCTTAATCTCATTGGGAAAATAAGAGATATTGAACCATAAGAAACTAATGTATTTTACTAAGGCAGGGTATGCCTTGAGTATCATGAAATCGACTTCATCATATGAGATGAAATGCTAATGAAATGTTAACCATGGGAGACCAAGACAATCATAAAGTTTCAATTTGGGATGAATTGAAAATGGAACGAGATGACGTGGAGTCACTAATTCCTCATTACAAAAGTAACCTATTTAGTTATGACTGACTTATGAAGGGAGTTGAATGTTCAAGTTTGGATAGTTATTCGAATTGATCCCTCACACACATTAGACCTAAAGAACATGGTCGTTAAGAACTAACTATAGGACATGACATCTTATAAGTTGAGTTAGGGTGGCGGACATATGATGACGTTCATTGTGTAATGTATTTGTATGAAAAACTATGGCCAAAGTAATGCATCCATAGCTGCATGCATTATCGGTCCATAGTGTTCCAGATGGCCTAGTATCTCCAGTAGTGTCATACAAGTTAGAGTGGATTTATAGTGTGTGACTGTAAGACATTAGGAAGGACACAACACCAAATACTCAGATGGCTATCCAATTGGTTTCTAGTGTCTAACCTCTCTGTGAAGGGTAGGACCTCTTCTACTTAAGAATATGAGCGGGGGACCGCAGGTCCATGGTTGAAGGAAAAGCACTAGGATGATGCTTTCCTTCCCAAGCATGAGAGAAGTCAAGGATTATGAAGATAGATGTCATTGGTTCCAAATACAATGTTTGCAATTTTGACTAGTTGGTCTATTGTAATGTAAAAATTTGATTAAGATGCCTAGAGCATATATTGTATTTGATTAGTGATGGATATTCACTAAAGATTGTAATGATTTATTAGATTGTAAGTTTTGTTATATCTTGATTTGATTAACATGCTTAATTGATAGAAAAGAATATGTTTCTTTTGATTCAAATTTTGATTATCTCTATCAATTCTTAATTAATGACTTGTTTAAGTTATATAATTAAGCTTAATCTTGAGCATTATGGAAAGTGATGTTACATATGGTATCAGAGCTACTAGGTTCAACACATGGGCCTAATGAGCTCACTATTTGATGATTAATGTATCCAACATTAAGTGTGCTAATGATTGGATGTTCTATGCCAGAATGGTAAAAATTAGAACCACACCTTGCAAGAAGGTAATGGAACATGGACGTTTCTATGCCAACAAAAGATCTTGAAGGCATGAGCCTCCATGAAG
The DNA here is from genome assembly GCA_027924645.1 of Cunninghamia lanceolata. Taxonomy (NCBI): domain Eukaryota; kingdom Viridiplantae; phylum Streptophyta; class Pinopsida; order Cupressales; family Cupressaceae; genus Cunninghamia; species Cunninghamia lanceolata. Next base: position 6,677,008 of record BSBN01000402.1, read on the forward strand.
GAGAAACTTGAACTGACTGGATGCTTGGTAGGTGCATGGTTATCTAATGAGGAAACTTTCACTAATGTCATGAAATGCATCAAGCAGGAGTTAAGGAAGGTCAAATAGTTGGCTGCCCCTAGAGAATCATTGACACCCTCTGCCCCTAAAGTACCATCTGAGGGAAATATCTCTGAGAACTATAATGAACTTATGGAGGATGTGAAGGAATACCAGTGTGTATCCTCACCTCCTGAGACTGAAAAGAAAACATGATTATGGGAAGTTATCCCAAATTGTAAATGACTTGTAGAAGTAAGATGTAAATACAATTTTGAAATTTTGTGGATTATATGTAATCCGATGGAAACTGTAATGAAATGGAAAATTTTGATAATCTTTCCTTTCTTGTTAAAGATTACATGAATGTGAATACATTTGTAAATGAATAAATTGCATAACATTGAAGACTAATCTGTGATTAATCTACAAACTTCAGGAAGAAGTAGATTGCAGTAAAGGTTTGAGTTGGAACCAAAATGGAGGATAGCCGAGATGAAGGAGCACCTTTAGGGTGATTTGAGTCTAAATTAGACCAAATATTGACCTTGTTGAAAGAAACAAGGGCGATGGTGGAAACTCTCGAGCACAAAGTGGGAGGCTAGTCTGAAGATAGGCGAGATGATTATGATGGGGGTGATGGAAAGGAATGCCACAATGACACTATCCAAAGCTAGCAAAAAGAAAATAACTCTGCAAAGAGATAGGATGTGGATAAGAAGAGCCTTATGGCTATGGAACTATAGCATGATATGAAAAAGGTCATGCCACCTAAATTTGATGGATCCATAAGTAGAGATGCCATGGAGGCATGGCTTACGAAGATGGAGAAGTATTTTGAAATTAGAAATTATAATGAGGTTACCAAAGTTGTCTAGGGAGCATTCTAGCTAGCGGCTGAGGCATCCACATGGTGGACGAACAAAAAGATGGAATTAGGCTTGAGGTCTACAAGCCTTACTTGGGACAAGTTCATAGATCTATTTAGGCAAAGATGGTTTCCTAAACTGTTCTATGATTAGAAACTCATAGACTTCCAAAATCTGAAACCGGTTGATATGATTGTAAATGAGTACAGGGAAAAATTCATCTGATTGTTGAAATATGTGCCATAGTATTAGCATGATGAGAAATTCCATGTTTGGAAGTTTATCATGGGGTTGAATGCCTAGATTGGCGGTGAGGTTAATGTTCATGGTCCCACAACCATGGAACATGTCTATGAGAAGGCTATTAGGCAGGAACAAAACCTGAAGGCTATGTCAGCCTATAGGGAAAGAAACAAAAAGAGATATAACTAGTCTCAATCTTCTCAACCCTCAAAGAAAAAGAGGAAGAAATAGGATTATAATGAGAAGAGTGATACAGATGCTAAAAATAAACAAAATGAATCCAGGGGAGATAAAAAGGGGAACAACCACTCCAAGAAGAATGGGAACAATTCTGGAAAACCTCAGGAGAGGCAAGGACCAGTTGGAGGATGCTTCACTTGTGGTGGAGATCACTATGCCAATCAATGTCCCAACAAATCATAGGGAGTGCAACCAAGAGGGAATCCTCTACCTTCCCAACAAGTGGTGTTCTAGCAACGTATCCATGTGGCCTTGGACAACCATCAAGCTAAGTATCAAATAACTCTAGTAGAGACAACTGATATTTTATTTGGAGTTCCAATTTCAGTTTTAATTGATACAGGTGCCACAAAATGTTTGATTTCTCCCAAAATTGTAAATAAGATACCTAGAAAAGTAGGATTCATGGAAAATACCTAGTTTGTAGAGTATACAAATCACACCAAGGCTCAGGTAGAGCAATGCCTATTTGAAGCTCAAGTTGAACTTCTAAACTTTTCCATAGAAGTAAATCTATATGTAGCCCCACTTGGCTCATATGATGTTATCCTAGTGATAAATTGGCTTTGGAGACATCGAGCCAAAGTAGACTGTTATGCCAAGATAGTAGAATGTTTGGATGACCTAGGAAACTGAGTCATTCTCCAAGGGAAACCTAGGGAAATTATATTGAGGCAAATTTCCACCTTACAAATGAAAAGGGCACAGAGAAAAGGGTGCCAACTCTTTGCTGTTAAGATGGACAAAATAGATGAAACAAAGGAAACTTGCTTCCAAGATGACTTGATGTTTTATGAATCCCTAAAACTTAATGAAGTAGGGATAAAGGAGTCCATAGGTCAGGAAAGATCAGATATGGACAAGCATCCCCTCCTCAGAGATTTTGAGGATGTTTTCCCAGATGAACTACTAGGGTTACCTCCTAAGAGAGCTTTTGCTTTTGCTATTGATATCATACCTAGGTCAGAACCTATTTCTAAAGCCCCCTATAGGATGAGCACAATAGAACTAATGGAGTTGAAAGCTCAACTACAAGAGCTACTAGATAAAGGGTTGATTAGACCCAATGTGTCGCCATGGGGAGCACCGGTCATTTTTGTGAAAAAGAAAGATGACACTTTATAGTTGTGCATAGATTACTGCATGTTAAACAAAGCAACCATTAAGATCAAATATCCTCTACCTTGCATTGATGATCTTCTTTATCAGATGAGGGGTGCAGCAGCATTCTCCAAGATTGATCTTCGATCAGGATATCATCAATTGAGGTTGAAGGATGAAGACATCCATAAGACAACCTTTAGAACCAGATATAGACATTATGAATTCACTATCCTACCATTTGGGTTAACAAATATGCTAGTAGTGTTTATGAATCTTATGAACAGTGTGTTCAGAGACCATCTAGACAAGTTTGTCTTAGTATTTATTGATGACATCTTGATCTATTCTAGGAATGAAGAGGAACATAAGCAACATTTGAGAATTGTTATTTAGAGATTAAGAGAGCATAAACTATATGGCAAGCTCTTTAGGTGTATTTTCTTTTAGAAAGAAATATAGTTTTTGGGTCATATAATTTTAGCTAAGGGAATAGCTGTGGACCCAGCTAAGATTAAGGCTATTTTTGAATAGCTTGAACCAAGAAATGTTCATGAGGTCCAAAGTTTTATGGGCAGGTTGCTGGTTATTATAGGAAGTTTGTAAAAAACTTCTCTAAAATTGCACATCCTATAACTTCCTTGCAAAGGAAGGGCAAGAAGTTTGAATGGTCAGAAAAGTGCAAGGAGGCCTTTGACCTGTTGAAGGAAAAATTGACCTCAGCCCTGATATTGAAAGTGCCTGACCCAAAAGGTCAATTTGAAATCATCACCGATGCCTCAGGGGAAGGTTTAGGTGGTGTACTAGTCCAAGATAGACATGTCATTGCATATGAATCATGCAAACTAAAAAACTATGAACAAAACTATGCCCCACATGATTTAGAACTGGTAGCAGTCATTCATGCTCTCCAAATGTGGAGACATTATCTGCTCAGAAAATCCTTTGAGTTGAAAATGGATCACCAAGGAGTTAAATATCTGTTCACTCAACCCCATCTTAATGCTCATCAAAGAAGATTGCTATAATTTATCTTGGATTATGATTTCAAGATTAAATTCATTCAGGGAAAATAAAATTGAGTGGTAGATGCCTTGAGTAGGAGAAGGCACATCTCTGCTATGATATCTTTTCATTCTGATTTCAAAAATTTGGTGTTACAAAAATCTAAGGGAGATGAGTTTTACAAGTAGGTAAAACATGCCCTTGAGAAAGATCCACATAATCCAAAATATAAAGGATTCAACCTTGAACCAAATGGGTTATTAAGGTTCAAATGAAGGATGTATGTACCTAACTCAGTAGAGTTAAGGAATATGGTTTGGAAAGAGCTTCATTCTGCACCATATTCTGGGCATCTTGGAGTAACCAAGTTACTCGCTGATGTGAAACCTTTATATTTTTGGAAAGGAATGAAGAGGGATGCTACAAATTATGTAGCTACTTGTATTGAATGCCAAAGGGTGAAGGCAAAACACCAACATCCAGCGGGATTATTATACCCTCATGAAATTCCTGAATGGAAATGGCGGATTATAAGCATGGACTTTGTGCAAGGGCTTCCTTTGTCAAGGAACAAGCACAATGCTATCTTGGTTGTGGTAGACAGACTCACCAAAGTAGCCCATTTTATACGTGGAAACTTGACAGATGGGGCACCCATCATTGCTTGGAAATTTGTTCAAGAGATTTTTAGACTCCACGACATTCCTGAGAAGATTATCTCAAATAAGGATGCATGAATGACATCTAGGTTTTGGAAAACCTTGTTCTCTTCACTTGGAACACAGTTGAACATAAGCTCTCCTTATCATCCTGAAATGGATGAACAAACTGAAAGAGTGAACCAAGTGTTGGAGGATTTATTAAGGATGTATTACATGGACCAACAATACAAGTGGGAGGATTATCTTCCCTAGTGAAATTTGCTTACAATAACTCTTATCATTCAGCTATTAAGATGGCACTATTTGAGGCTTTATATGGATGGAAGTGTTGAACCCCTATAAGCTGGGATAAGCTTGAAGATAGGGTTAGCCTTGGTCATGAAATGCTATCCTAAATGGAAGAACAAGTCCATCTAATTAAAAAGAGGCTAGTGGAAGCCAATGATAGACAAAAGAGTTATGCAAATACTAAGCGTGTTGAAAGACATTTCACTGTGGGAGATAAAGTTCTCCTAAGGGTAAAACCCCAGAAAAGTTTCATCAAATTTGGAAAAAGTCCAAACTGGGACCAAGATATGTGGGCCCATTTGAAGTTCTAGAAGAAGTCAACCCAATGGCATACAGAATTGCTCTACCACTAGCACTTGCCATGATGCATAATGTGTTTCATGTTTCATATTTGAAAAACTTTAATTTTGTTGCCAATCAAATTCCTATGCTTGATTGGAACCTTCTACAGGCGAAAGACCCAGGAGTGGTGGTGATCAAGCCCATCAAGGTGCTCAAAATGTGTAATCTACGCTTATGTAACAAGGAAATAACATAGTGCAAGGTCTAGTGGGACCAATATTGGTGGAAAATGCCACCTGGGAAAATTATGATGGCTTCTATGCTAGATTCCCTCATCTTTTCTGAGACATTTGATATTATGCTTTTGAAAACCTTTTCATATTATGTTGGTTTATATTAAGACAATTAATCATCAGGGACGATGATTCTTATGGGGGGAGATATGTTACATCCTCAACTTATAATTAGACTTAATCATTAACTTGGCATGATAATCAGGAGGATTAGTCATAGTTAATTGATTTGATATTGTGGAAATATCTTATTAAACTCTTGTTTATGAAGTAGATACAGATGTTTAATAGTTTTGTAAATTAAATGATTTATTTTATGAGATATGATAATGATGCACTGATTGTAATCTTGTGGTCCTGAGTGTGATAGGAAAATGAACGTCTTTTCATCCTGGATGAAGGGTTAGACATTATGAAAACATAAGTTGACTAGCCATATGAGTAATCAACTCCTATGTCCTCATTCCATTTGTAAGTTGACATGTGTCATGTCGCTTTTCTTTTGTTTCCATGTTCTTGGTATAATCATTTTGTCATTGAAGTTATCACGACAAGTCGAGATGACCAGATGATGTTCTTGGAACATCATCCCTAGCTGAGAGACAATAGTGTTAAGAGACGAGGAGGTCTCTCTTATCTTTTGTTCTCGGGGTCATTATTTTTCCTAGTCATTTGACTAATGGGAATAGTTGATTTTGGTTGAGAATCACTTGACCCCGATAATCGACATTATTAATGAGAATCTTTTTATGATTATAATCTCTTTGTGATAATCCTTAGATAAGGATGAAACCTCTTAATAGGTTGTTATCTATAATAATGTTATTATTATTTACTTGCCTTAATAATTGTGATCTAAGGAATATTCTAAGTTGTTATAGTCAAGATCATGAGGATCGATGGGAGCGTGGAGCTCAACCATCCCACGTTTTGCTTGTATCGAGCCACCTTTTGTGGAGGCACTACCAAGTGGGAAAGGTAGTTGTTACCCATAATCGACATGTCTTGGGATGGATTTTCTTTTGTTGAGTATTTCTTTGTTTTGGAGAGTCACTTGGGGGAGTTCGTGTGTTAGAAGGTTCAAAGGAAAAAGGTGGTAAAAACTGTTTAGGGAGAACAGAGGTGGAAAGGAGCTGAGAGCAGCTAGCTATATTATAGTCTAAACTATAGCTTAACTAATTCTTGATACAGGTAAAATGGGAAACAAACACCCAATTACTTTTTGTTTGATGAGTTTTATTCTCAATAAGACTTCTGCTGAGTTTGTGAAAAATGATATATTTTGCTATTGTTAAAATACTGAGTCACGAGGCCTACAAGGCTGTGCCATGCATATGGTTAATATCTTTCTATGTAGTGGCTCAAGGCCAAATTGGCCAAGTTGTTTAGAATCGTATGGCTGAACCCTATCAAGACAACTTTGATTTGTGATATGCTCAAAGCCATGAAGGCTGAGCTATCTAAACATAGAAAATTGTATGAGACCATGCTCCAGGCTGTTGAGCCAAGCAAAGAAAACTTGTAAACTCTTTTTGAAGACTACACTAAGCTGAGTCGTAGAACTATGTAATTTTATTTTTGATTAAGCCCGAGGCTTAAAGAGTCAAATAATCACTGCTCTATGTTAATGTGGATACAAGCTCAAGACCTTGAGGTTGAGCTCTATAAGGATAAACTCTTTCTATGTTTGAGCCTAAGGTCTTTCAACCTGATTGTATTATATTGAATAATACATATATGATAATTGAAGCTCAAAGCCATTATGGATGATCATGTATTTTTTATATATATTAATCTCACGTCATATGATGACAAGGGCAGAGCATAAGAGCTCTTGAATGGAGCTATGAATGACTCCAATCAATAATGGATACAATCATTTAACTGTAATGACTATCGAAAAGGCATTATTTCCTTACCATACAATCATTCGATTGTAATGATAGTCGTGTAGGCATCAATGTTTAACATGTAGTCCTTCGACTATAATAACAGCCATGAATAAATTTAGTATTATAAACATAGTCCAATGACTGAGATGAATGCTGGGAAGGCAAGTATAAATCGGTGTGTTATAACACTAAACTAACCCAAGTTGGGCTTGTATGAGAAGCTGACTGTGATTTATAAATAGAGTTGTTTAAACTATTATGAATGTTTATGTGAACCTTTGAATATGAAGGGGTATGATCTTTTATGATCATGGTCACATCATGAGATAGTTGGAATAAGTTTATAGAAGAATATAGACAAGTTCTATATGTGACTGAATTATGACTTATTGGATAATGTTATAAGATATAATTTATTTTACTTTATTGTAAACTATTAGTTTTGGTGAATAACATCTTAAGCTCATTGTGAAAATAAGAGCTATTGAACCTTAAGAAACTAATGTATTTTGCTAAGGTAGGGTATTTGATGTAGAGCATCTAGGACAGTAGAAGCATACTTCAAAACTTCAATGATATCGTTCTCTCAAGGTTCACTGTTTTCAAAACTTCTCATGATGAAGGGTTTGAACTCAACACAATATTTGTTCATGGCACAAGGGTGAGTGGGCTTCAAGACTCATACCACATGATACCTAACTCCCTCTAACATTCCACCATCTCCACTATGCAAGACCTGCAGGACAGTAGTCTTTATTCTGCCTTTCTACGACAGTCACAACCTTACTACTCCATTAGTATAACAGTCACAATTTCCTTCTTATGGTGGTCTCCATCAACACAAACTCAATCTCATTGAAGAATACCAATTCAATAACTTACCAAGCACCTAATGTCTTCATTGACAAATCAATAACATGACAAACAAACCTATTACCTTCTTTGTAGTGACTGTCTCCAAGAGGACTCGCAGAGTTAGCAATCAACAGGAAGAGAGGATTGATTCCTCAGAGGATCTCTCCATATTTCTTTTCATAGGATAATGACTGGCATTTCCCAACATTTTCACTTCACAGTTACTAGTTATCATCTAGTTGCTGCTATCCATCTCCAAGTCACAACACATGGTTCTGCAGAGTCATTAACATGACAAACTCACACTAAACCATCCTCCTACCTCCCAAACCTTCACAAGCCTTTGCATTAGTTATCATACAACCCATTCTACTTATTAGAAATAGAGAAGATCAGTGGATCGAGGATAAATCCATTGGGCCACTCAGAAAAACCCTAACTTAGGTTTTAAGATAGCCTAGCACAAAAATAGTGATTTCTCACACCCAATCTAATGTCAAGACTTCAAACAAGACTCAAATCAAAGCTACTTCAATCCTCTAACATTCCATTACAAACATAGGCTATGACTGTTCTGTACAGGCGCAGGTACAGACTAATAACAGCAAATAAACACAGAAAAACACAGAAAAGCAGGAAAATGGACGTTTCTTTGGTTCTATTTCACTTCCTCCGAATGTCTGATTCACAATACACCTTGGCAGGCTTCAAATAAGCCTCCTACATTTGAATCAAGAAGCATGGGAGTGGTTGGGGTCGATGAAACTACCCCAACCATCGAGCTTCTTTCTTGTTTCTAACTGCAGCACTAATTGTTGTTTAGTAACTGTCCTCTTTTAGGATTACATTGATGGTTTTATGTTTAACAATGATTTTTAACACTTGGTTAACCTTTGGACAAGGTTTTAACACACCTCCAAACCTCTGACATGCCTCCAACTAAGAGGATTGCCTCCTACACACATTAGGAGGGCTACAAACCTATATGACTTGTCTTTACAATATGACTGTCCTCCTTTACAATATGAGAGTAGATTTTAGGTATTTGGACATAGTCCCTTACAAGCATGGCTTTCAAGCCTTATTACAACATTCAATGGTCTTAAGGACCTTATTAAACAAAAAACAAACTATTTGAAAATCAAACAAGTCCTGGATATCTTGGTGCTCCTGCACTAGCATTCCTTGAGTATCATGAAATTGACTTCATCATATGAGATGAAATGCTACCGATATGTTAACCATGGGAGACCAAGACAGTCATAAAGTTTGAATTTAGGATGAATTGAAAATGGAATGAGGTGATGTGGAGTCACTAATTCCTCATTACAAAAGTAACCTATTTAGTTATAACTGACTGATGATGGGAGTCGAATGTTCAAATTTGGATAGTGATTCGAATTGATCCCTCACACATACTAGACCTAAAGGACAAGGTCAATAAGAACTGACTATAAGACATGATAGCTTATAAGTCGAGTTAGGGTGGTAGACATTTGACGACGTTCATTGTGTAACATATTTGTATGAAAAACTTTGGCCAAAGTAATGCATCTGTCTCTACATGCATTGTTGGTCCATAGTGTTCCAAATGGCCTAGTGTCTCCAGTAGTGTCATACACATTAGAGTGGATCTATAGTGTGTGACCGTGAGACATTAGGAAGGACACAACACCAGATACTTAGATGGCTATCCAATTGGTTTCTAATGTCTAACCTTTCCATGAAGGGTAGGGCATCTTCTAGTTAGGAAAATGAGCAGGGGACCACAGGTCCGTGGTTGGAGGAAAAGCACCAGGATGATGTTCTCCTTCCCAAGCATGAGATAAGCTGAGGCTTATGAAGACAGATGTCATTGGTTCCAGATATAGTGTTTGCAATTTTGACCATTTGGTCTATTGTAATGTAAAAATTTGATTAAGATGCCTAGAGCATATATTGTATTTGATTAGTGATGGATATTCACTAAAGATTGTAATGATTTATTAGATTGTAAGTTTTGTTATATATTGATTTGATTAACATGCTTAATTAATGGAAAAGAATATGTTTCTTTTGATTCAAATTTTGATTATCTCTGTCAATTCTTAATTAATGACTTGTTTAAGTTATATAATTAAGCTTAATCTTGAGAATTATGGAAAGTGATGTTAGAGAGTTTCTAAAAATCACTAAGTAGATACACTGGAAAAGGAGACTTCTAGTCCCTTAGAAGCCTTTTCTTTGGTGAAAGTAGAATTTTTTATGTCTAGATGCTTGTTTTTATTTTCCCTCCCTAGTTTTGTGACCTTTTCACTTAGTACAATATGGTTGAGTTTTCTCCAACCCCTTCCTTTTCCTTCTACTATATTTTTGTTAGCTCATTTCTATCCTCTTAGGTGACAAGTTTATTTATTTGGTGAAAGGAAGTAGAGGTGTGGAATACACTTCCTATAGTAATCTATGAGAGGAGGTATGTGCAAAAATTAAATTGATCATACAATTACAAGGAAATAAATAGAAAAGCAATTTACCATAGCACAGTGATTTATGTGAGGAAAACCCTTTTAGGAGAAAAAACCCACACTCCAAAGCAACTCAATGTATTATTTAGTAATCACTAGTTACAACACAATTGTAGAGTTTAAGAATTTACAATATTATCACCAACAAGAGATCTAGAGCAATTTTGGTAGCATAAGAATACCTATAAAACTCACTACAACATTATCTCTCTAGTGTCTCAAACTTGCATAGTGGACAAAGTGACTATAGCTCATCACTTACTCATCCAAAAAATATAACACTACCAAATAAATTGAACACATATCTATTGGTGAATCTTCTACTATTGACATCTTCTACCAATTTGAATCCACAAATCCATGAATATCCACTTAGTGTTTGTGCCCTATAAAAAGACCTTGATAGAAAATAGAGTACTCAAAGGTACCTCACTAGTGGGATTTGGGTGATATCACTTGTACAGAATCCTTGTAGGAAGAGTTTATCTGTAGAATACACTACAGTGAAAAATGTGATGAGTTTCAAGTATTGTGGTATAGTATTTATGTTGGCTAACATGTGGTGATGTTATGCTAGTATTTGTGGTGTAGCATACATGGTTTGTTTACATGTGGTGGTGTTGTGACAACAATTGCAAGTCATATGGATGAAGAACTCACAACCACATATGAGGTTAGTGTTTCATGAAAGCATGAAAAGTGATGCAAGAGCACTTGTAGCATAATTGGAGTTCATGTAGCATAATCTAGGGGTAAGATAATGTTCTAGAAGACGGCACGAGGTACTACAAGTAGTCAAAATTGAATTTATGTTCATATGTGCTACCGCAAGTGAGGAGTTGGTAGTGGTGGCTATATTAGAAACATGTATATATGCTAACAATGTAAAGGTTGTAACTATTATTTCATAGTGTACAACAGTAGTAGAGTATACAAGGTGATTATCTATGAGAAGACATCATACTTGGTGTATTATGCAATATGCTAATATCATATTGTATGCTCAAATTATAGTTGCATGACTCTCAGTGTTCCAATAGTTGTTTGCACAATTAGACGATTGGTCTTCCCATGAGAATGTCTATATATATCAATTTGTGTGAAGGTGATAAGGTTAGACAATACATACATTGATAGCATTGGATTGAACATTGTCTAGTTTAATTAGAGTGATTACAGAAGAAGTATGTTATAGGTTGAGACTCTATAAAAGTCAAAATACCTTGTATTTAGTTCTTTTTATTTTAAATAATATACCTATGAATATCTTTTAGTGGTGGGTTTTCTCCCAAAAGGGTTTCCCACGTAAATCTTTGAGTCTCATGTATAATCTTATGGATGCATACTATTCCATCTACTTTCATATGTGTTGTTATTGAAAATTTTACAAGTATCAGTGACTATTATCTGAATACATTATATTAAGTTTCTTGATCCCACTCTATTAGTCATCTACAATAGGGGTTAAAATCCCCAACATTTGGTATCAAAGTGTAGGTTGTTGTTAGGGTAGTTACTACCTTGTTGGGAGTCCAAGTTACCCTAGTGTGTGTAATGGTAAACACTATAATAGTTGGATTTTCATAGTTTGTGTATAATTGGAAATAATAGGAAAACATTGAAGGACTTTGTGAGAAAACAAAATAATATTAAATCCATGGCTAGCATGTTAAGGTCTAAAATTTAGATGTTCAATGGTCAAAACTTCAAACTATGGAAGTTGGAGATGGAGGATCTTTTGGTGGAAAGCTATTAGTGGATTGTAGTGTCTTCTTCGACTAAACACTCAAGTATTTCTAATGAATATTGGGTAAAACTAGATAAAAAAATCAAGAAGTATAATATAGTTATGTATGTCAAATTGTGTGTTGATAAATTTATTTGAGAATATGATGACATATTCATTGTGTAAGAATTTATGTGTGTTATATTAGTCTAAAATTTTGGATAACAAACTTCTTTTGAAAAAGAATTTATATTGTTTAAAAATGAGGGAGGGTGACTCAGTAGCTAATCATTTTAATAGCTTTAATATGATTTTTAAGTTAACTTGTGTAAATATGAATCAAGATGGATGAATAGGAGAAGAGCATTGTATTATTTTGCTCCTTACCAAATTCATGGGAGAACCTAATTATGTTCATCAACAATTATGTTGTTTCACTGAACCTAGAAAATATTATTGGCATTTTGTTAACTAAGGAAATTAGGACACAGTCCATGGATGGTAATTCTTCTGATGCCCTAGTTGTTATATGCAAGTCTAAGGAGAAGAAAGGTAAGAAGAAGAGTAGAGATAAGAAGTCTAAGAGTAAAAACAATTCTAAATCTCTAAGTAAGTCTAAAGTAAAATTCTAGAATTGTCGTAAGAAGGGTCACATAAAGAAGGAATGTAAATCTAAGAAAAAGGATGATTCCTCTAATAGGTCCTCTGATAGTGATGCATTTATTTCCACTAATGTTATTGGTGATGATTCTTGGTTTATTAACATAGATTCTTCTTTTCATATGACACCAAATAGGGAGTGGTACTTGTATTATACCAAGTGTGATCGGTGATAACAACTTGTTGACAATAGTTAGTTGAGGAAATGTGAAAGATTCCTTCATGAATGGTAGAGTAAGTACATTCTCGAATGTTATGTACATTCCAAGTTTGGCTAGAAACCTTATGTTTGTTTCTAAAATGGTTGACTAAGGAATTCATGTCACATTTGATGGAAAAGGTTGTAGATTAGCTAGAGGTAATTTGATGTTTTCTAAGGGGGTGTGGTATGGTACTCTATATAGGCTAGATGCATCAACATTATCTGGGTGTGCTAATGTTACTACCTCTAAATCAAGTCTATTGTGGCATCTTAGGTTGGGTCACCTAAGTGAAAAATGTCTAAATACATTGGTAAGTAAAGATATGTTGGAACGTCTTGTTGATTGTTCTATTGGTATTAACTTTTGTGATCACATAGAATAGAGTGTGGTTCAAGTATAGAAGCACTAGAGTAGATAATATTTTAGAGGTGATACATAGAAATGTGTTTGATCCTATGAATATCCAATCCATTGGTAAGCCTATACTATGTATCATTCACCGATGATTATTCTAGGTACTCTTGGGTATATTTTCTTGGAAGAAATATGAGGTGTTTCTCAGGTTTCAGGATTTCAAGGCTCATGTTGAGAATCAAACTAGTAAGAAAATATAGGTACTAAGGGTAGATAATGGTGGTGATTTTTTTCTCTAACATGAGTTTCATATATTTTGTAAGCATGTTATAATTATAAAAGCAAAGGAATACACCATACGCATTGCAATAGATGGGAGTGGCTAAGAGGTTGAATCAAACCTTGTTGGATTAAGACAGAAGTATGTTGAGTAGTGTTGGTGTAGGACAAGAGTTATGGGTTGAGGTAGTTATCACTGCATGCTACTTGAAGAATAGGTCTCCTACTTTTGTGCTACAAAATAAGATGCCATATGAAATATGGACTAGAAAAAAAACTAATTATGACACATTTGAGGGTCTTTAGTTATGAGGAATTTATTTAGATGCCTAAGGAGAGGTGATCTATGTTGGATTTAAAGGCTAAAAGGTGTATTTTCATCAGCTATGGTGATAATGTCAAAGGCTGCAATCTTTGGAACCTAGAAACCTTGCAGGCTCTCTACTCAAGGGATGTTACATTCAGGGGACTTGGATTCTTGACCAAGGAAGAACAACCAAAGGAGAAATGAGTAAGATAAGTTGCATTTCAAAACAAAATTGGAGAAACAAAGTGCATCTGAAAATGAACAGTAGAGTGGACATGACAATTTGGGAGAAGAAGAGGCAAGCACATTTGGTGGTAACTTTTAAGAAGACTAAGGTGCAAGTATGGTAGGAAATTCTTCACCAATAGTTGTGAGAAGGTATACAAGGTAGTACAGATCACCTAACAAGTATAGTCCACCAAATTTCCATTTTTTGTTTGCTCTTACTTGTACTGATAGTTAAGTTTTAACCAAGTTTTATGGAAGAGGATCGCACTTCTAAAGAGAAAAATTCTTAGAAGAATTTTAGGAGATGATGGGATTGAAGCAATGTGAGAATCAGGGTTTGGTTGATCTTCTCAAGGATAGGAATCCCATTGTGTACAATTAGGTGATGAAAGAAACAGTTTACAACAGATGGATCACTTGCGCAATACAAAGCATGGTTGGTGGCAAAGGGTTATTCCCAGGTTGAGGGAATAGACTTCGATGAGATATTTTCTCCGATTGCTAAGTTGAGTTCTATTAGGATGTTATCTATTGATGTGACAATTTATTTGGAGATTGAGCAGATGGATGTCAAGACAACATTGTTGCATGGAGACTTAGAGGATAAAATATTCATGGAACAACCTAAAGGATACAATGTGAAAGGTAAAGAGAAACTAGTTTGCAAGTTAAATAGGCCATTGTATGGACTAAGGTGATCCTCATAGATATGGAACCAATATTTTGACACACATGTGCTAGAATTGAGTTTGGAAGAAGTGTTGTTGATCATTGTGTATACTTTAAACAAGTAAATGATCATATTCTGATTATTGTTTTATATGATGATATGTTTAGCATTGGAGACAATAAAGCATTAATTTAGGAACTTAAAACTTAGTTGTCTAGTAGGTTTGATATAAAATAATTATGTGTTTCTAGATACAAACTTTGTATGGAGATATTTAGGTAAGGACCAACATGAAACTATGGATAAACTAGAGGAAGTATCTTGAAACTCTTTTACGGTGGTTTGGAATGCAAGATAATAAACTAGTAAGTTCATCCCTACCAATTAGCATAAACATAGTGTGGAACAATGTCCAAAATCTACAAAGGATTTGGAGGACATCAGGAAGGTTCCTTATGCAAGTGTGGTGGGAAGTCTCATGTGTGCAATGGTCTACACAAGACCAAACATTTCCCATGCAGTAGGAGTTCTAAGTAAGCTCTTGGTGAAGCCAAGTAAAGAACATTAGACACACATGAAGATAGTATTTAGGTACTTAAAGGGAACTATTGATTATTACTTAACTTTCCATGGAACTAATGATGTGGGTAGAGCATTGAGTGTACAAAGGTTTTTCTATTTTGATTGGGCTAGAGATCTTGATATCTAGAGGTCAGCAAGTGGTTATGTGTTTATTCTATTCAGAGGAGCAGTGAGTTGGATTGTGAGCAAGAGGTACTAGACAACTTCCTTATAAACTACTAAATAAAAACATATGTCTACAACACATGCTTGTAAAGAAGTGGCATGTTTGAATAGGCTGTGTGATAGTAATGGTTTTAAGAGTCAAACAATGGTGAAGTGTATAGTAAAATTTGTCTAGGGAATAATCCTATTTATCATGCTAGAACCAAGCATATTGATGTTTAGTATCATTTTATGAGGGAGATGGTTGGGAGCAGGAAAGTCTAGATGGAAAAAATTGATACTCCAGTAAATGCTACATATTCTTTGACAAAATTGGTAAGTAGTGCCAAGTTCATCTGGTGTAGGGGTAAGATGGGCATATCCCATTCCTAAGAATGAGGTTAATCTCTTGGGTTAGAATACCATACTCTCTCCTACAATAAATATCAAGTGGGAGAATATCTAGACATGAGTGATATTCACCTACAAAGAGTCCTTGTAGGAAGATTTTTTCTATAGAATAAATTGTAGTGATATGCAGTGAGTTTAAGGTATTGTGATATAGCATTTATGTTGGCTAACATGTGGTGATATTGTGGTAGTAGTTGTGGTGTAGCATACATGGTCTATCTACATGTGGTGGTGTTGTGATAGCAACTGCAAGTCATCTGGATGAAGAATTCACAACTACATATGAGATTAGTGTTTGTTAAAAGATTAAACAATGGTACAAGAGAACTTGTGGCAGAACTAGATTTGATGGAGCATAATCTAAGAGTAGTATAATGTTCTAGAAGATGGCATAAGGTACTACAAGAAGTCAAAATTAAAGTTAAGTTTGTATGTGCTACCGCAATCAAAGAGATGGTAGTGGTGGCTTTACTAGAAACATGTTTGTACACCAACATTGTAAAGGTTCTAACTCTAGTGTTTCATAGTGTGCAGTAGTGGTAGAGTATGCAAGTAAATTTGAAATGAAAATGTAAGATTCAAATCAAAAGATCTAAATCATACATTCAAATTCAATTACAAGAGTTACGATAAATCATAAGGAAAAGCAAATAATAATGAATGAAACAACAGTAAAATCTCACCCAAGCTTCTCCTTGTTGCACCAAAATGTGGTTGTGCTCCAAAGGGATGATTGTGATGTCAAGTGCTCAACTCAGCAACATAACATTACATTCAAGTTTTGGACTTTTATGGCTAATGAGAGGCTGAATTTATAGATTTCTAGGAGAGATGATCAATAGTGGAAAATAATTTGGGGAATCAATGGATATGGTTGCTTGAGAGGATTTGGATGGATGAATAATTGACAAGTATCTTTGTTCTCACCTGGATCAAGGGAGTTAATAGCTCCTTTCTTGTAGTCTTGTGCATGCATGCATCGAGTTAACTTGTGCTTGATTTAAATTATGAAATTAATTAATTAGTTAACTAATTATCTCTTTTAGTCAACTAGATTTGATTGATTAGTTAACTAGGTTGATTGATGAGTTAACTCTTTTTAATTGATTAGTTAACTAAATTGACTAAATAGTTAACTAATTTGATTGAGAGTCAACTAAATGATTAACTTAGTTAACTAATTTTGATTGATGAGTGAAAAGTGAAATTGGATAGTGTATAATTATTTATTTATTTTAAATAATTATGTGTGCATGGATAAATTAGGAAATAAATTATTTACTTAATTAAATGTGGGATGAGAGGAAATTGGAGAATTAAATAAATAAATTTATTTAATTCATGATAATGAGGATAATATTAGAATTAAATAAATAAAATAATGATTTTATTTATTTGAAATAGATTTTTGCAAATTAAGTTGATTAATTAAATAAATTATGTTGATTTATTTAATTAATAGTTAGAATAAATTCTAGTTAATTAATTAAATAATGAAAATTTATTTAATTAATGTGGATAGAGGAAATGGAATAATTAATTAATTAATTATGATTATTCAATTAATTTAGAGGAAATGATGTAAATGAAGTGTTGATGACAACAAAAATGTGATAGTCAATTTTAGGTGTCTACAATGATTATCCATGAGAACATATCATACTTGGTGTATTATGTGATATGCTATGATCATGCATGGTGATATTATAGTTGCATGACTCTTGGTATTCCATGAGTTGGTTGGACAGTTAAGCAGTGAGTTTTCCCATGAGAATATATATATATATATAAGTTCATGTGAAGGTGCCAAGGTTAGACAATACAAATATTGATAGCATTGGATCAAACATTGTCTCATATAATTAGAGTGATTATAGAAGTATATGTTGTAGATTGAGAAGCTTTATAAAAGTCCAAAGACCTTGTTGTATTGAATCCTTATTTATTCTAAATAATATAACTGTGAATGTCCTTTGGTGTTGGGTTTTCTTTTGAAAGGGCTTCCCATGTAATTCTTTAAGCCTTTTGTATAATCTTGTGGATGCATGCTATTCCATTTACTTTCATACAAGTTAAATAGTTTTTTCAAGTGTTGTTGACTATTATCTAATTACTTTGTCCTAGGTTTCTTCATCCCTCTATTGGTCTTCTACAGTAGGAGTTAACATCCTCAACACTCACAAATATCTAAAGACCTCTTAACTATGTCCCAATTATCTTTGTTGGTAGTATACAAGAGGTTTTATTGTACAACACATATAATTTGGGTCATTTCTGGACCCATATATCCATTATATACTACTTAAGTAGTCCTAAAACGTCTCTAATATGCCTAAATGAGCTATAAAACAAGTAAAATATCCTTAAGGAAAAAGTAAATTCATGGGAAGAAGATAATTAAGTGTTATTATGAAAGGATGTGATGGAAAGGCATTATGAAGAAGCATTAAGGCTATATAAAGAGGGGAAAAGTGGGAGATAATAGCATGAATCATGTAAGAACTATATATATGTGAGAATAAGGAAGATGATAAGTAAGAATAAATCATGAGGAATGAGTTATAAGACATGTACAAGACATTGAAGTATATTAATATATGATCTTATGTATATTGGTGTATACATATATGCATGTAAATAATTTCTTATAATTTAGTTGATACTTGTTGCATATCTAAGTTCTCCCTTTTTATTGCATTGCATTGAGGTTTACTACATATAATAGAGTATAAAACCTTGGACTTTGGTCTAGGTTTATTTGTCATCAATCTCACCCAAGATTGGCCATAAAGCAACTCAAGACTCCCACTGCTTGGGCAACATTTGGTCTAGTATAGACCATAGCATACAACAAACTCCCAAATGTAATGGAATAAGGAACACAAGTCATATCCTCTATCTCTATGAGCATTGTAGGTTACTTCTCAACTAAAATCTTAGTTCTATTATGTCCTTAATCTTATAGTGTGTATAGGATTATGAGTAATCAGCTTGTGCCTACCTTAACTCTTAATTAATTTATATGATAATTATTATATTCTCATCTAGATAATTAGGTTAACCTAGGTGTTATATTTTGGTATCTAAGTCAACCTAGGTGCTATATTTTGGTATCTAAGTTGGCCTAGGTGATATCTAAGGCATAAGTAGGGTATATATAGGAGGTAGTGAGGATTCTTTGATCATTATATGGTGAATTGTGCTCTTCTTGTAGACTTTTGGAGGTTTTCCCCCTTGAAGTGGCTTATTATTATCAATTATATGTATAATATTTTCTATTATATTCCTTTTTTGTGAAATTTTTTCATTACAAGTGGTATTAGAGCATGATCCTGGCATCGGGAAGGAAAGAAACAAGGCATTTTTTTAATTTTGGAGGTCTTTTTGGGAAGCGCATATCTCTCTCATTTTGGAAATTTTTTTCTTGATTTTTAGAGGGTTAGTCAAGGGTATATTGGAGCTACTTCAATCTTGATTTGAGGTTAATTGGAGTAGAATTGAGGGAGTTATTGTAGAATTAGGGTTTCCACCAATTTCACTCCCAAGGTTCAAATTCAACAACTTTTTCATAATCTATAGAGCATTGAATAATGGAACATTGGTCCACCTACAATCCTAATTGAAGGCATTTGGAGTAGATCTAAGGAAGTTATTGTGAAATTAGGGTTTCCACTAAATCCACTCTCAAGGCTATAAATCAACAAATTTCTTAGAGAGTTTTTCAGTAAGGCAAGATCTAGTCCCAAATAAGTTACAATAATTTTTTTAGATAAAATTGGATTTGTTTTGTGTTACTTATTACAAATTTATTTTTCCCCATTAGGCTTGCCACAAGAGGTAAAAAGAATCCTCAACTGGAAAATCTTTAGACAAGGAGAATACAGAAATAGGGGGCAATTGATATGAATTTCTAGTAGCTATTCATGAGATTTCACTCAGAGGGAAGGATAGTTGAATTAAGAGGGTTGCATGCAAAGTCCCCATAAATGGTAAGCTCTCATCAAATGAAAAAGATTCTTAACAAAGGGGCTAATGGATTTGTGGCCCAATTATTTTCATTAGCAGACTATCAAACAAATGTTCCTATCTAGCCAAATTTATAAGCAATTATAGATCATCACTTAGTGGTTTTTGGAGATATGCCTAAAGAATTCCTCCAAAAGGGATCAAGATTATTCCATCCAGCTAGTGCCAAGGATCCAACACCCAACATCAAGCCTTACAAGTACCCATATATACAAAAAGTGAGATTGAGAATATGGTTCAAGATATGTTATAGGTAGGTATTATTAGGCGTGGATAAAGTGCCTAATCCTCTCCCATGGTGATGGTACATAAGAAGGATAACACTAGGCACATGTGTCCTGACTATAGAGGTCTCAACAAGTACACCATTAAAGATAAGTTTCCTATTCTAGTTATTGATGATTTACTAGATGAATTGAATGGAGCTATATTTTTTTACAAAACTTGATATTAGATCAAGTTATCACCAAATTTGAATCAAGGAAGAAGATATTCCCAAGACAACATTTAGGACTCATGAGGGTCATTATGAGTTTATAGTGATACCATTTGGTATTACTAATGCTCCCTCTACATTTTAAATTTTGATGAATTTCATCTTTAAGCAATTTTTGAGAAAGTTTGTATTAG